>VZRR01009632.1:507910-532741 GCA_013398015.1 Oreocharis arfaki | reverse complement strand
TACTACTACTACTATTATATAACAGTAATAATAATAAAGAAAAAAGGAAGAAGAAGTAAATAGGACAGTTGTGGCCACAAAGTCCCTAGGCAGCTTACAAAATGTAATTTAAAATAATAAGAGGAAAAAAGTAGATTCTATCTTCCAGTAGTAGACCTTTCATTAGAGAAACCAGTGAGAAATTTGGCAAAGTGGATTAAAAAAACCCAAAAGACAAATGCACACGTACATGCAGACACATATACACACAGACAGAGGTCTTGCATGGAAAGTGTGATGGGTTAAAAAAAAACCACCACCAAACCACTGTAGGGATGGGAGCTTGCTGGCTCACATTCTTATAGCAGTTTCTTCCACCTCAACTTTTTGTAGTTGATGTTAAATGTGAGACCTGTAATTTATTTTTTTTTCAAACACAGCAGCAGCAGCATGTTCTCTGCACCTGTTGGTTTTATGATTTGCTTCTCACAACAATTCCTTTGCTGTTGAGACATGATTTGAATGACAGGCACTGCTGAATCAGCTTGTAAATAGAAATGGAGGTGGGTTCGATGCATTTTCCAAAATAACCTCCCTCTTCATGCCTTGTGTGACTTGCCCCTTGCAAGGCATATTTTATTTCTCTTCATCTATTGCCATTCGATTTCTCTGTTCTAATATTCTTTCTATCTCTGCCCATTATTTCCACATTCTTGTGTTGTTCTCTTCTGACTGCACTCCCCTGGGTTCACTCCTCAACAAGATATCAACAACTTAGATAACAGCAGAGGCATTCATAAGTGAAATGTTTAGTTAAAGCATAATAACCATGCCCTTGAGATTCATTCATGGCAGGTCAAAACCATATAAGGCTTTTCTTAAAGACCTTCAATTATGGGATAATCACTGGTCCTGACTGACCACACTAACTCCATGGTGCCCTGGGATTAATAATTTCCCAATACTGAGTTAGACTGGCTTTTTGCCTCTAAAGACCCAAAGCAGCTCAATGGAAGGCCATAATCTGAAGCATTATAACAAACAAAGCAAAATCCACAGTCAAACAAAACAAAACACAGCCTTACTACTGCAATCACTGTCCATTTTCTGTGACTTATAAACTCTACTCAGTAGAGTCCTGAGTCAGGATTTTGGCATGCTTTTGGGATTTGTCAAGGATGTACTTGTTTAAACGTGTATGGCACGCTGTCTGTGGCTCTCAAAACACCTTAGGCCTGTTTATCATTTAGACTCTTAAGACCCGTGGCTGGGTTGGTTATGTGAAAGACTGGAAAACTTAGGCATTGAGGCTGTGGTCTTTAGGAAGTTTATTACTGTTAAGATCCCTTCCAAGATCTGTGCCTAAATGCTTGAGGTGCTATTGAAAAAGGGGTTTACGTGCCTTAGCAGATTTGCCCTGTTTCATAAGCTTCTCCCTGGCATTACTGTCAATCTTGAAAGCCAGTGGGAGTTCTGGATAGGTCAGGAAGGTCACACAAAGGTCCATTTAATTGTATCAGATCGAAGCAAAGTACAGATGGAAGCCTGCTGCGTTTTTCTGGCACTTGTTCCAGATGCATTTTAAAACTAAATCTTTGGATTTAACCAACACATTCATTAGCAAGTGGTTCATGTGTGCTTCAGATGATTCTTCTGTTGGTGGTATTATCCAAATGAATCAATTTTTGAAAGGAATTTTCTATTATTTAAAAGACGTTGTTGTGAATCACGTAGGAGAGTCCATCAAGTACCAAAAGCATTATATCTCATTTTTCGTATTGTGTTGTATGCTGTGATTCACACATTCATATTGTGTGCTGTGGTAAGGTAGTCAAGAAATGAATGTTCCAATTTAACTGAAATAAAACAGAATTTTATGTGAAAGCATTTTTTTTCCTGTTTTGCTGTTTATAGATCCACATGTATCCGGTACAAACTTAAGATATGCTGTGAGTGGCTTTCGCTATCTCTTGGAAGCTATGGGAGAAACAACTGAGGAGCTGTGCATCCTGTGAGAGATTCTCAGAGCAGGCAGGCCCCAGCCAGCCTGCATGAGGGCAACCCTGACTGCTACTGAAACATGTGCAAGCCCAGATGATGCTCTAGGGGGTCCTGGGACATCTTGTTCCTGGCAAGCTTCTCTCACTCCAGTCTTGTGTTGACTGTGCTTATCACAGAGCACTGCCTCAGTGAATGCCTCAGGTGTCCTGGTGCAGGTTGCATCCAGTTGAGGGTCTGTCTCCAGCTCCTGCTCAGGGAAGGCTGTTTCTAGGCAGCCTGAACCACTTGACAAAACACACTGCTTACACAGACTGTGTATTTTAAAGACGTTTGCAGAAAGGGCAGGGAAATTTTTCAAGTAAGCTCGGCCTGTTAGAGCAAGTTTGTATAAAGACTATAGGAAAATTAGCTTCTTGACAACTGATTTTTCTTGATGTGCCCTACATAAACAAACTAAGTTACCTGAATACAGAGAAATGAAAGTTATGGTTAGTGAACATAATAAAAATGCCCTAAAAGGTGATGTATAGTTTGCCCCATTTACCTAAAATCTCAGGTTTCTTTATAGAAAAGGCTTCCCAAAATACTCTTCACCTTTGCCATTTAAAAAGTTTCAATGGGCATTTTAGAGATCCTGCCTGACTGCTCCCCCGCCCCAAACAATTGAAAAATACTCATTTCAAATGTGCTTGCAGGGAAAGTTTTTGTTCTAAGTCACTTTACCTGAAAACCTTCTTTAATTTATGAAACATCAGCTTTTTTTCTTCTCTCCACTTTTGTAATTTTTTACCATTTTCTCAATATTTCAGGATGTGAGGTAGCGTATTCACACTATTTCACTTTTCCCTTCTGCCTTCCAAACTCAAGAAAGGTTTGAAAGTTGAACAGAGGAACACATGCACGGAAGAGGTGAGGATAAGAGTAGCAGAAATAAACCCAGAGCTTATCCTATTTATTGCAACCATAATAAAGATAATAAAAACAAAGAGTGGGGAAAATTTTGATTTAATATATTAATATTTGTCTTTTAAATCCATAAGTAAACATTTGAGTCAGAAAACAGAAATTTAATCTGACTTCAAAATTTCCAGTCTAAAATATTTGGAAATATATTCTTAAACTTATTTTATTTCAGGAACTGTTTTCGGTGAAATGACATTTTAGCTTTGAAAAAAAACATTTGGTTTAAGTTACAACTTGATTTGCATCATTCCAAAGGCTGCAGCAAAGGTGTGGAGCCATCATTTGTGGTCTCTGTTAGTGTGGTTCTTGGACACTTTGGTGATGGTCACATTTTCAGTATCCACAGGCACTTTTTATTCCTGAGAGAAAGACTAACTTGTCTATAACATAATGTAGCCTTTTAAAGAAAAGAGAAAAAACCCAGTTTGTTTGAAGAAACAAGATGACAGAAATAGAAATACCAGTGCTTTATATGGAATAATACTTTGCTGAAAATGATTTTTTATTTGGGTAAGAAGGGGAAGGAGCAAAAAGGAAGACTGTGGATAAAGTGTGTGAAATTTTATAATTGTCCTGTGTTCTGGTATGTTACCAGCCACAGGAATGGGTTGGAACACGTTCTTATTCCACTGCTTATACTGTTTCCTGTGGCCTCAGTAAATCACTTAACCTTTGTCCTAAGTTTCCTTATTCAACAATTGGGAATTTTAAAACTTAATTTTCTGCCTCAGAGAAGTGTTGTGAAATTTAACTAGTTAATGTCTGCAAAAGGCTTTGAAGCCTCACCAAATAACTAGTTTGGATTTTTTTTTTTAAGTGAGGAATATGACAAATCCAGGGTGAAAGTATATAAATAATATAATAAATGAAATATTCTTCCTCCTCCCCCCCTCAACCAGAAACAAGAACAAACAACTTAAATGTGAAATCAGTGTTGCTGTAGAGTATAAAGAACCAATGACTGAATAAATCTGTTTTGGAACACACCGTGGTAATTCTCAATTCTATCAAACAATCTTCAATCTCCCCATTTTGAATTACTGGCATTTATGATTACTCTACCATGCGTTTTTCTTTCCAATTTTAACTCCCCCTTTTAACTACACAAGCTTGTGTTTGCCCAGACAAGTAAGAACATTTTCAGTGTGGGATATGCAATGAATTAATTGTTTGGTGGGTTTGTTTTTTTCCATGAAAAGTTTTGCCATCCTAGTAATATCATGTATAGTTTTCTTTCAGTGTGCTGTCAGCCCTATATTTATCAGGTGTCATTTCTTTTTATTCAATAATTATGCTTTTTTCAGTAGTGGTGGATGAATGCTTCAGAAAGCTGTCTACAAATACACATTCAAGCTCTTAAATATACTCATTTAAATTATGTTCATGCATATTTCATGTACACTTTATCTGATCATTCTAGTGAATGATTTATTGGTAGGAATGTTTGTCCAAATGAAAGATTTTAAGGTCCAGGTAACTCACCAAAAAAAAAAAAAAAAAAAAGGTGAAATCTGCAGTTCTCGTAATAAAAATCTGTACTATAAACCATGAGTAAACTCAAGGTCAATATGGTACTGTACATAAACATGAAAAATTAGTCATAGATAATAAAATTCATTCCACTTTAGTTTATTTACAGTGAACTAATCCTGAGTAAATGGCAAACTAAGAGTGATTAAGAATGATTTTTATAATATCAGAATATTTCCAACAGGTAGTCAATGAAACAAAACCAACATTCCAGTAGCTTACAATTCACAGCTGCAATTCATGGAATAAATTACCTCCAAATTCTCTGGTCTTTTATTCTATTTGTCTTGTTTGGATACTGAATTTGGTACAATAAAATTCATACTGTTTATCTCACCAACACAGCAGAACAACCTATTAACAATGCACTTTATCCATAAAGCATCCTTTGGAGAAAAGTTGTTTTAACCCCTGGATAGAACATGTTTGTGAAAACTAGTGTTTAGTTGAAAACTAGTTACTCATAACATATTCCAGCTGAATAACTTACTGTTTTCTCCGCATTTAGTTTCAGAGTGGTCGTGCCCAACTGATGCATGCCTTATTTGTGTAGATGACTTATTGTTAAAATGGGAAAAGAGAAATGGTACCTCTACTGATAAGTGCTATTGCAGGTGACATTTAAACTGTTAGCAGTGCTAAGAATCAACAAAACATTTCTATACTTCCTTCTAAGAAGTGTTGATATGTGCAGAGTAGTTTGAAGAAGTCTCAAGTACTCTGAATACAAGCAGTCTAATATTTACAAATCCCAGAGTATTTTTTGACAGAGATGATTTTGAAATTTCAGAGTAAAATTAATAATCTTCAAGGCAAACAATGAAATTTCTCCTCTTAAATAAAAACCGAAGCAAAACGAAGAAGTGAGCCCATTGAACAGGCAGGCGTAAGATCGCCACTGTCTGTAATAGTTTGTATTTCCTCGTATCATTTCAGACTGCTACGAAGTGGTGTATTCACAAAGGTCCAAGAAACATTACCCTTTATAATCTGTCTTCTCTGATAGGAAATTAATCTGCCATTGTAATTCCTTTCTCTTCCTTTCTCTGTCTCCATTTTCACTTTAGAAAGGAAGTCGTGGTCATCCAGGACATGATAGCTCCATCATGTGGGCATTTGGCCAAGTCAAGACCATGTCTGCAAAGACTATACAAGCAGCTGAACGATCCTGTTGCCATCAGTGGGATTACTCATTATGAAAGTTACATCATTGCCTTGCAACAAGGACAGCAAGGGACAATCAAGAAATGTTCAGAGGTGACGGGTTTGTTGAGGGAATGAAAGAGATATTTAATTATTTAACTGAGAGGTAGACATCTGGTGCTGTACTAGGATTTGTTTCACAGCCTTAAATCCTCTCCAGCATTTATGGCTTTAGGTAGTCCTTCCTGTATTACAAGACGGTGGAGGAAAGGTGACAATTACATCTTACTAAAGGACAACTTGCTTACTGTAGTCCTTAAGGATGGGTTGATGCAGTAAATCACACCAGTCAGGTTGAAATTATTTCAGTTGGAAGGGTAAAAGGGGTAATGTTCTACAGCTTCTGGGAAAAATCAATCCACTCCTCCCCTTTCCCCTCTCACCTCCCCCCCTCCTTCTATGGCAGAACATTGTGAAGGGCTGGGTACACTACAGGCAAGATGAGAGATAATTCCCTGGTACGTGGATCACAAGGAGATTTCAGTGTGAGAAAATGAGATACCGGAGACCAGTTGCCTGAACAGCCAGGGATCCCTGTCAGACAAGCAGTATATTTCAGCTCTTTACTGACTTGCAAGTTTGGCCAGGACCTGCTTTTGTTCCTAAATTTGCATCTTGGTGGCTGTTGCTTTTAGTTTCTGATTCTATTATTTGATATTTTTTAGAAGTTAGGAGTGGGTTTATTAATAAACTGGAAGGTTTATGTGAGAATCATCAGGATCAGCTTCTACAGCAGTTGAAGGTGAAGAAGATAGTCATGAGGGCTAACCTAGAGAGGAAATGCCAAAAGTGGAGAGACACGGGATGTCTAAGGATGTAAATCCCAGCAGGCAGATAAAACCCCTATTCTGAAAGAAGATGTCTTTTCTCACTGACTTGGGGGATGCTGGAAATGATAGGTAATTCTGAGGCTGAGGTTAATCTTTCTGTTCACTACCTTTCGGTCATCTTATGGAGAGTTTGTCCCTTGGGTTGTGATGACTTATCAAATGCTCTGTTTGGGGAGTCTGACTGTCTTAAATTCTGCGTAATTTAATTATTTAATTTTTCTCCCAGAAAGAAAAAAACAAACAACATTTGCTTCTTTCTTAGACCATCATTACTGATTCTACTTAGTTTCTTCAAAATTGCTTGCAGCCAGATCCATTAAAAAAAAAAAACAAAACCACCCTCTCCTTTTTAAATCATACACAAGATGATTACTCTGACTACAGTGGGCTGCAACTATATTAATTTCATCCGATGCTATCTTCATTTCCTTCCTATCCCATTTAGTTACGTAATGTGAAAATTAGCCTATTTTGGTATTATTATGATGATTTTGAACTTCTCATTCTTCTCTCACATAGTGTTGGCTGCCCAAGATGACCCCAAAAACAATCTGGTTAAAAAGAAAATGAAAAAAAAAGACTTAGTAGAAGGAGCTGTTCTCTTGTCATGGCAACCTTTTGCAGAAGAGTGCTAGCGTAGCTCCTGCTTCCTGAATGCTTTCTGGAGCTATTCAGGGAATGTGGGACTCCCACTTACTCTGATTAACTTCTGATTAATGTAAAGAATGAAAGTACTTAAAAAACGAGATGAGTTCTATTTCCAGTGAATTGCTTTGTGTATGAGAAGCCAGCATATGGTACAAACAGGGACAGAAAAAAATCTCTTTGGTATTTAGTTCTAAAAAAAGAAAGGCAAATTGCTATTCAGGCTGTAGGCTGGGTTATATGCCTATCTATTTATTCTTAATAGTTTTGAAGTGGTAAGAACTAAGCTGGTGGCAGAGGCAACTCAGGGCTCCTCAGCAGAGAGGCAGAAAATTAGTTTTATTGATCGAGAAGTGAGGGGTAAGAACAGTCACTGTGTCTGTAAGAAAGGAAAACCTGGACCTGGTTGAGAGAAGCATGATCGGATCATAAATTTGGCTGCTGCTTCTCAGGTGTCAGCTGCAGCCATCCTGGTGTCCACAGAGGCACAGGTGGAAATGGGCACTGGGGCCTGAGTCATTTCTCTGTGTGTGTGGCAGCCTGCTACCCTGTGAAACTGCTTTTTTTAACCTGTGTGTGGAACATGTCTTCCTTCTTGACTGAACAGATTTTTGTATCCCAGTTAAGAGCTGTATTTGTGGTATGTACTGCAACAGGCCAATATCTGGCTTGGTATCACAGTGCCTGTGATATGGGAGGGCTAGGTTCAAACCGTGGTACTGCCAAACAAAGACTGCACTAGAATAGAAAAACAGCCCCAAAAGCAATCCTACACTTACTTGACATTCTGTGAAGCCTGAAATCTCAATGCACATTATTCTACACCAAAATTGTAACCTTGAATATATTTCCTACTTTTGAAACTAAAAAGTTGCTTTTGTTCATCTCCAGTATCACAGCCAGATTTCCATCGACGTGTGGGATCCCATTAGCCTAAAGGACGCACAGCAATGGCACCTGTGATTCAGCCATGCTACAGAAGAGCAAATACACATTGAAAGTCCAAAAGAAAACAAGTTCTTTCTTTCAATGTGGTCCATGTTGACTCTCCCATTACTATTTCGAAAGATAATACAAGTTTGCATTATGACAACAAGCAGGAGTCTCAGTGAAACTGAATTTTAGTGCTCTGCAGAGTGGGTTTTAAATTAATATGTTCTATTCAGGTTTTCCCGAAAATTTTTAAGTACACAGACAGCAGAGTTAGGACTTCAGCTAGGCTATGGAATTTGGACACTGCCTGAAAAACTGGAGAAAAAAGACACCCTGGACAGCTGTAATTTGATGAAGAGATAATTTTGTCCATAATCTTCCATTTGGGCAGAGGTCTACCTGAATCATTCTAGGCATGTTTATGTAATATTTTTTAAAGTAATATTTCCATTTTTCTCACCTATCTGCATGATGCTAACAACTGAACTATTTGAGTAAAAAAGTGAAATCACCCAATGAGAAACAAATAATGTACATATTTTGTGGACTGATGTTCAGGCGTTGTAAATCATATTTGGAGTAGTCCTAGTCTTTGCTATTCCCTCACTTTGGCCTTCACATACTCTTTGCACTAGTGCTTATGAAAGACACTGGCAGGCAATATCAACCATTTTACATACATTTTATTTTATTTTATGTTTTTAATGAACTAAATAACACTACTACACTGTAACATACATAGGGAGTAAGGAACTGAGAATATGAAGGATGTAAAGTATCAAGTAAGTTGTTCCCTCTTGTCAAAGTCAGTAGTCTGGACATTATATTGGCAAATAACACTTATGATGAATTGCACAGCTCAATCTGCAGCTCATACATGTATATTGGAAAACTGAAGAGAATTAATGTGAGCAATTTTTTAATATTAAATTGAAAATGAGATATCTTTTTTGCCAACAGAATATTACGTCAAATTGTTTTCTTTATTGCATTTTTCTTCTGAATATGATTACTATTTTCCATGTTCTTTAAGAATGCATGATCCTATTGTTTCTCCATACTAACTATTTGGGCTTTCCTTTGATCTATAGCAATTTCATTTTATTTAACAGAACAGGACTGGAGTTCTCAAGCATTTTATCATTTCTTTTGTGATGAAATCTGATGCAAAGTCCATGACTTCAGTAGAAATATGCACTGTTATTGACATAAATGTGCATTGTGTCAGGCCTTCACATTTCAGACATTTTTTATATGTCCTGACAATAGTTCTTGAACTGTGTAGACAGTACTGATGGATTATCCATTCTTCAGCATTTCAAAATGGAAACAAAAAAGTTGGTCAGAGAAAAAATCTTGGTCCCATTGTGATCAGAGGATGCTCATTACAAATATTTCCAAATGCCTTTCTTTTGAACTACAATTCAAATATATAGACTCACTAGACTTCTTTGTAGCGCAAAAATGAATTCTCTTCTGACGGGAACTACCAATGGTTGTCTAAGGATCAGTGAACCTGATTTGATGCCATTGAATATAGGGCAGTCTCAATACAAAGCACAGTTACGTTATATATAGTGAAAATGAGGTTGTTGGGTAGGATCATTCCACATGCTGGTGCCTCAGGAAGTCAGCTAGGAGGAGTGGACATGAGTTCCCGCAGTTGTTACAAAATAAAGGCTGGCAAGAGCCAAAGATAAGTAGGAATTACAAACAGCTGTCAAATACATGCTGGTCAGACCTAGAAGGGGCACAAGAGATCACGAGATGGGATACTAGTGCCACCTGTATGTCTGCTTAACTTGTTTTGAAGGATTTGATTAGGAGAAAAAAGGCTTTGACTTGAAGATGTTGTGTCCACCATGTTTACTTGACACATTACATGCTTAGTTGACATGCTACTGTGAAAAAATAGTATGAAAGTGGTTTGTTCTCCAGAAAGGATAAAGTAGCAGCTTTGCTCTTGCTTTATCTCTTTAATATACTAACACAGATGACCATGAAGAGATGCCAAGTGAAAAGTGAAATCAAAGGAGACGTTAGGTTTATTAATAGTTTGAGGAAAAGTACTGATTGCCCCATTCACAGAGGAATTACAAGCTTGGGGCAGGGAACTGTACCTCTGGCAGGGCATGTGCTATACAAAAGGTTCTAGCAGGAATTAAAGCTTCAGTATGTGGAAGAGGTAATTTATGTTTATATTCTTATTCAAGATAATTTCCGTGAATGAGATTTTCAGAAGAAAACCTGACAAAGTCAGACCTGGAAAATTCATTATGAATCAAGACTCATTATGAACTGAAGGCTCAGCTTGAAAGCAAATAACAACAAAAACAATTCGCTTTGCTGAAAGAAATTGTGTGGAGAATAGCCATTTACAAAGGTAAGAGCAGGATCTGGGAAAGAACCTATAGACCTTCAAAGTTCTCTCTTCACAGCAGCAAGCAAGAACCACAATGGCTCTCAGTTCTGCTGGTTCTTCTGCGTCCCTTGCCCAGTTCATACACATAAACCACATAAACTCTTTTTCCTTTCATACATCCTCAGTGACTGTCTCCTGTGGGACTGTCATTTTAGCTGCCTGCTCCGTATTTTAGGGTCTCTTGTCATACCAATTTTTCCAATATTCAGTCAATCGGGTAACAAGATTAGTAAGAAGCAATGCAAAGAGATTTGGTTTATCAAGCCGCTAACTCTCAAATTGACACTGATTGATGATAATGATGTATATATGCACACAACATGGTGATTTAAAGAAGAAAAGGTTGGTAAAATCCTAAACAAAATCCATAAAGAAACATATGGATGAAAAGTTGGGATTCTCTAAAAACCTCCATGGCCATAAATCATTTTTTGATGCAAGAGAAGGAGAAAAAAAGTGTACTAGTTGACATTTGTCATAATAGACAATCATAGGATAAAGGACAAATAGATGTTGGATGATCTAAAATGTTTGGAAGGTTTCTTCCATCACGATGGCAACAAAACACGGCAGAGGGGAAGTGGCAGTATTATTTAGGATGCAAGAAAGGACGGAAAAGTTCCATAAATATTTCTCCTATCCGATGATGAGGTATATTACCCGCCTTCTTCATTTCTAATGGGATGACAGAAACAACTCCTAGGAAATAAGCGTCTTTTACACTTGAGGAAGAAAGTATAATTTCACTGCTCAGTTTTGAGGATTGATTGATGGGATATTCTGTAAATGTAATGGACTTTTCGAAGACCTTTGAATCAGTGGTGCATAATATTCTGACTATAGAGTCATTACTACGCAACATCGATAAAGAACATGTTAAATGGATTAAAAGTTGGCCGCCTGATAGCTTTCAAAATCACAGTCACCAGTGGTCAATGGGTAATGCTGACTTGCTGTTGAACAGTTGTATCCTAACACTGGGAATTTACCATAAGGATCAATACTGGGCCACTACTGCTCAGCATTTTTGGTGCTGGGAATCAGCAACTGGGAAATAATGATTCCAGCTGTGGAAGATTCTAGGTGACCAAGACATCGTGGAGAGAGGCACACAGACTCACCTGGATCAGTTGTAGCTAAGATTGTTCAAATGAACTGTTTTGAATACAGCTAGTTAGTCCTATCTAAGGAGAAAAACAGAGTTCATGACAAGGCAGTAGACCCATTCAGATAGAAGTTACGGTGCACATCTTTAACAGTACTGGTCGGGAGGGATAAACTGACACAACAAAGCACCAAATCAAGATCTTATATCTTTTTTTAATAGGTATTTTAATAAAAATCATATAATTGGTCTTCATACTGAGTAATGTGGATGGATTGCAAGGGCCTAGGATGCTTGAGAAATGAGGCTCAGGTTTCTAGTGGCCTGTCTGACTTTTCAGTCAATAAATTTGTATCTAATTGTCCCCAGAATTTCAGCTCTTGTAAATTTCTTGTGAATTTGTATTCTATTTTGGTTCTATTCTTTTTTTTTGCAAAGCAGTTAGCTCATGCCTTTAAAAATCCCAGTCATGATTAGTAAGAGCTTCATAAAACATAAGCTGAAAAGGGAAATGACTGCATCCTTAGCCACTGGTTACTGTTACTTTGAAAAGACACACCACCTCTTCTCCTTCCCCTGTGCCACACGAATGCCAAGTACTGCCTTCAAACTCAAGTCAGGGAAGTTTCTGGCAGAAATGCTGAACCTAGAAAAGTCAGGGTTTGGTGAAATTCTCTCTTCTGAAGGGATTAGTGGTATGAATATGTACTTAATTCTCTCTCTCTTTTTTTTTTTTTTTGGCCTGATTTCATGTTGCCATTTTTATCTCTGCTCTTACCTTTTTATCACTTCTAGTCCCCCTCTTTTTTTTTATATATATTTCAGGTGTCAAGTTCTCTATGCAAGACATTTTTTCCTTGGCATAACTAGATCTCATCGTAATAAATAAAAATTTCCTAATACTCATAATGTTACTGAGCCTCCTGGTAGTCCTGAAGCATGGAAAATTTCAGATGTGTTTGTAGCATGTAACTGATGTGGTGATGTTATCTCGTGTGCCATTATTATTGTTGTAGCCCACAGACTATGGTTGCCTGTCTCTACATGCAGATAGTGATGAAGCAGTGAACAAAAGCTTTCTAAGCAAGGGAGGAGAGACATGGTACAATTAGAAATTGTTAACAATACAGTATAACAAAGAGTAAGAGTTCTAAGTTTGAAAACAAAATATAAGGTTACAGTTTGAAAGGAAGCTAACAAAGTATTGAATTGTGTATAATAGGATTTTTTTTTTGAGAGTTTGCCTAATTTAACCCCATAATCCCATATGTGAACATATCATTACAGCCTATCCTTTATAAAGAAACAGTCAGAGATGAAGGTGCGCAAGCTGTGGAGCAGTTCACATGAAGAAAGCTGCTTTTTATTCACATATAAAAGTAAATAATTGGTTCTGATTTTGGGACGAAATTATGTCCGTCAGAAAGTGAAGTGTTGGCAGTTCTGTCACTGTTTGCGCTACTACTGGATACGGGTCAATTTTAGGGAAGGGATTTTGCCTTAAGAAATAATTACCTCAGTTCTAATTAGAAGACCTTTTTTTTTTTAAGTGTAGTTCCAGCATTACTATCTCATAGTGATGAAGGGAAAAGCCCTTATTCCTAGATTTTAGCTTTCTTTATTATGGAATCAGCATCTTTCTGTATATCTTGGGCTGATGTTAAAATGTCACAAAGCAAAGGAGTTCTATATGCAACCCCTTGATATTCCAATAAATAGAGTAGCCCAGACTTGGTCTCCTTTTTGTGTAAATAGTCCTTGGGCGTGTACAACATTTAATGGAAGGTGAAAGATTCCAGTGTTTCAACAGGGTGCATTTTTCATGTGCAAGAGGAGACCACAGCTGAGACGAACCATGGTATCCTTATTTGCATAGTTTACCTTGTTTCTGCTTCCTTTAGGGCTCTTCTAGTCATGTTTTGAGCCAACAGTAGGTGAGGAGGCGTGTGCTGCAGGTAATGCTGTGCTGATAGACCTCAAACTGCCACAGGGAGTTACTGTGAGGACCTGGGGGAACCGGGATAAACCCTAATTCTCCCTGTCCCACACTTACTCTGGTGTCTTTAGATTATGGTTTAATGCTGTTGAGGTGTGCCTATGGATATATAATATGCTTTGCATAAGCAGGTGTGGTGTCATTTCCTCTGCCCAGCTTTGCTAATGTGAACTGACGATGTACAAAATCCTGATTCCAGTCCTCTAAGAATCTCACTAGAAAAGAAAGTGGAAATATATCTCCTTTGAACAGAGGGTCGAAGAGGCTCATGCAAGCCCAGAAACGGAGATACTACAGTAGGATTTTTTTAAGTTTCCAGAAAGGACCACTCACCTGAATAGTGCATTCACAGGTAAACACATGAAAATTTAATACAGCTGTTTTTAGGATTGGTAGAAGAGTGATTAGTCCCATGTTGCCCACTTTGGAAGAAAAAGTTGGTGAGTTTTTCCATTCCATTTTTTCACTATACCACTGAGTAACGCAGTGTCCAGCTACTTGAGCTGAATAACCAGCTAGAAATTTTATTCTAATCCAACATACTTTGGAGAAAAATCCAGTCCACTACAAAATGAAAACAGTATAGTTTATTTACTTGTGAAAATTATTGTGCTCATACCTTAAAGATAAATTTAATACAGAAATTTAATTTTGTTAGAAGATTTTTGCTTAAAAGTAAAGAAGAATTTTACTTGAAAGTAGCAATTCAATACGGCTAGGAATAGGGGAGAGGGTAATCGAGAAGATGAAGGTGAGAAGGGAGTTACAAAAGTCTTTCTCTTTAGGTAGCTGTAAGAAAGTTCTTATATTCAACAAGAGGCTGCCAGCAATGTTAGTACTCAGCAACTTTCCCTCTTCCAAGAACTGCAGTAGATCCACTGATAATAGAATTTATGCTTGAGCACGCAGCACTGACTTAAGGTTAGTGCTTATGAATATATTAACGTTCCTTTCAAATTGTAAGGAGCACAAGGACTTTAAAAATAATGGAGTGTATTTAAAAGTCTACCGCTGGCTCTACATGTTAGGTTATTTTGTTATTTGGGAATTTTCCTCTGCTGGATTTATGCTGCAGCACAGTTAATCAGCAGGCTGCACACAAAATGGCTGTTCCATGGAAAAACACACAAGTAAGGTGCCACTGAGCCCTACTTGCAGCTGTGTTCTTCCATTGCATGGCCAGAGTTTGGAAACTAAACTGGGGACTAAACTGATAAACTGAAACAAGGACCGCTGAACAAAGAAAATATTGAGCTAGCCTTTTTTTTTTAAAGAGTTTTATTTGAAAAAGTAAGATTAAGCTGCTCTTTTTCCTTTGTTATGTGTGGTAATTGAATAATAAAGGTCTGCCTTGTGGGTTATTCCAACACCAATAATTAGAAGCTCAAAGTTTAGCTTTCAACCTGAAACTATTTTTGAGGTGGAGGTATAATATAAATACCTCTCATCTTGCCTGGGAAACAAGTTGATTTTCTTCTTTATATCTTTTTTAGACAGCTAAGTTTGTAACGTTATCAAACTGTAAACAACAACAACAGCAAAAAAAATCTTGGAGCAACTTTGAAAACTCATAATGTTTATTTGGTTGCTTCTAAGTTCACTGTTAAGACTTACTGGTCTTCTTCCAGTTTGTAGGAGTGATTCTGGGGAAGGTAGACTAAGTATTTTTCTGGACATGTCTCACCAAGGAAGGAACACAGAATATGATTTGTTCACCTACACGCTCATGTGTTGTAGAGAGAGCTGACAACTGTGATTATGATGTTAAGCGAAGTTGGGAGGGTATAGCCCAACATATTGTGCCTTTGCTGTTACGTAAGTGCTATGAAGAGAAAGATACTTTCTCGTGCTTTGTTTTGCTGCTTCAAAATATAAGATCTCTGAGGTATGGGTTGATGCTGATTATGGACATATCTATCAAAGCATTCACTGGAGACCAGTCACAAGCAAGACTTCTAGGAGTTATTATGTACCAAATAATAAATACTATTGATGAAGGAATACGGACTGCTAAGAAGTGAAGGAAAATACTACCTCTTCTGCTGTGAAGTCAGAATTAAAAGAGTATAAGTGGTCTTTGCTTTTCTCCCCATGGGTATTGTGTATTCTCACAGCCTTCAATAACCATTTCAGAGCAGGACAGCTGACCTTCGAAAGTAAATACGATTAAAGCTGAACAAATCAGGTAATTACAATAAAAACATGACTTGACAAGCAGCCTCTGGACAGAATTACAGTTCTATACACAGCCTTCTCATTCAATTAAAATGATTTGAAATGGTAAAAATATTTAGTTTACTTTTGCTTGATATTTGTGGGACACTCCATTTCTAAGCTGTATTAAGAAACTTCTTTAGAAAGAAAGATTCTTTAGGAAAGAAAAAATAGTTCAACTTAGATATTGAGTTCTTTCATCCATCACTAGAAAGGATATTAACAAGGTGTTACCAGAGGTACCTGGACCCTTTTTCCACTCAAATCTCTTGTGATACAGGCTTTCCCTCCCTGGCATGGCCTCCTTCTCTCTCCTACTCTTTTGCCACAACTTGTTAGCAGCTCGATAATTGGCACAGCTGCAGAGCTGTGCAGAGAGGAACATGTTCCAGTCTCCTGCCTCTCCCTTCTCCCTTTCTCATTTGGAAGAAGTGCAGGTAGCAGCCTCCCAGCTCTAAGGGAACACACAGAAAGGCACTGTGAAAGGTGAGAACCAGAGATGGGAAAACATGTCCATAGAAAGAGGGGGGCTTGAAACTAATGCTGTGAATGTTGCTGTAATATTACCACATCACAGTATTGACATCAGCACTTAGAATCAAGAAAGACACTTCACTGTCACCTGTCACTAGTGCATTGCCCAAACTGCACTGATGTTCACAAAGCAGGGATGAGTTGCAGGGTACAGAAAAAAAGGTGAGCGGAGAAATGAAATCCAGAATGTGCCACTGAAAACGTGCAGGTTAACCCTGAAACACAAGGGCAGAGAGGGGAACTAACACACCCTGGATCTGCAGGACATCAATAAATTTCTATGGCCAGAGTAGATCTTATGGCATCAAAAAAATTGGATCAAATTTCTATTGAAACAACTTCTGAAAGCTCTTTAATCCCATTAAAACAAATTTGAGCAACACCCTATAAAGCACAGAATGCTCAGACATACAATCAAAAAAGCACCCTAATTAGGTTTAAATGGTTTAGGCATGTAATACGATCTGGTGAAACCCCTGGTGCTACTTCCACGCATAGAAGTTTCGCAGGAGCAGGCACATGGTGGAACCAAGAGTCCCAAACAGGCAGGAGACCTGGGATGGTTTGGATGTGTCTGGCAAGAGGAGCTGCTTGTGCAGATTTGCTTGGGGTGCAGGTCACGGAGCAGTGTCTGCAGGGCTGTATTTTTAGCAGTGTCACTGTAGCACCTTGGAGGCTAAGTGCCATTCTGTCCTGGGATATAAGTCATGGCTCAAAGGTGCCTGAGCTAGGGGAGATCCAAGCTGGCACATCTGGGGGTCACAGCTCCACCAACATGGATCCCACAGCAGTGTGGTGGCACTGACATGGTACAGCACTGTCCTTGTCAGGGACACATAAGAGCCTGGCACTTCCTCAGCCACGCAAGCACAGCACTACTGTGCTGTAGCTGGGCTGCCTCTGCTCCCAGCAGGAGCTCAGGTGCTGCTGGCCTGACCATCTCTGCGCTGTGTAAAAACATCTTGTCCCAAACTTAGAGCCTCATTGTGCAAAGTATTTGACAAACACAGCACAGAAAGATACCTTGCCCCAAGGAGTTTACTGTCTAAATAAAATGGAACTAGTGTAGAGTGCACATTGCTCAGTGTATAAAGCAGTGCTTGTCACTTTTTCTGCCAGCAATGTGCCAGAAGTCAAGCTATTAAATTGCAGTTAGCAGATGGGCTAGGTACTCCCGTTGCTTTTGCAGAGTGCCACATAGCGACCATGGCTCTTCATCATACACCTGACTCTATCAAAAATCCATATTATGGTCCTAAAGAGTGATAGAATATCTGTAAGCTCGATGAGTTATATGCCCCTCATTAATATACCTTTTATTTTCAGGGAGCTCCCATCTTTTGAAAGGGTGAAGATTACTTGAGGTTTTAATAAATGAACTGCTGCAAAGGAACATGTTGCCTTCCTCCTCCTAAAAAGATGCTATTTATATCAATAATCCCATTGTGAGTGTTACTCCAAACCTCAGAACAGAACAGTGACAAGTTAACCAACCACTTTTGTAATAACATTTACTGCCCTTTATGAAGTTAACAAATCTATTTTTCAAATTTCAGTCATTTAGAATACAAAGGGAAAAGCCATTTTTTCATATGATAAAATGTAGCTGCTGCTGGAATCAAAGAGTCAACCACATTTTTTTCATTAATTTGATTATTCTGAAATGATTGATAAGATTAATTAAAACTGGTTTGATTCAGAGATCTTCAGAGGACCCATCTACACAACTCTTGCAATTTCCACTTGAATAAAAATGGAACGGCATCTATAGGGAGACAGATATACCCAGCATGCCTCTTTTCCACTCTAACTGTGTGATAGTTATTATGCCTATTATTCTCCTTGTGAAGCCTCAGTCCATCAGGAATATTTTGAGACTCTTTTTAGTAGGATGTAGAAGGAAAAAATACAAACCTGTGAAAGAAAGAAAGGAAGAAAGAAGGAAAAGAAGGAAAAGAAGGAAAGAGAGAGAAAGAGAAAAGAGGAGAGAGAGAAGGAAAGAAAAACCTCAAAGCTTGAGTGTAGTTTCAACCAATTATAAAACCTCAGCTACTCTGCATTGATCCTTTTGGGGAATAGATAATTTCACCTCCCAGAACAAAAATGCCTTAAAGACTTCCTTTAAAGCTGTGAATAAGCAGTAGTTTTTCACCCCTTCCCTCCCTTTTCCCAGTCTGTGATCTAGAGTTAAGGGTACCTTATAAACCAATAGTATTTGCATAAATAAAATCAAGCTTGTATTTCCAGATCAAGGCTTAAGTCTTCAATATCATTCACATAAAATACTATGCTTAGGGAGGGCTTAATCCCCTCTCTGGATCCACAGATATTCTTCTTGAGTGTGTCTATGAAAACCTCTAGGAGGGCATTTATTTTCCTGTTTCGTAATGTGCCCTGCTGTTAACTAGTCTTCAGTCTAGCTGTCCTGCTTCTATAAATAAAACATCCTCTGGAAGGTCATGGGTGACCCAAAGTTCCCACCTCTCTCTTCCTTACAGTTTGTTTTTTTTTTTTGGTCTCGGTGTGGTCCCCGAAATGATACTTTTGTATCATCTCAGTAGAATATCACCATTTAAAGTAGTTTTGGTAACCATCAAGAAACCATAATCAAACACATTGCTATGTCTTGTCACTGTTGCGATAGGTGAGGACATAATCCAGCCAAATTTTAGATAGGTGTCTAATTAAAAAGCCCCGAACATTCAGCACACTGCCTTCAGTAAATAGGCTTCAGAGGTCTTTGATATTAAACATGCATGTAGGTGTTTTACTAAATTTAGTCCCATCAGGAATAATATACTAAATAGGTATCACAGGGGGAAAGTGACTGTTTAAAGAGTCACTTTAACGAGAATGTGTAGGAAACTTCAGGAGATTGAAGTAACACTATTGATTAAATAAAGCAGTTCTTTATCTTATGCTGATGGTGCCAGTCATGAAACATTGCAAGGCAGTGACTACCTGTTCCTCACCCCAAGTCAGTGAGAGGTTTTGGCATTTATTTTATTGGGTCCAGAATTTTTTTCCAGGCTTTTTCTCAGCCATTCATGTGATTAGAGTAATGCACATGCATAGCAGATGTACTGTATGCCACCACAACATTATGGTTTAGCCAGAGTGCACATTAAATCTGTCTTTTCAATACTGTGCAAGGATTTCCATATCTGCATGAATCTACCTTTAGTGAGCTCATGTACAATGTAGGACAACATTTGCATGTGAAAAGTCATCAAAAATCGAGAAGAAAAGTGCCTACCTCAGTAATTTTTAAATAACTCAGGCCATTAATTGGTAACCTTTGTTTCTCATACTTGCACAGCCATAAATTAGTTTTATGGATTAAGTATATTTGAACTTTAAAAAATGCTTTTATAGCTTAGAAAGCAAAATACTGGATATTTGCAATCATACTTCAAAAACAGTGGAAGATAGGTGTGTTTGTGTCTGGGAAGTGATTAGGACTCGAATAACTTGATACAAATTGTTACTGGAAAAATCAACCTGATTAATAATTGTAGCAACAGCCCAAAGGTTCATGAAAGAAAATATTACAATTAGTAAAATCAGTTTTCACAACAGAAAATTCAGCATGTTATTTGTCTATAGAGGAAAGCTTTAGGAAAACAACAGCCATCAGCCACTGTACGGCATGTACCAGTTAAAGCAGAGAATATGAGAAAACTTTAGTGTTACGATAAAACTGTAACTTCCTCGAGTGCTGTAGATTTCACTACCAGTTTGATGTCCTTACTTTTGGAGCCCCAACATAATATTTTAAGGTGGAGTAATCACAGGTAATTGTCCACTTTCCTGACAGGTGTGGTGTTAACAGATGCAGAATGCATCTGCAGCAGTTGGGTCTTAGAACCAGGTCTGGCCTGTGAGGGAGCGTTGTGCTGGTGGGAATGGACTTGTGTTTTTCATGGCTGAGGTTTTGCTGGAGCAAATTGTGGTTTAAAACACATTTTGACTTTTGTTTTCCTAAGTGACCAGAAGGGAAAAGCTGGATTCTCAGGCAGTGGTTACTCAGAAATTAGAACAGTTCCATACGGTAACAGTCCTGTGCCATAGGGCTCTGCTGACCTTGGTACACCTCCAAACGGTGTTATCATTCACACAGTACTGGTATGAAGTAAAATAGTATCACAGCGGCCAGGGGTCAGGTGTAGAGCTCATGAGAGTTGCTGCTAGTTCTTGCTGCAGAATCCTCTAGAGGAAGGTCTCACTGCTGCTGAAGAAAAGCATTCCTGGACTGCCTACCTGTCCTGGGTTGCAGTATATTCTATTACCATCTTCATGAGCTGTGAAACCAGGTGGGGCAGTGTTTCTTTGCCTCCTCCCTCCGGACTATTTTCTGTTAATGGCCCATCAGTGCCTGGCCCGAACGACTCATATATAACGGGCTCTGGACTATCTCCTGTTAATGGGCCCATCAGTGCCTCACCACCCCATTGCGAGATGCTCCTCCTGGGAGGGGGCACTGGACATTTCCCACCTGGATATAATCAGAGGTTTTTCAGGCACAAGGGAGCTTTTCTCCGCTGGACTTCCAAAGGACAAGAAGCTACATCACTGGACCTTCAGGCGAGGACCAGGCCCTTTTCCACGGGACCGCTGTTTTCACCGGAGCTGCTGCACCCACCCTGCTCACCGGGAGCCACCAGCGCTGCTGCCGGCTGTGATCAACACTGCTCCAGGAGGGGAAGCTGCCGGCTGTGACCAGCACTGCTCCAAGAGGGGAAGCTGCCGGCTGTGACCAGCGCTGCTCCAGGAGGGGAAGCTGCCGGCTGTGACCAGCATTGCTCCAGGAGGGGAAGCTGCCAGCTGTGATCAGCACTGCTCCAGGAGGGAAAGCTGCCGGCTGTGACCAGCACTGCTCCAGGAGGGGAAGCTGCCGGCTGTGACCAGCATTGCTCCAGGAGGGGAAGCTGCCGGCTGTGACCAGCGCTGCTCCAGGAGGAGAAGCTGCCTGGCAGCCAAGAAGGCTGCACTGGGTGACTGTGCTGTTATAACTGCCATAGTCATTGCTGTTCATTGTTTTGTTTTGTTTTATATATATAAATTAGTAAAGAACTGTTATTCCTATTTCTCATATCCTTGCCTGAAAGCCCCTTAATTTCAAAGTTATAATAATCCGGAGGGAAGGGGGTTGCATTTCCCATTTCAAAGGGGGTTTCTGCCTCCCTTAAACAAACGCCTGTCTTTCAAACCAAGACACTACTTACCTGAATTATGCGATTGAAAACCAACCAGCCAGTGAACTCTATGGTTGCCTTTGCTTGCCTTGTGCTCTACAGCCATTTCCAACTTGTCTTTTCAACCATGATAAGACAAAGTGTTGAAAGAACACACCATGAAACCAAGAGTGTTTTGCATAATTGCATGACTCCAGGAGATGGAGCCTTAACAATGCCATTTATGGATGTATCTGTAGTAACTTCTTCTTCTCTCGCTATTCTTGGTTTGAAAGTGGCAGTATCTTTGTTGCTGGACTCTCTTCTACCAGGGGAGGCTGAAGATACATATTTTTTACAACACTGAACAGTTAGACATCTTCCCAGATGAAGCAGCACCATGTTGTCAGAACTGAAAATATTTCCCAGTCTGACTGCCTTGCAGAGTAGTTTCACAGGCACATTTTTCTTTCTCCACCATGAATCTCCTGCCCTGAACTGGTGCTCAACAAATTTCGGAGGACGTTTAAATATCTGCTTCTGCTCTATACTGGAGAGAAATCAGATGGAGAAACTTCTCGGTGGTGTCAATATTATGGAGCCCAGGGGCCTAATACTTGTCTCTTGGCAATTTCAAGTCTACAGTGGTGGGTCCCACCACAGTGGACAAAGTTCTTCTGCTTCACTTAACCAGAGCATGTTTCAGTTCTCTTTCAACTTGGGCACTTTGGTGTCGGCTGCTGAAGCGAGGGAGCAGGAACAGCGCTGCTCCCTTACTGTAGCACAGTTGCTTGAGCTTATTATTTTTCACCAGCTTTGTAAAGGCTGTGGATCATAGTTCTCCTTTTCACAGGTGCTGTGAAACACAACAGCTTCTCAAATGGTTTTTATGCCGTTGGCCCATGCTTTAGGAGAAAAGCTAAATGGAGCTGAAGGAAATACTGATATAAGTATATGCATTCACTTACCTAAGTTTTTTCCCCTGTTCTTGAGCATTCATGTGAGTCCTTCTAGGCTTTCAGGATCTTGCCTTTCTTCTTGCCCATAGATTTGCATTGATTTCCCTTAAGCACCTGGCATCCCATCTTATTCCTGCAGCCACTGAGGTAGCAGAGCACTTCTTCCCAATAAATGAAATGACAGAAGACCTGAAGACCTTTTCCTTTGTAATCACCAGATTTCTTTGTCAGATAATCAGTTACTCAGTTACTGGCTCATGAGAGCAGGTGATTTTTCTGGTTGGCAGCCAGCTCCTCACCTCTGACTAACTTTGGGTGAAGAGATAATAGAGGCTCAACAACTTTCTATTGTTACCTCTGTCTTCATCATGTGAAATCCCAGTCCAGGGAGGAGATGAAAAGGAAGGCTAGTCAACTCATTCTTAATGGATAGTATGATGAAAAAAAAATAGAATTTCGCATTTCTCAAATCTATATGCAAAAATTTACCAAAAATTCTCCAAACTCGTCGAAGAGGAAAATATTTGTACAGTGAAGGATTTTTACAGCTGTTGTAGAGATCCTGTTCATACACCGCTAGGTTGACTAGTTTATTCAGATGAACATTTTTACCTGTTTGAGCATGTTTGTATCTTGATGCAGCAGGAGGCTGATAGAGCTTTTCATCAGTCAGACTGAATCAATCCATCAATCAAATATTGGTGGATGACTAGCAAGTGAAATCTATCCTTAGTCTATCAGTCTTTCATTCCTCCCTATCTTCAAAGTCACCCACTCCTACAGACCAATTAATGCAGAGGCTGACAGTGGTACTCTTGCTTTGATTTCTTTGTGACTGAGTATCCAAAAGTATTTCTTGGCTTGTTCTAGCACTTACTTTCCTTTGCTTAGTTGTTCAGCAACAAACATGCACACTATTGCTAATTAATATGTTTGAAATTCTATCCTGGTCCACAGCACTGAAAAAAATCTCAGAAGTCTTTGACTTGCAGTAGCTATTAATCAGCCCTAAGCCTTTGCATTTGTCCTAATTCAAAGCATTTGTTTCACAACATATTTTCTGCATACCACATCAGTGTTGATCAAAATAGGTTTCAAAATCCCTGTTTATTTTATTTTACAGCATGTCAGTCTGGGAAGTTGGACAAAAAAGAAAAAAAAAAAAGAAAAAAAAAAAGAAAAGAAAAAAAAGGCTGTTTATTTGTCTCATGCTGGGGAATTTCAGACTCCAGCAGGGTTCAATGGAGTGTGTGTCACCATCACAGAGTGTGCTAAGGAGGCACACTGAGTGGGAGCTGGTGATGAGAGAGAAGGAGCAGAAGAAGTCTGTATTTGGCAGCGGAGAAGACACAAAGGAAAACAAACAACAGACTTTGCAGAGAAGCCTCTTTCATGCTGTACAATGGATGTGTGTTTTTATTGGCCTGCATTGTCCATTCTGCTGCATAAAGGGAAGTAGCCTTTTGCCACAAAACTCCACCCTACCGTGCACAGAAGGTGTCAGCTCCACAGAAGCTCTGCTCTGTGGCCTCTGAAGACATCAGGAAAGACACTAGGATGGTCTCTACACTAATATGCTGCCTGGGACATGGGGAGATGCAACATAATAAGCTGTTCTCATCCAGTTCTGTAGTAATTCTCTTAGAAAAATGAATAAAACAACCATTATGCAGGTACGGCCACCCCAGGACTCCTGACGTGCTAAGGGTGGGTCTGGGAAGCATCTCTCTAAAATTTTGCAACCAGAGTAGAGGGAAATTTGAGATGCTTTCTTTGCCTCAGATCTCTCCCACACACATTGACTCTCTGGATAGAGGCTGAAACATTGCTGTGAGCAGTGACTTATCCCTTCATTTTCTACAATACTTCTCCATAAGAATAATTTTTGCCCCCACAATTAACTGGATTCATTAAAATAGCAGGTATTTTTACAGTATACTGACATGTTCCACAGGGTCTGGTATCTCTAGCATTCATTGTACAATAACACTGTCAAAATAATACAGTAATACCTGCCAAAAGAGAGTACGTTTTTAAGGAAAAATACCTACCTATTTCCAGGAAAGTGTAACTGTGAGAGAAACACAACTGCAGCTGAAGCTGCAGCTGAAGTTGGTCTGCCCATTTTTTGAAGGAGATTCATGCAGAAGATAGGGAAAAAAGGTCATAACTTCACTTGAATAAAAACTAGAAGCTGTTAAAAACACATATGCCAAATAGGTAACAGATTAAATAAATAAATAATAACACTTCCCCCCCCCCCCCCACCCCAAACCTGGACCAATGAAACAAAAATATCCCACCACTAAATTCTCTCCCTCAAAAAAAAAAAAAAAAAAAAAA
>VZRR01009632.1:395997-507570 GCA_013398015.1 Oreocharis arfaki | reverse complement strand
GATAGGAAAAGGTTTAAGTCCACCTCCAGTCTTGCCCACCATGTCCTTGCAGTTTCTAAGTTTGGCTTGCTATAACTCACTGTCCAGCAGCTAAACCTGCCTGATCTTTTGGGAAAGCCTTCCCATTACCTCCGAAGCAACTGCTCCCATCTGTCACACGGGTCTCCTGCTCCTCTGAGCAACATCAGCACCTCACTCCAGAAAGGAGCCATTTCCCCCACCCACCCAGAGCCTGTCTGACCTATTCTTACAAGAATATATAACTTAGCACAGATAAATCAAAAAGATACTCCCCTTCAGAGCAATTCAATATTGCCAGATTTCTAAGCAATGCTTTCACCTCACCTTGGCTATGCAAAATTTTTATGACTTAAATGGCAGGAAATGTTACTTATTTGGCTGATTTCTCCTCCTCCCCTCCTGCGGGAGCACTCAAGGACAGAGGACTTATTGGAGGCTGGGACAAAAACAGTCTTATCTATAGCACATCACTGCTTAGAGCAAATATTGTTTCTAGCTTCTGATTCCCTTTTTCCCTAAGGTAAGTTTAACTCTCATTTAGTTTAGGCATTTAGTTTGCCTTTGCTTTGTTCCCTCCCTAAAGTGCCTAAAAGCAAAACATAATGCTGTGTCCCTGTTCCCTCTTGGTGTGGAAAGATTTCTGCATTTTTATCCAAAAAGAAAAATAGAAATGAAAAACTAGGTGGTTCTTGTTTTGGTTTGGGTTTTTTATAGGATTTGCAATTTCTTTCTGTTGTGCTGGAAGACTCAAACTAACACAGATGCTAACAGGGGTATCATAACAAGGAAAACGGAACTTCCTCAGGCTCAAGACACACTTGCAATGCCACTGTTTTTAACCTCGCTGCCGTTTTTCTTCCATACAAAAATGTCCATCTGGAGTGTGAACACAGCTTGCATTTCTACTTAAACAGCTGTTTCACTGATGTTTTAATCTTAAACCTTTTCAGGTTCCTTGCAGGAGAATGAAGAGCTTTATATCTCTGTATCCATTGTCATTATGTTACAATTCCAGTAAGCCATGCTTTGGAAAAGCCTATCATTTAGGCTTTAGATTCTCATTTCAGAATTAGACTCTCACTTCTGACAAGCACAGTTGAAATGAGTGGGAGGAGACATGTGAATGGGAAAAGGAAGCGAAGAGGAAAACGAAAATATATTTGAGCTTGTGTTTCCCAATGATAAAGATGTAAAATATGGGACAGGAGTTTGATTTTAGGGAGATCATTTGGGACAAAGAAGGAGGGAGAGTAAGGGTAAGTGAGATTTATGTGTTTTTTATTTTTTTGTTCATCTTCAGAATTAGTGTTACTCAGTGTATAGATGCAATATATTTACCCACATTTAGAATTAATACATGACCATAGTAATAATTGGTACTTAATTCTTGCACAGAATATTTTTCACCATAGCAGTAGATCAGACAACACAATGCAAAGTTTGGTAAACAAGTCTCTTATCCTAGTTATAGAAAAAGGATGCTTTTTTGGTGAGGCAGCAAATGTAGTCCAGATTTCCTAATCTTCCAGATCATTATGTGTACCTCTAGACCATTAAGCACTACAAAAATCAATGAACTACATGTTGTGATACAACAGTAGGAGTGTCTTACAGTTTGTCCTTGAAAGATGTTTGTATTGACAGCAAACAGCCCGAAAGACAAAGCCTGCACCATGACAATTCCACAAAATCACTTAAAAAACCAAAAAGAGTAACAATCCTCAGGGCTTCAAACCTTCCAAATTAAGGAATTAAAATCCCTATAAAGTCTCTAACCCCGCAGGCTTTTTACTGTAGAATTATCACAGGTAAATATATGGATTATTTAATTAATCCACTTGGTTTTAAGTTGTCTGCTCTTTTATTTTCCTTCTGTGCCTCACTTTGGTGGTTTGAGCCCCATGGCAGCTTCAGAAATTGCTGAGAGGTGTCTGGTAGAAAGGATCAGAAGTTCACAGGCACAGGTGGATGTGGTGTGGGGGACCTCATCCCAATGTCTCGGTCCCATCTCCGCTCAACACTTGCCCCTTGGATGTAGTCCTGAGTTCAAAGGCACACCCAAAGTGGCACCCCAATGGTACAGTCTTGCCAGCTTTGCTTTTTTTTTTTAATGAGATCAGGGTTTCACTAGGCTCTGGAGTCTGTGATTCAAATGCTCTCCTCACTGTTCAGTTAATGGGATCAGAGTAGCTCCATCTGTAATGTGCGGGTTGTCTCCTGGGTAATCTGCCTCAAGGAGATGAATTGAGAAGCTTACACCTTTAAATATGATGCAGTCAAGGAGAATTATAATTATTGCATGTATTAACACTGTGTACAAGGCCCAAATTACATGGTACAGAAAATATGAAATAAAATGGAATATTGCAATAGCCAATAGTCAGGAAAAAAACCCCTCATTTATTGAGCATTATCTATGCTGTTGGAAAACTTTGCTGTGGAGAAAAGAAACAGAAGATCCATTCTCCCTGAAACTACTGGAAGTCTTCTAGGGCCGTGAGGCAGATCATCATACTTAGCTTGTATGTGGGAGTTGGAAAGAACTCCATCGGCTTATCCTGTCATTTCTTCTTCCTCAGGATCAGTCTTATTCCTCACTTTAAGATCATAGAACAACTTTTGCCTCTTTTGCTGTCCAGCCTGGTTCATTCATCTAAGCACAGTTTAGTTAAAATGGTTGTTTTCTTAGAGGAATTGTTTCCAAAAGGCATCCAAGCATCCTCTGTATTGGTAGAGAAAGGAAGAGGCTGAGTGAATTTGGGAAATCTTTGAAGCTGACTATAGGATCTGAGTGCCCAGGCTATTTTTCTCTTACTGGGAAGTGTGCATATAAATCCCTAAGCTTTTGAAAAATGTAGCCCTAAGGCTTGACTTGTCAGTCTTAGCCTAAAGGAATGTAGGTGTCATCAGTTACAAGTACAGTTGTTGGCATTTAGCTATCAAACTACTTGATTTGCATGTGTAAAGATTATTTCAGCCTATAAATATTGGATCCCCTGGTGTTGCCCAAATTGAGTACTAAGCACAAAACCACTTATTCAAAATCAGGCTCTGATACCTCAAATAGTCTTCAGTAAACTGAGCATTTGCCTACTTAATGTTGAAGTCAAAGGCGCTAGAAGTTGAAGAGAAATATATTTTAAAATATAAGTCTAAGTCCTATTTATTTGGCCCAATAAATGCTGTTAGCTGACAACACTGACTTTAACTGCTTCTTCCACCATTAAAATGTCTAAATTCAGCACCACATAAGAGACTGAGTCCTCATCGAAGAGATTTTCTTCCCATTACAAGCGGTTTAAAAATCATTGTCATTTCCATGGTAACAAAGCTCCTACAATCCATACATTTTCCCAATTAATTAATTCTTCTATGTGGATTAAAATATAGCAACTTGAACTTGTATTTCTCTGCTGCCGAAATCTGCTCCAAAGAACAGAAACACCGTGTTGTATTGCAGGTATGAGTAGGACACTTTCACTGCTTTTCTTGAGGGCTTCCTTCATTCTTCATCAAATAATATTTTTTAACTCAACTCTTGCCTAGTGCCACACAAATGCCCAATAATACGTACCTGAAACTACATAAACCCTTTCTAGTTATTCTAGTTTCAAATATTTTGAAACTAGGGGGCCGACCATCAAGCACATTAGAGACCAGCTTCAGAAAAGACTCGTGTTTGCAGTGAACCTGAGCATGCTGTGCAGTTTCATTGACATCAGGGGGACAAGAGTGCAGTATATCAAGTGTGGGTTAAAATTTCAGCTGTAATGCATCTGTTTTTGAAAGTTGCAGACTCCATCTTTGTGAGGAAACAGGGTCTTTCACAACTGCCCTTCCAGACACAGACCTGTATGAAGTTTTAAAAGCCTGCAGGAGGTGGCATGCTGAGTTAAAGAACTTGATATGGAAGTAATTAGGTAGCAGACAAGATGCAAAATAGAGAAAATAGTGGAGTAAGAGCTTTTAGGAAAGTGAAATGATTGCTCAAATCTCTCCTCCCCTTACCATTCCTGACCTCCTTTAAGTTAAGGCAGGCACGATGAAAGATCTACACACTTTCTTCTTCTAATAATTTCCTCAGTAATCAAGGAGCGGAAGTTGTTAAGTGTAGTATGATCGGTTGGAAGAGATTTGCTCCAGGATTTGGCTCTCATGCCAAGAGCATTAAACTGTCTAATAGGAAGTCCTCCACACATGAACAGGGAGTAGAGCTTAAGTAGCAATCAGCAGCTGATCGAGGCTATCTGAGCACACAGGCCAGCTGAACAAGCAGGAATTTCAGCAAGTGGTTGCTGAGCTGTTTTAGACTTGTCCGTGCATCTGATCCCACTGGCCCTGATAGTAGCTCTACTCTTGGGGCAAAACCCTGCAACTACTTGCAAGGCTATACAAGGACCACAATGCAAGTAGGTTTGGAGATAGAATAAACAAGAGAGTCTCTCGAGAAAAAAAGGTGACATTTTGGTGAGACCTGTACACTGGGAAATGGAATGGATTGCTTGGTGGGAGAGAAAGCTACAGAAATTTGATCTCTCTTGCTCATTCTGCCATCTTCTTCTACCTCCCACCATGAGTAAGTAACATGTGGGTGGATAAGTGGATCCTCTGGCTTGGTTTAATGCCAGCAATGAGAACATTTGTGAAGCAAAGCCAAGCATGCTGGCAAACATCCATCAATCATTCTTTCCTTCATTAAAGTCCTCTCACCTTGTGAGAAGAAATTGATTATGCTACCATAGACACGCTTCCTCCAACACTTCAAAGCCTGCAGAGGTGGAAGCTGGATTTGGGCCATAGTGCCTGGAGCCTTCAAGAGTTAATTAAACATAATAGTAACCTATATATTTACAGGTCCCTTTTTGATGACAGCAACAGAATAGAGGTTAACCCCACTTTTCAGGTTCTCCCTCAGGATCTGTTTGAACTTTGCTCTTCTTCCACCTCTCCATCAGGCATGAACTGAGTTCTGCAAGGCAGAGAGAAACGAGTGCTGAATCTCCAGCTGCAGACATGGACCGCAGGGGTGGAAAGATTAAGTTATTTGCCAGAGGTTATATGTGGAAAGTGTGGCAAGGTGCAGTTGTATTATTTCATCCTCTTCTTTTCTCACAAATTCCCTGCCACCCTCCCTGTGGTGAATCATGAGAATACCAACACATAAGTATAAATGACATGTAGGCACTGGCTGAAATTCTGCGAAGAACCTTACTGCTGCTGAGGTGGCAAAGAATGAGGAACAGAAATCCTCCAGATTTACTAGTCCTAAATGCAAACAGCATTTATTCAAGCTGCCACATAAAGATCAACTAAGCAGCTTTAAAGACATCCCTAAAACCTTCAAGCTGCATAACACTGATGAAAAATTGACTTGGAATCAACATGATCCACTGTGCTTACTAGCCCTGACAAGGTGGATAAAAATAGCAAGGAGACAATGGTGACGTCAATCAAAGACTGGGTGAGCCAAAGAGTTTTGCAAATACTCCCACGTGGAATGAGTCAGAGATGGAGTAGAGAGTTTGAGAAACACAAGGCAAGCAAAATCTCTTTAAAAGAAGTTTCACTGTGTGCTCAAAAGCCTTAGACAATTTAAATTTAAAGAAACAGAGAAATGTTGAAAAGAGGGGGAAAAAATGAGTCCTGAAGGTTTTTCAGTCCATTGGTATGGTGAGAGGTTCTCTTACGATTTTTTTCCCTGGAAGCTTTCCAAATAAAATTCTAGATGTGATAAATAAACCCAGATCTTTAGGCAGTATAAATTTCCCAGCTGACGCTTGGCAGCGAGAAACCTGATCACAATGCCTTCATGTGAGGATGTGATTGGCACCCTGCAGGACAGATCTGGTACAGAGTATTGATGTCTCCCATCAGTAGACAGAGACAAGGATGAGTTCTGCAGGTGATGGACAGATCACGGTGTGACAATATACTGTAATTTAGGGTAGGAAGTAAAAGAGCGTATTGCAGCCAATTGGAAATTATGAGAGAATTTTGGAAGGTAGATAGTCATGAAGTTATTTGAATGTTTTCCTAAAACAATGAAAGGTAATTTTAAAAAAATAATAAAAATAAAATTTAAAAACCCACAAGTGGTATGTCTCTAAACATGCCAAGCAACCAAAATGTCTTTAGGTTTATAGAAGATGGTTTACTTTGGCGAAGTATAAAACAATCAAGTTTTGTAAAATCTCTAGTTCTGAAAATCCACCAAAAATGTGTCTTTTGCAACATCTGAAGACCTAGTCCATTATAAAAGTACTCAGCTTCTTGACAACGTAAATAAAGGTCTCTTAGATTAAATGTGTCAGGAGTGATGTTTCCTTTTTAAGCTCATTACATCCATGGGTTTGATCATCTTGATCTACAGGGCATAAAGACCCTGCATTTGCATGCACAGTAATCGAAACAAGTATTTTCCTATCTTCATTAGGCCTGGGACCAAGTTTCTTAGCAACCTCATGCAAATGGCACTTTTTTTTCCCATCAGGAAGGGTGCACAAATATGGTGCAACACACCGGAGCTCCAAATGCCAGCTCAAGTCACAATAAACATCTTTCCCAAGGTGAGGAAAGAAGTTTCTTTCACAAAGCTTTAATCCACTCTGATTTTTTCCCCAAGTCAGGCCTTTTCCTCACAGACACTTGTTTTAGCAGCTGGTTTTACAGCATTTGAAACCTACGTAATGCAAAATTTACACATTTTTGTCCTGAAAAAGATCTCCACCAATAACCAATCTCTTTTCCATTTCAGAATTGATTCTTCTCTGTAAAAGGCTCCCAGTCTTTTCTTTATCTGTGACCACTTGTGGGTTTGGGTCTGAAGCTGGAAGGTAGACCACCTCTAAGGGAACAGCTAAGAGACGACTTTTGTCTTTTTTTTTTCTTCTGCTATATATTCTTCATCTTTTACTTATATTTCTTTGATGTTTCAGTCTTTTGCAACTGTTGAGCAAGGAAGATTAAAACCATTATTGCTTTATTAAAAATTCAGTGTTCTTTGCCACTCCTTTCCTGTTTTTTGACTGAAAAGCCAGCCAAAACTAAGATAATATCTTGGGTAGGGTAGGAAGCATCTGAACAGAAAATGCCGTGGTCTCTAATGGTTATGAGGAAAACCAAATAGTTTGGTATACACGCAGGCTAATTATTAGCTCTTTTAAAGACAGCAAGTACTTACTTGCAGTGGAAGACCCATCCTAATATTATATATGTAGTCATACACCAATTCTTGAGAGTCCTTTATATGGCAGAAAAATGAGTACTTCAAATAAAGACTGAAAAACTATTAATATTTTTCCTTTTAAGTTCTGGAATGGGTGTAAAATGATGTTTAACTTCCTTTATGCTAAGTTTTAGCTGTATGACATGATTTTATTCTTCCTCTACCAAAATCATGAAGTACTGGGAAATCATAATTGCTATCGCATTGTGATTTTGGAAGAGGAGTTAAGCACCAAACCATAGTTTAAGGAAAGATACATAGGCCTTATTAATTGATCACATCAGAACAACATTGCTGCTTATTGTTGCAGGCTTTTGGCTTAACTGAAGTCTTTGGTTGAAGGTGGAAGCTTCATTTTGGCCTGGGGGTAACCTTGGAAAGATGCAGCAACCTCACAGCAGAATAATGGCTTATCTGCACTGCTCATTTAAATACCACAAGATTGTGACCTGTCACTGCAATACTGTGGTGGAGATACTCGGGGAATTGCATGTGCTCCACTTAATGATGTGACTTGTTAGTCAACAGAGCCTTTGCTGGTGGGAGTTGTCTGTGTAGGCCTTCAAGGAAAAAGTCTTATTTTTTTATCTAACTATGGAAGATAGAGACATTATTTTATTCAGTAACACTCATACCATAATTTCAATGGTGGCTGCTGAGGGATTTCTGAGTGAAGTCTGGCCAGCAGTTACCATGAAGTTCAGTGTTCAAACAAAAATGATTGCACGTATTTTATAGCTATAACATGCAAAGATATGGACTATGTCTGACTGATTTCTTCTAACAAATCAAAAGTTTACTATTCAGAAGAGTAACTGTGATGCAAACTGTCATCAGGATGACGGCCTTAGGTATTGCAAAGTAAATGTCTGCATATAATCTGACTAATGAATGTATTTTGTAAGCAATTACTATCGTTTGTCCTTTGACGGGGCTTTCTGAAACATTACAGAGAAATGAAGAATACTTTTAATTTGTACTGTATTAAATTATACTTGTATTAATTATTAAATAAAGATTATTACTAAAACTTAATGAAAGAAACTATCATTATTATATCTGCCACAAATAAAAAATATCCCTATTGCATTGTAGAGATGATGCCATCCATTAATTTGTTTATAGACCCCCAAATCTAAGGGAGTGCCAGAAATTTCCAGGGTTTCCCTGATCCTCACATATATGTGAGATTTCTGATGAAGCTGAAAGATACGTGCTGTGTATTAGTTTGAATGCTTCTGCCTTTACTTCACTCATGTAATATCTTCCTCTTTCCAATCTATTGCAGGAAAAGCATCTGAGCATGCTGGGCAGGAGATGCACCTGTTGGGCAGAACACAGAGGAAGTCTGAGGGCACAAAGATCCACTGTGCAGAGAGTGAAATCAAGCCGCGTGCTGAAACCTGCTGGCCTCTATTGCTAAGCTGTACAGTAGTTTTCTTCTTCTAGAGGACAGGAGGGGTTTTTTAGGTTGATGGACCTGCGAAGCTGTGTATCACTGCCCACAAAACTGGCATGGGCACAGTATCAGCAAGCGCTGTCTGAGGGGCCCCCACTAGCCTAGGGGAGAAATCCACTGATCTCACCTTCGCTGATCTTTCTGTCTGACAGCTACTTCTCCTCCTGCTTTGTGCAGGCCCTGGGGAATTCACCCCTACTAAAAAAATTCAAAAATGTGCATATAGGACATGCAGCTTTGCAATTTTGATGTATTCATAAAGTCATGCAAATACTATACGAGTATGTGAGGTACTAGTCAGAGAGACAGTTTCAGTTAAAATAGCTGACATACATATCTGGATAGACAGATGAACTATGCTGGGGTGAAAAGTATAATTGTGCTTTTAATATTCATGAATGGTATATGGCTGTACAGGTCTTTAGGGACAGGACAATACAGAGCTAGATATGTTCAGAACAGTTGGATGTCACTGGACAAATGCATGATGTGATCCCAGAAGCCATGCTTCTCGGGACATTATTTTCTTGTAGGGACAATGTCCTTGATCTTGAATGACTGCAGGTTTTAAGAGAATAGTATGTCAGTACTTTCCACTGAAATAATTTGACATGACAACTTTAAAATACACAAAACATATTCTGCTGAAAAAGAAGTACATAAAATACTGGAGCCCAGAAATAAATACCTGCTAAATAAGTATCTGGTAGCACCTTATGTGAATTAAAATTACACAAACATATATATGCACATAGGTAATAATGGACACAAAGGCATATAGAAAAATAAATATGTAAACATATGCATATTTACATAAGATTCCCACACATTATTGATAAGAACAAACTATTCAGAAGGTAGCAGGTTTACTTATTCAAGAAAAGACATTGTATCACTACATTTTACTTGCTCTTGTTTTACTGCCTCGTCAGTCTCTCCTTCGTATTGTGGTAGAAAATCTCACATTTCTTAGCTACTGATTGGAAAATCTAGTAAGTAACTTGTTTGAAAACATGCACAATCTGATCTTGTAAGTCATCCTAGCAGGAGCTGCAGGTGCTGAGCAAATGAAGAGCTAGTGTAAAGAAGCCTAAGTAGAGGTATCTCTGTCTTTAGGTTTTGATATGGTAACTGACACCTAGCTATCAGACTTTGGACATCTGTTTGACAGTTTTGGCTTGTAATTGTTATGATGAATCCTTAAACAAACAGATCATAGTAGACAGTGGAAAATACACTAGGATAAAGTGGAATCTGGTCTGTTACTAGGACTGACGTGTAGGAGGAATCAACAAATACCTTTTTGTTTTTTTAAATAAGACAGCAATTTTTTCTGCTCTTCTACCTGAAGAAAGCATACAGTACAATGCATTTGGCGCTGCCAGTTTAAACCCTGAATTACTTGATAGACTTACAACCTCAAAGCAGAAGATGTTATTATTGCTTTCACTATGATGCATTTACTGTGGCACATGCTTGCAAAATGAAGAGCCTAAAGTAATACTCCTAACGCCCTACTCAGACACTCAGACGTAAGCAGACTGAAATCAAAGCATCCATTGCTCTCCTTTAATTCAACAGGATTTGTGAGGGTAGGACATGTTAAGAATATAAGGTTGTTTTTACTTTGATTCCTTAATAAATGGACTTAGGATCCTCGCTGGAAAGCTGTAACGTATGTGCTTAGCAAGGGGGTTAAGGTGGCACAGGGTTAAGGTGAGAAGGCATCAGAAGTCTCTGCTCTGTTTCAGCCTTCTGAAATTTGATGCCATTCACCAGAGGTCTCCTAAGTGTAAAAGTTTGTCTCCTCTTGTTAAATTGCCACCTGCTCAGGGAAACGCTAATCCATTAAGGTCAAGCAGTTCTGAGAAGGTGCTGCAGTGCCTGGGGCAGCCTCTTGAGTTTCACTTCTAGCAGCTGCAGGAAGATGAAGTCGAGATGGTCCTTGTTACTGAAATTAGACAGATCAGGAAGTAAACAGAGCTTGCCTTTCATCTGATCGGGCTTTGAGATGGGAAAGGTTGAGGAGGGGGGCAGAGCAGAGGGCGAATTCCTCTTCTAACAACTTTATGGGTCAGTTCTCCAGACTTTGTGTCAATGTCAGACATGCATAATCTTTTTTATTTTTAAGAGAGAGAAAAGGAAAAAAATCTCATGGACTACTGAAGATTTAAGGGTTTACTATCTTTTAGTTCTCAGTACCATGACTTTCATGGGGATTATTATACTTTCCTTTGGGAATGAGCAGCCAACAGAACTAAGAGAGGGGAAGAGCCATACTGTCTGCATAATCTTCTTGCCCTTTTACACAGTGAAACTTTTGCATTTTGTGTTCATTGCTTGGCTTCTTTTCTCTGAAGTGGATTTGAGGATTATGAAAGGCACTGGACTGACTGTACAGGCTGAAGCCCTCTTTTCTTCATACTTGGCCGCTGGGATAGCAGCCTTATGAGACCATCTCCTCCCCACAGATCTGAAGGGACAGACACCAACAATAGAAGATTCAGATGGCACCTCCATAGCAAAGGCTTCCCATATCATCTCCTCTCTCTTCAGTGTGAGCCAAAGACCATCCTGCACAAACCACAGCCCCTCTGGTGGGGGGGCATCATCACTTTGCAGAACTCCCTGATTCGCAGATGGTGACTTTGGAAAAGAGAGCAAAAAGCCTGAATGGTGGAAGATCATTGAGGAGCAGTGCCTAGGTGTGCTTAGCATGAGCTATAACTCGTAGCAGCAGTTCAGATGCGCTCCAGCAAATGAATGAACCAGACTCACTCTTGTTTTGTCTCACTGAGAGCCAGTATTGTCTGGGATCAGCAGGGGCAAAAGCAGACTTTTCAACACCTTTTTTGGGTAATGTAGGCTGTGATTATATGAATTCCATAAGCACAGGCAGCCTTATTGCTTCAGTCCCCACTTCTCACACACCCACTTGGAGTCCTATTTTCACAGGGTTTTTAAGAGCTGCTTTAGAGAGCTGTGATAATCCAGGGGATTAGTGAGAGCCAGAGGGGAGCCAGACACATGATGCCCCACAACTGAAACATGCAGATGCTTTTCTTTGATGTGATAAGGCGCAATGAAGCCTTTTAAAACTGAGGTGAGTGTTTAGTAGAGCTTTGCAGCATCCTAACTCTACTAGGGCCTTCAGAAGCCGAGATGCTGTGAAGACAGCTAGTCAGCTACTTGGTTAAATTGATTTTTTGCCCCTTTGATACTGCTCAGCCAAAGCTCTCTCCTTCACCTTCCCCCACCCCTTTGCTCTACCAGTTAATGGGGCAGCAGTGGTGAGCAAGCAAACTGTATTTTACCTCTGAGATGGAAAGATACCCTCCTCCAGAATCAGTTTATGTCTGCATTATAGGTAGCCAGAAGGAGCCTTTTGACTGGATGAAAACAGGCATGTTCTACAGTCTTCTTTCTTCCTCTGACTTGCAGCAGGCATTTGAGTCTCCCAGAGCCAATAGTTTAATATGAAACTTTTCTCTCTTCTAAACTAGGCAAGACACTCAAGTGCCTGCCTTTCCCTCTATGAATTCTCAGAGTGTTTCTCCACCAGAGACAAATGCATGTAGCTACATTTCTTTTTGCATAATTGCTTCTCAAATTTTATTCAGAAAATCTCCAATGTGCATGCAGGTGCGAAGAAGTACATACCTAATCATATATCTGTATGTCCCTATATATATATATGTACAACTAACTGGGGGACCAGGACATTCACTTGGCAATTTTCTTTCGTGGTAGAAATCTGTATGCACACACTTGATGTCAGTTATGTCATTAGGCTCTAATGAGGATTATATTGTGCTGAGCATTTTATAGAGATCAGAGGAAAAACAATCTCTATGCAAAGTAGTTCCAACATGCAGAGTGCAAAATAACTGGATAAGGTGATAGAATAAAGCCTTTGTTCTTGTTAGAAGATGCATTTTTCTAAGACTATGCTGAAATTTCTTTTCCTACCTGATATTAAGAAAGCACAAATATTTAGTAGCACTTGAAGTCAGTAATTCATAAATCCACCAGCAACTCTCAGAGTTCGTTTGAATCTCCAAGAATGCACATCATCAGGATTGTTTAAAAATATGACTCACTGATTACAATAAGTCTACAGACCACAGATCACAAAGTGTACTCTAAGGTACCATCAAGATATGTCCGAACTTAAGTGAAACAGTGATAAAATGCCATCATAGACCCACATCCTGAAGTCAGACATCTTTGCTTAGATCTTAGGATCCATACTGATTGAATTCTAAATGAAGTTACTGAAGACCACCTTTAAGCCTCGTGACAACTGGGGACCAGAATGCGTGCAGAAGCCATCACATGCTACAAATCTCAGAATTATGGATAAGATACTGAAAGACTCTACTGTCTTCTTCTTTTGCACTCTTTTATCTCTTTTTTTTCTCCAATATTTTGTACTTCTGTTTCTCATACCTCAGGTGAGAGTCCTAATAGCTAAGATAGAGACTACTGTGGAGTCATTGCTTGTGTGTGTAAATAATTACTGGGGGTTTTGGTTACATTCTGCATTGTTGTGAAAACAGGTCTCAAAACTTGTCATTAAATAGAATTTTTTGGGGTTTTGGCCAGCCTAGCTTTTCTCCACCATCTTCTTGGTAAACCATCTTGTCTTGGGGATGCAGTTGGAAGAGATCTATTAAGATTAGTATAAATGCTGCTGGAAAATAAACACTTTATTAGAATTTTTATGTTATTCTGCCAGACAAGGACGCTCTTGCTAATTAGACCTTATCCCTCCACTGCCAGTTTCAGTTAAGAAGAAATGTAAGCAGTACACAGTTGGGATTTGGTCATTCTGATGAAACACATAGTTATTCCAATGCAATCTAGAGGAGATACATCATTCGTATACCTCTAGGTATATTCTTTCCTTGGCACAAGTGTTTGCCTCTTGTTATCTTGGCACAGACTTAAAATAATTATTTAGTCAAAAAGGCCAACTGAATTATAAAAGAGCATCCAGTCAGGACAGGACACAATATGAATATTTTAAAAACAATTACAATAAACCACCAAACTAACCAGAAGCATTGTTGGAATAGATCAATTATTGTAAAGAAACTGTTCCTGACATGAACTGAAATCTGTAAAAACTATGTTTCTAATAGCCTCACATCAGCAAATCTCTTCAAGATGCTCTTTTTAATCTGCAGTACCTTGGTTTCCAACTCCCTGCAGAATAAGGGATTATCTCTTTCATTTTAATGTTGCAAAGGTACAGTACCACATATTCTTTCAGGAGTCACTTGACAAAGAGAACAGAAGATGTTAGGGCCTTTATGAAGTGGAAAGCTTTAAAAAGCTCTTATTATTATTCCGCAAAATGCAAACACAGCTCAGGAGGGGTCCCTGTTAGGAAGTGATTTGAATCTGTTGGAATGATTTAAAACTGATGGAGATGAAAACTTGAGTGACTTCTTATCCACTGTGGACCTCGAAGGCTTAGGTGGAAAAGGAAGTTAAATATTGAAATTATTTTGCTATTGAAAGACACAAAAGCTGATCTGATATTTAGGCCTTCTGTCCCTGCTTCTGGGCCTTTGTCACTTTATCATCTGTGACCTTGACTCAGGGAATCACTGATCTCCATTTTGTCAACAGCCGGTGGCTGCACAGTCTCTTGCTGATATCGACAGCACATGGTGCTGCTTAAAAAAATTGCACTCTCTCACTTCTCAGGAAGTTAGTTACTTTTAAAGATTGCTTTATCTACTGGCAACATTAAGATTTTCCTTACAATAAATTCCACATAGCTCTGGGACAGCAAGCTGGATTCAGTGGCAGAATCATGGGAAAGTAGATAAATAAGTGGGTTTGGGCAATTGACTCTGTGAATTCAGCATGCGTTAAGACATTCTAGAGAACAGATGACTTTCCTGAACTGAAGAAACTGTAAATGGGAATCAAAGGCATATAACAACAAAGAATGCATTTAGAAGACTTGTTTTCCTTATAGAAGACCAACGTAGCAACAACTAAACCCACAATTTTAGATAAAATTTACTGTATACCAAAAATAACATAATATCTTTTACAAAGAAGCCCATAACTAATGCTACAAAATATGCGGAAGGTCAACAAGTTCTTTGATCATTAGATCTGACTCAGTAATCTGCAGAGATACAGGGTGGTAACTCAGATTCTCAACAAGAATTACTGACACTACAATTTGTTATATAACACAATTTGATGGAAATGAACCAAAAACCACAAATGAACCAAATGAATGAACCAAAATTTCTAGCATATGATGCTCCTCTAGAAGAAGAGAATTTGCCTGTGCAGTCTGTGAAGTCAACACGAGCTTCACCATTGACTTGGTAGGAGCAGAATAAAACCAGTGAGGACAGAGAAGAAACAAAATGTGACCTTGACCAGTCACACAAACGCCAGAGAAACAACCCATCTAAATTATCACACAGCGAGCTCTGAAGGAGCCCCAAACTTCAGTTTCCTTTACTGGATGCAGTTACTTTCATGATGTTTGGGACCACAGATTGTCCTAAACTAAAAGCACCCTTATAAAGAAGACGCTATAAAGGCCAGCCATCCATGGACACGCTGTGTTCCCCTTTTGACTCCTTTGGGCCAGCCACACCCAGCCTGGATCTCTGTCCATCAGCCACAGACAATGAGTGTCTGGGCCCATTGAAGTCAACGTTAAGGATGCCACTGACTGCCACGGGGGCCATATTTCCTGCAGTCACTATTGTCTGCACAAAATGGAATAGCTTTTTGAGCTGCCCCTTTTAATCTTCCGCTTCCTGTCTTCTACGGCAGCACATTTTGAGGTAAACTGGGACTGATGGGAGCCAGTGGAATATTTTCCAGTCCACCCTTTTTGGTGGACTTGCTATCTTCTGGCAGCTGTGCCCAGAGATGCAGAGGAAACTCTATTTCAACCAGGAACTTCATAGCACTATGGTTAAAAGCCAAAATAAAGGAGTCCGTAATTGGTAGGCTGACAGTGATTGCAAAGGGATGAGATATTACTGCTTCTCCTTATTTGAGATTGAATCCTTATTTTAGCAAGGTGATAAAGACCCTTGCAATTTGGAAGACAATTTTCGGTTATTCTGGGCTTTGGTGAAATGCTAAATAAAAGCACATAGCACAGTGGTGTTCTGAGCTTGATGAGTGCCTTCTAGGGAATACAGTAAACAAAATTAGTAAATAATAATCATAGCAATCAGTGGTTACTCTTAAAAGATTGAATATTCAGAAAAGCAAAGAAGAAAAGCATTCTGAAGTTTATGTCCGCAGTGTCCGATGAGAAGAAACAACGCATGGAAAATTCAACATAGCAAAAGTTTAACTTTTCAGATGGACCAGAATGTTGCCTCCAGCTTCACTGACAAGCTCTCTTGGATTACATATCTAGAAATTTGGTGGCCAGCCATGATTGGATAATTGAGAATAAAAGCAGTCTCTTCTTGGCAGCAAGAATACAATAATGCCTCTGTTACTCATTTTTGCTCCTTATGCTAGGCTTCTTCCTCATATCTGATTCATGCTGAAAGAGTAAGGATGTGCACTAAGATCAGAAAGCTGCATGCAGGAGCAAGGATGTTTCTTTTGCAGAGGAATGGCACTGCATTTAATAAATGTCCTCAGCCTTAGTTCATTCAAAAGCATTTCATAATGAAGCCCATTGTTTAATCTTCTCTCCTTCCATAGTTAATAATATTCTAATTATAATAATTATTATTTCTTAGCATTTACATAACACTATATATCTTCAAAGCATTCTCTAGCTGTGAATCACACTGTTTGCAAGTTAAGTTACAGAACTAGCCAGGATTTCCCTGCTAATTTTTTGAAAGGAAAAGAGTTTTTTAAAGTCCTGGTTTTATGATGTGGAGAGGTATAGCTCCTATTAGCTCGTATTTGAACCTGAATATCTGGAGCTTTTGGTCTGACAAAGTAGCCTAGTTCCTTTGGGAAAAGATGAGGACCACAATGTGTCTGTCTGTAGCATACAAACAACTCAGAGGAATACCGAACAGGACCCAAAAGGGATAGATAGATTTGGTCCAACAACTTAAAATAGAGTTGGCTATTTTTAAAAAACACTTTCACAATTATATAGAAAAAAAAAAAGCCAGAAACACAAAAGAAAAAAAGAATAGCTCAGAGAGGCATTTTCAATATTGTAATTTAGAACACATAAATTTTGAAGTAATGGATTTTCCTTCAAGATGAATATCCAAGTTTTCATCAGCTGTATTAAGTCCAAAGCTGTGACAGAGCATTGTGCCAATTCCCTCACCTCTAACCAGTTGCTGTGTGAGCCAGGGTCTCAGAAAGGAAATGGGGATTCACTGTCTCAAGCTGAAGAAGGAGCACAAAGAAAGAGGCAATTGTGTTCTTAAATAGGAAAAGGCCAGTGCTGGCACTTGGATGCCCAAACTTCAGATGCATATAAGTACCTTGCCAGCACAGGAACACAAGACTGTTCACTCATCCTTGGTCACCAGTGGTCACAGATGGGGAAGGAGGTTTACTGGTGGTCTCTGCACAAGATGCATGACTGATGCAGGCAGGTCGAAATCTCCCCAAACATGTCTGTTTCACTTCACTGAGTGCTGAAGAAGTTCTTTTTCTTAGGTCAGAGCTCTGAGATGGCTCTAGGTAGACAAGATTAATCCCTTGTGGATGAGGAAAAATGGCTTATACGGCTTTGCTGTTAGAGAAACTTGTGTATTAACCGAAAAAATAAAGTCTCCTTTCATTTAAATTTGGGCTGCCTCTGACCTCCCCACAGAAAGCCATGACTTTTCACCTTCTGATGGCCTCTCTGAGAGGTGCACAAGCTTGGGTTTGGTCCATAGATGGTATTTATTAAACCATTATGTTCAACAATAAACCGGATAATCTGCCAAGAAAATAAGCACTGCTGCATTTAACTTCGTAAGAGATGGTTACTCCTGGACTATGTATATTAATGAGTTTTGAATGAGTGACATTTGATAAAATATTCACCATCTCTTCAACTTTCTTTCATTTCTTTTCTTGCTGGAGCCCTTTCATATTTGAAAATTAATTATGCACACCATATTTAACCAGGGTGAAAATGAGACTTACATGGAACCTTTCCAGCTCTTCATTACATATTTAATTGTTAAAATAATCAAGCTATCCATCACACATTCTGCCACCCAGTCGTCTGTCACCTTGGAATCAGTCAAGAAGATCATAGAAAGAGAAGTGTAGAAAGAGAAATTTCACATTTCTTGAGCAGAGCAGTTTTGCTAGTTAGAGGAACGGTCTTGGCATGGCGTAACTGTATCATATTTGCAAAAATAGCAAACAACATCTTCATGGCATCTTCTGTGCTTTAGGTTTCCTCCCATTAAGACCTAAAAACTATTGCCATGTTATAGGAAAGTTTTTTAGCACAGAAGAAATTCAAGTTCCTGTGTCTTCTCATTGATTTTAGAGCCTGGCTAAAAGCGCTTTACAAGGTGCACAGTGATCTGGCCAGCATTTAATAATAGCTACATGCTATGTGATGCTTTTCATCAAAAACTTGTCCATGGACTTCACTAAAATGCTAGGTAACACAGACCTTGCTTAATGGATAGTGGAACAGGAACTCTGAAACAGCATCAGGCTACAGCAGTAATCCATCAAACATAACAAGGCGTTTTGTGGAGCCAAGTCCTTTGTCCCAGAAAATCACAAGGCAAATACGTGAAGAAGGATGAAACTTCCTCCTCCTGAGTTTGACCACAGCGCTCCTTTCACTGAGCTTTTCACGTACCAAGAGCTGCATGAAGTCTGCTGGGATGTTTCATTTAATGATGGGGCTCAGTGCTGCAGGATCAGAAGCCCTTATGATGCCATGAATGCACAATATTTGGAAGATGTAAAGTACAAAGAATTCATGGATTTTCAATGGACCCTTGGATTTCTAGAAAGAAGAAGAGTAAAGGTGTGAAGAGGAATGATGTTTTACTTACGTAGGCTGTCATTCCCTGATTATCTCACGTGCTAAATGTTCATAATGTCATCTGGGAAACAATATTGCACACAATATTTTTAAAATATAGGTATATTTCAGTAGTCTTAAAAATATAACCTGGTTTCAATTCACAAAGGAGCATAGATGAGGTGCAAGTTTTAACTTTCCGTATTTTACTGAAATTTTATTTCACAGTGCTAGAGACAAAAGGATCAAAAGGAATATCTAATTCTTACAGTCAATCCCATAGAGGTGAGATTTTCAAAGGCATTTTTGTGGGAACAGAGTAGCCCAGTTAGTTTATTTAAGCCCAGTCTCACTATGTATTTCTCTATAAATACAGTATGATTTCAATTAATTACCCAATTTTACATAACAAAGAGTGGGCTTGTAACTAGACAGGTCTAACAGAGCTCAGCAAAACTGTAGCTTTAAATGTCTACTATCTAATGCTTTAGCAGTCCCTAGCAGTAATTGTGCATTGCCCTATGGTCTAAAGGGAAAATAAGCTTTCTCTTATTTCATACACAAAGGTAGAACAAATACTATTAAAATCTAACTGGAGAGCTTTCTAGAGAGTATTAAATAAATCTCAGCTCAGGCAGGCTGTGATGTATTGTGAAGGTCACAGCTGATATGAACAGTGAAGTAGCTACTTGCAGGGAAATAATGCATTTGGATAAAGAAGTTGTGCCTATCAAACAGGGATATGAGCTGGAAAAAAGAAAAAAAATGAAACAAAACCAAAGCAAATAAAAAAACCCACAGAAGATGCAAGAATCACAAAACAAAAGTCACCAACACCAGCCATGGCTTGAAAAGTATCAAGGACAGAACCAGTGAAGCGAATGATCTATCTTATAAATTAGACTTCAACTAGTGTAAAAGCAGCCAAAGTGAGGGCCCAATTGTTTTTGTAACCTGTCGGAAATAATTTCAAACCTGACAGGATACCATGGCTCGTAGTGTGATCTCACAGATTTCAGTGGTCATGCTGAGAGATAAGCAGAGAAGCACGGTAAAAACCCTGATAGCAAAAGCACTGCTGCCAGCTTTGCTGTACTAAAAAATTATCATTCACTCCAAATAGCAGATCAGGCAAGCGCTGAATGACTTCCCTTTCATTCTCTCCCTCCTCCTCTGCCTGTATCCCTTCTACCACCCTCTTTCTTCCCCTTTCCACTCCCTGGGAGGACATGAAATGTTGTGTTTTATAGTATCAAAACCAGCTGTTATATCCAGTAACAACAAACATCAAAAGAATTACACTGTCATCAAACTATCTTATGATATCATTAGTGTCCTAAATTAAAGCAAGATGATTGTCCCAGCAGAGAGCAATCAACCATACACAGATACTAATGCTGCAGGTAGGTTGTAGAGTTCCACTGGAAGAGAAGGTGCTGTGCCCTTGCTCTGTAATTATGTTGGTAATCAACTGACAAAGCCATTTCTTCAGCTACAGATGGCAACAGACAGAGCCACACACTTCGTGTGCCTTTCTGAGATAGGGTGCCTGTGCCAGCTCCTCAGATTCCTGGCTGCTTGGCCCAGGAGGGCTCTGCAGCCTGCCACACTCAGGTGGGAGAAGGGCAGGTCTTGTCAGGCCTGCAAGATCATACAAGTACTGCCTGGACCAATGTGGAGCCCCAAGCATCAAGGGAAACATGCGGGAAGTTGAGACATCTCTTTTGCTGTTGAAACCCTGGAGCTTCCTCAAGCAGGGCAACAAGGGACTGGGGGATGAAAGGATGGTGGCAGAGGCACTTGGTTTGGAGTGCAGGGCCCTTGGATAGGGGGTGCTATTGACTGCTTAACACACAAACCTCTACCCATAAACTTCCACTTCTGGCTATTGCTCTTTTTGGAAGCTGCAGTGTTGGCCTGCAGAATGGGGATGCTGCTGCTTTCTAGGTCAGAAAAGATTTATTCCCTCTGACTTAAAACCTCACATACTTGGAGTAGTATCAGTACTATTTGCATTTGTGTGATACTGCAAGGCCCTGTCCAAAACATATTCCCTGGAGATTAATATTTTCCTGGCAGAAACGCTTACTAGTTCCACTAAAGGTACAGTTTGAATCCATCTAATTTATATGGACAACCTTCAAGCTGTTGGGGAGGAAAGAGAGTCCTCCGAGAAAAACAGTAAGCAGGGATTGCAGGGAACTGAATTCAGTTCTTAGTGTTGATGCAGTTTCAACTGTCAACAAATTACTTCATTAGCCTGTGCTCGCTGTCCCAAGTGGAAAACAGAGATATTTTCTTTGATCAACATATCAAATTCTAAAGTAGCTGTTCAGGACAATAGTCGTTTAACAAATGCTTTCATTTCTAGAGTCTATCACAATTTGAATCCAAGAGCAATTTGGCTGTCTAGCTACGGTGCTGTAAACAGCAACTGTGCTGGTGGGGCTCATGTGCAACTAGAAGATGCAGAACTATTCCATTTAGCTTTTTCTCAGTAAAGATGCTCAGCTGAAGCTTTCTTGCTTCACCCCAGGTCCCCAGAACTATCTCCTCAGTTCAGTACCTGCTGATTTAGTGATCTGATCCAGGTTAAATGCTTGTGACTTTTTTTTCTCCCACCCACCAGATCCTACAAACACTTTTACTAACACAGCTGAAGGGTTGGAAGATGAAGAGTAGGAAGAACAGAATTATTTTCCTTCTAAAATTTTACCTTGCTGCTGAGAAAAGTGCTTGGCAATGTACCCCTGTAGACAGGCCAAGGCAATACCATCTTTGTTTTACAGTCAGGGAACGAAGTCACAGAAGTACTAATTACTTTGCCCCTGGTCACACAGGAATCTATTGCAGGGCCAGAAATTTGACATAGATCTCCCATATCTCAGATCAGTGTCTTAATCATGAAATAATCACCAGAAAGCTGAATAGTTAGCTTGTCTGTGGAAATGGAAGGGGGGTTTGTTGCTATGGTCTATAAAGAGAGAAATGGCAGCAATGCATTTCTATTCCTGGAAATTTTTAAGTTAACTTACATTCTGATCATGGGAGAAATGGCACTGTGGGATTCCCTGTTTATTCCCTCTTAAAAAAGGGAATTTTTAATGAAAAGTTATTTTCATATGAAGTTTGAGCAATTCTCAGTCTAAAAGAAGGAGCTTGCACAATGCCAACTCAATTGAGGACTGAAAAATCATACTCTAATTTTCACTCTTACGTCATCAGTAGCCAGGAAGGATTTTCAAACATATTCCAGAAGTCAAAGGTCCTGAAAAAGAGTTTAATTCCTGTTTGATTTCTCTTACTCCTTCTGGTGGCAGAATGCTGTCCAAAATTTGGAGGCCTAATTTCTTTCAGACTTACCCTGAAATAAAAGAGAAAGATCTTTCAGTCCAATTCAAGCTATCTGATTTCTAAGATAGAGTTACCTTATAGAATACATAAATCTTAATACCTATAATAGAATAATAATATTCCTTCACACTTGATTTCAAGCAATTATTTAATTTTATTAATCCAAACAGAGCAAGTAAGATTTCACTTGCCCATTTCACTTTCTCTTTTTGTGATGAATCCTTCTGATTGAAACTTTCATTAACTTGCAGTGTGCTGTCCTGCAGGTGCCAGACAGGCCACAGAACTGCTCTGCTCAATCACAGGTGTGAAGCCAAGGGTGAGATTTTTGGACAGTTTTCTCCACAAACACAGTTGCAGGTGGCAACTCTCTGGCACCCACCAGCACTCACCATATTCAGGCTGTAGTTCCATTCCTGCTGGAGCAAAGGGCCTTTTCACCTAAGGGCAGAAGCAAAAGGGGTGTGATGCTGCCAGGAACAGGGCTTCTGGCAATGAAATGCTTGGTCAAGCGCAGATTTAGCTGATCCAGCATTGGCAGGCCTCAGTCCCATCAGGAAAGAAAATAGTCATGTGAGCAAAAACCCTTTCCCTTTTTCAGATTTTAAAATAAGTGCCCAGTATTTGTCTCTTAGACTCACACTGGGCCAAAATTTCACCCAGCTACAGAGTAAGTCCAGCCACTTAATACATCCTTTGTTTTCTCCTTGAAATATTTCATAGATATGTTTGTTGTTCTGCTCTCTATTCCATGTGATGTAGAAAAAAAATGAATGCACGTCTCAAAATAGTGACTGGGGTTTTTTGGGAGTATCAAAGGCAAACTTTCTTTCGAGCATCTACATCCAAGACAAGGCTGAGATTTTAGTTTATGGCCCAGTCTGTGGCCTTGTGTTTGCACAAGACAGCAGCACAGTGAGACAAATACTTCCTTGTCTCAAGAACTACGTACTGATCACATCCCGCAGAGGCCCCACATTGAAAGGCTCCATATACTGCTAGAATTCACCACGGGTATGTGTTTCTAATATAGTGCTATTGCCTCCCTATTACCACATGACTTTCCCTTTCATTTTCCCCATTTTGAAAGAGTTCTCAATTGCTTTTGTGAAATAAATACTAGGAGAGCATGATGACAACAAAGGCTGGGAAGGCATAATAAAATTTAAAAACTGTAATAATACAGTAGGAGTATTGCAGTAGTGTAGTATCTTTCAACAGATATTGTAGAAGAAAGCATTAATTAAGCTTCAATCATTTAACCTTTGAGGTAGGTAATATTACTGTACACACTTCACTAATGAATAAACAGAGGCCTTGGCATGTTACTAGCCTTGTCTAAAGTTACCCAGCAGGTTAGAAGAAAGGGAAGAGAAGTAATGAAATCGAGAGCAGCAGAAAGTATTTCTTGCACTACATCATGCAAATTCTCTTCCCTACTTCCAGTAGCTAGGACCATTGCATTTCCCAAATTATGATGGTTTTATACATATAACTCATGGGTTAACCATCTTCCTGTCATGATGTAGGAGTTACACTCTTTTCTGTGGGTATTATTCCAGGTTTCCCCTTTCCTTTTTCATTTGCCCACTGACTTCCTTCTTCCCTCTCTGCTTTGTCTTCCTCACTTACTTGCTTCCAAGCTGGTAGCCAAGGCTCCAGAGGTCAGAGGAGTAATTTTCAAGTAAGGATACCTTTGCAAAGTGCGTGTTTCCAAAGGGTTCATTTAAAGCCTGAAAATATGGCAACAGATTGTCAACTGCCTTTTAGCAAGTTCCTAACTGCAGCATCATCTGTGGAGGGGAAACCTCTGTATGCATTTTACTTGTTCCATCTGCCCAGTCACCTCTTGGGATCAAGCCACGTTCAAGGAAGTCACCCCCCAGGACGAGAATAAAGCGAGTGCTGATTTCCCAAAAGACCACCTCCATGTAAAATTTCCTCAATGCCTTCCTGGAGGAAACAGAAGAATAGGAAAGTTAGGATGGACAACTAGGTCTACAGGGGAAAGAAAATCAACCATCTTATCTTTACAGACTGGACTTCTGGGGATCAAATGTAAGCCTCTTCCTGAGGCCTGGAGTGGTTCCAGACAGCTGTGGAGTAAGGGGGTGGGAGGGACAAGCTTTCCTCCCAGTGCGTACTTATTTGTGTTTGTGAGCAATACGCTGCACTACTACACGAGCAGCACAGATAATGTGCTTTGGAGATGCAAAATCAGTTGGCCTGGCACATCTTACAGACCTCTACAAAACAGAAACGCTAGCAGGAATACTAAAGGAGGTAGGTAATGAATGAAAACTGTCAAGGATCTGCCCCACAGTTATTTTCAACCTTCCTTTTTTGCCCAATCTCTGCCCTAGCCAGTGATGTTTCCTTTCCTTCTCGCTTTGATTCAATAGCCATGATAGAAGTCCGCAGCTCCCCCTCTCTCCCATTTATTCCAAGACATAATGTAGTAATTATACTTACATTTTTAAAGGTAGACATTTCTCCATAGGCCCTATCAACCTGTGGCCTCATGATTATAATTACTTGATCTACAGACTGTTAATTTTTTATCTTTCATAGGGATAAAATAGCACAGGAATAGGACACAAGGAAATGCAGAGAAGTTGCAGAGAGATACCAGTTAATGTTCTCTAATGACTACTGTATATGACAGGAAATACAAATATCAGGGGCATCAGAATGTACCTGATTTTACTTATATTTTTTCCTAATTTTCTATGTGTGAATGTGTCAACAGACTCAATGAAATGGATTAAATTTCTAGGTGACTTCCCAGGTTATAAGCAGCAAGAAAACCATCCAAGTAGGTTTTTGTTTATTACTTTTCCAATTAGATTTGCATGGCATTGATGCTTGCTCTCAGGAGTCTATTTGCAGTATTGGGAAAGGGTGTGAGCGAAATGAGGCCAAATCCACAACAAGTTTCTATTTAGCCTAGTTTTCCCTCAGTTACTTATGACATTTCTGTTTTTCTAGCCTGTAAACAAGATGAAAACCTGGAAAAGCAAGACTTGGTAATAACTGTGCTTACTCTGGCTGGAAAAAACTGGTCCAAACCAGCAAGCCTGGCTTTGATTACATGTAGTAATCAAGCTGTGTTCATAATTACTTGACTTAATGTCTCAGGAAATGTTAATCTGCACATGGAAATCTTGGTTCTAGAGACTGTATGATCCACTGACATCGGGTAAGAAGTTAAAGTATTTCATGCTTCCTTTTTTTCCACTGTAGTTTCGTGCTGGGGGAGGGCTGACAGAGATAATGGAAAAGCTGGTTAGTAAATGAGCATTTTTATCTTCTAGGCCACAATAGTAACAGTACTAAACAAAATATCACAAACAAAACCTATTAGCCAGTCAATGAAGCAGAGTGTAACTTTTATGGGAGGGTTTGTTTTTTTCCACTGGACTAGCCTGACAGCATATATTTTAATATATTTCAGAGTTTAGTGAACTAGAAAAATACTTTGCTGAGGATATCACAATGTTGTAGAAGTACTCTGATATCAGGGTGAACCACAATGGTGACTGTTTAGGGTAAACTGTAAGTTTTTGAGCACTGTTTCCTCAACATCTCCTAAAGAAGGATATACATTTGATGTCAGGACTGTTAACTATGCCACAGTGAATTACACAATTGCACTTTGCATTCCAAAATAAAATACAGCTGCTTCAGGACTATGCAACTCATTGGGAGTGGGAGGTGTGGGGAGAGTAAAGGAGCTCATGGAAATTGTGTTGTTTTTGTGACAGGTAAGCATTATGGTACTGCAGAAACTCTCCAAGTCCCCATCAAGAGTTTGACAGCGTGTGGCTAGGTTATTTTCATTTGATGGCAAATACCAGTTTCTTTTTGTCCTCTGTGAGTGTCTTTCCTCCTTACAACTGTTCAACTGCTTCCCATTGCTGCCAGTTAGACACGCAAAGAGCTTGGGGATGGAGTGGACAGAAGCTTGGGGAAAAATCAGAGTCATTCTGCAACACAGGTGAAGAAATACTTAAGACTATATTTAGGTTTAACAGAACAGCAAAAGTCTGAGCAAAATCTGGCAATCTGGAGAATGAGCCAAATAATTTTTTTGTGATTATTTTGGCATGTATTTGATTACCTGTTTTCAAGTATTTCAGAAATGTAGGTGCTATTTCATCTTGTCAGCAAAACTTAATATGTTTCTATAGACTAGAATTATTTTCAACTATTTGACATAGGTATGGATTTTCTACTGAGAACTCTGGATTTTATTCATTGTCAATACATCCTAGGCCTGCGTTTGCCTTTTCCACAGGATTGGCCTGATGGGTTTCAGCCATCGATGTGCTTGACTGATTGCACACCCAATTCTTTCCCTTCTGTTATTTCCAGGTAAGAAACTCTAACAAAAAGCACCTAAAACTCTTGCTGCTTCATGGTTAAGTGACCAAGCACTTCTTGCTACTGCTCAGATCTTGCATAGTAGTCTCCCTCCATTGATTAAGACTCCCATCCATACTGCCTTTCTGGTATGTATGCTATATATCTCTGCAGCCAAGGTTTCCCAAGGTTAGGAAAACCTCAACAAATTTCATCAGCACTCTCTTGCTTTATGTGACATGGTCAATCATGCAAGTATTAAGTAAAACCTGTCATAAGACTGAGCCTGCAGGAACCTGTAACTGCAATTCCAACTCTTTCAGCACAAAATACTGTCATATGCCCTTTAACCTGTTCTGCCCCACCTCAAAGCTCTTGACCAAATCCTCCCTTTATACTTTGGTAATTTTCCACCCCTGTGATACCAGTGCTTCATGCAAGTCCAGTCAGACAAAATCTTCTGCACTTCGTTTGTCTAAGAAAATCTTACCAAGAAGTAGTATCAGTTGAGTGTGGTAACAATCTACATTGATGACTCTGTGCTGCATTTTTGTCCCCTTCCACCCACTTGTTTCCTCACTTTTTAATTTTTTTCTCTGAAAACACATTCCAATAACTTTTATAATCAAAAGTCCTAGACCTGTAGTTAACCAGATTTTTATTTTAAAACCTTGAGTAAAAGTAACAGATCATGACCAGCTAGTTTTTAAAAGTAAGATTATAAGGAGTAAACAGTATTTTTCAGATAACATTTCTGGAAATAAGCAACACAGAAAATAGTTTCCCATGGGTGTCAATAGCAGTTCATAAAATTTTACTCAGTTATTGGAGCACTGGATAATTTAAACTGGTTCGAATCATACTGTTCGTAGTAGAACCTCCCCCATATGTGTTATAGGTGAACAGCGTTATCACACACAGAGTGAGTTTGGCAAGACTAAAAATACAGTGATCCTTAGAATGAAAAAGTAAATAAAAGGAAGATAGCTGGCTCAGACCTCCCCAAATCCTTTGTTCTTTATAGCTAGCAATATAAAAACAAATAAACAAACAAATCAGCCCATCTCAGAGGTAAGCCATGCATAGAACTTTGTCCCCACATATTTCTGCCTAGAAAATATCTCTGCATTTATTTGCTGTATGCAAGATGCTGACTGGCACAGCAACCATAGAGTGACTAATATATCACTGTAATCAAGGACAGCTGGTTTTCTTGTGGAGTTACCAAATTCTCTTCAGGAGCCCTAGCTTCTAATTATCTCTAACTAGGAGCAGCCTCCACCTTGCCTTGCCTCCCCAGCAATACAAGAGACCGTGGTGCAGCACCCCCAGCCTCCAACTCTTGCTCCCACACCATGGGAGGCAATGTATTAAACATACAATGCATGTTCTAATAAGTGGAGCCAACGAGAGCTAAAGAGCTTGCAGCTGCTGGTACCACCTGTGTCCCTTCACTTCCAGCCAGAACAATCTCCTCCCTGCAGTCCCTAGTTGTGGCGAGAGATAAAAGAGGCAGAAAGTGAGAGTGACATGTCTGGCTCGTGTCCTGCTCTCGTCATGGAAGAGCCAGTTGATCTGGAAAGCTTGCTTGCTCCCTCTGTGAATGTGGATGATTGTGCCTCTTTCCCCCACAAGCAAGCAAACACAAGGTGGCCATGTATGAATTTCCTGCTTATTCCTCTGTGCAGTGTGCCCCACATGCTTGTTGCCATAGTTCATGGAAGTGCAATTTTGTTAGTCATCCCTGTTGGCTGTCCTGAGTCATGATGATTGCTGTGATATGGTAAACTTGGCTTGAGCAGGGCACAGACCTGGTGGGTAAATGTGGCTTTGGCAGGCTGAATGGAAATCCATCCTAAGATCCATTTTTTTTTTAAAGGACATTTTTATAAAGGCTGTTGACAGAGAGCTGGGGAATTTTTTTTACTCTCCTCTTTTTTTTTTATATGCTATTTCTTTTTCCCTTGCCTGACTGAGTGCTGATATGGATGCCTTTCAAAGTTTGGAATTATCTGTTGGCTACTTCACTGCCTCAGGACAACTGGCAATGATTCAGGGATCAGAAAGACCATCAGTTGTTTGGATCTTTTTCCTTTCACATGGAGTTTTGTTTTGCTTTTTCCCTTTCCATGTATTTCATTTCTGAGTTGGCTGTTTTGAATCGGTGCCCATCTTGGGCCAGATTGTGCCATTAAAGCACTGGCCAGTATTGTAGCCTAGATGTAAAGCAGAGTTGGCAGAAATAGGCACTCACATAGATTCACACTAGATTATTACCAGTATTAGTTATCAATAATGAGAACTGAAACTGTTCTTTACATAATTTCCTCTGTATTCTCAAACTAGACTCTCCTTTCTTCGAAACACCATCTGCAGTTTATCCTCTCATTTTAGATATCCTCTCTTAGCTGACATTCCAAGCATGAGTGCTGGAGAAAATTCCCTCAGTCAAGTTTTGTGAGCAACACCTGTACCCCTACAGTTTTGCCCTTCTTACTTCTCAAATCCAGGGGCCTTATTCCTTCCTTTCTCTTGCATCATGTCAGAGTGTTACTGCCAGACAAGATGTAACAGGCACAATAGAACATCTTTTTTTCTGGTCCAACATGGACTTGGCTCCTTCTGTTCCAATTTAACATAAACTAATGACACAAACTGCAAAGATATTTTTGCGTTGTAGGATAGAATCTGGGCTCTTGAAGCTATCAGAAAGCTCTGGTTATAGCACCATTAATTCCTGTAGACATATCTTCTCTTCCACGTAGAAATACTGTTCAAAAACATTTTGAGGATTCCTTATGTGTCCAGAATTTTTGAATCTGCCACAGCATTGGCAAGGAGGCTTTTCCCCGAGTTTTTTCCTCTAGCTAGGACGACTCTGCATTTGAATGTATTTCTCCCACAATTTAGGAAGGAAACTATCGGATGTGGGGCTGTCATGCCTGTTCCATTCATCGCAGCAGTTGTTTTCCTGTTACTACTTTATAGGAAGTATTCATAATACCCACATTAAATTATCTAGCACAAGCAATGGAGCAGATGAAAGGACTTTCTTTGCTTCTCTGAATTGCCTCGTGGAAGAGCTCTGTCTCCTCATTGACTACACAAAGAGGCTGGGACTCCTCACCACCTAACTTAGCAGGTGGCTGTGGTTGGTGGTATGAATATCCTGCTGTGCCACTGCCTATTTACTGCTCCATGTGTCGTTTGCTTCGCAGTCACAGCTACAGGCTTTGTTCTCCTTCGTGAAATACTCCGTAAATCCTCAGATGCTGTGAGAAAAGATTCTTGCATTTAACGGCCTGATTGATTACGACTGGTCTTGGAACAGAGGGAGCATAAGGGGTGCATTGAACACTTTAGGGGACAACATGATTTGATATTCCTGCTAGTAAATACATCAAGCAGAAAGTGACCGTGTTAAACAAACAGCCTGGTCACTATCTATACCATTAGTTCTGATAGTAAAGAGGGAATAAAAAAGTTGACCCTCCAGCTTTCCATGTTGTCCCATGGCAGCTCCCAGCATTTGATTTTGTATTTGCACTGTAGCTCATTCCTTTCAATCATTGCAACACTGGCATTAGACCAATTTCATTTCTCTTGGCCTGCTTCTTGCTTATCCTCTGCATGCACTGATGGTCCAGCCCTATAATGTAACAGATGCTGTCCTGAAGCAGACAGAAATTGAATAGTATTGCCCCGCACCTTCCATGAATGAAGCAAAAGACAGCCCAGACTTTTCCAATTGTTACTAAGATATTACTTATGTTTTAAAATTATTTTTACAATTTTTCAGACATTGGACACATACAGTTAACAGTATCTGGCAACTGATACTGTAAGTCTACCAGAAAGTGTTTATTTTCTTTAGGAACAATTGACTCTTCATCTTAATGTGTTCCTCTGCTCCTTTTACAAACATACAATTTATACAAACCACTAAGGGAGGCAGGTATCCATCCATCCATCCATCCATCCATCCATCCATCCATCCATCCATCCATCCATCCATCCATCCATCCACATTTCTGCACAAACATAGTTTGCATGTTTAAATTCAGATGTGTTTATGAGGGCGTGAGAGGGAAAATATTAATGTATAAAGTTGGGTGTAACTCAACAAACCACATTACTTCTTTGAAAATGTAATGCAGTATTTAAAATACTGTTGACATGCTGACATACTGAATTAAGAAATGTTTAAACGCATTTAACATTTCAAATATATCTTTATTCTCCCTACTTAGCATATGAAATTATAGATTCAAAACTTAAATCAAAGGTGTTCATATTGCCATCTACTGTATTTGGGGGGTTTAGAATAGTTGTTCTTACAGTGGGCTTCAGTAAAATTATTTTTCAATAGCTCTGTTGTGTGGAGCTTGACTAGGAAGTGGAAATAATTGTCATTAGTTACTCATTAGGCAGTGTTTGGGCAGAATTGTTAGTGCTATTTTCAAATCACTCTAGTTTAATTATTTTTCATTGTAATAATGTTAACACTGGCATTCCATGGAACTGAAACCTTGATGGTTATTTGTGAAAGATTCAGGTCATCTCTTCTTTTTCTTGTGTATGTGTGTGAATGTGCTCTTAGTCTTTCCCTGCTCCCAGATTTTCTTCTAATCTTTACTGTATATACAGTAATGGCCAAGTTAATGAGGTCTCATTTCAACTTCTTAAGCTTCAGCTAGTCCTCTGTCAGAGGAAGGAGGGACCTAGAGAGCTACTGTTTGTGGAAGCTTAAATCATGGATCCGGGTAATTGTGCCTCAAGAGCCACTCTAGGGTAGCAGTAGATGTGTGGAGCAAAATTTTACCCCACACACAGGTGATTACAGTTGTAGTGTAGTGAAAAAACCCACCATTACTGCTTCTCAGCCAGCCTTTTCCTCTCCTCTTCACAAGGACTCTCTCAGAAGAGAATTTGAGGGAATCTTTCACATGAGATTGTGTGCTTTCCACCTAAATCAGCTGCAGAAACACAACCATCAAGCTGATTTTAGTCTTATGCTTAGTGTGCAGGGTATACAGCAAACAGAGATGGAGAAGAAATGTTTCAAAGCACTTCAATAATTTAGGAGTGCAAGTCCTGTTGATTTGTCAAGTGTACAAAACCCACTACTAAAGAAACCTGGATCATGGAAAATATTTTCCTCATCAATATTATGTTTGTAAGTTGCCTAGAGTAAGTGCAAACAGCATGATGCAAAATTGTATAATTTGTTCATACAAGCAGAAAATTCTCTTTCTGCCAAAGGTTCAGAACATATGAATCTGTCAGTTACTCTTGCCAGTTTCTTATATTGATTTTAGTATCTTATTTATCCATTTGTATGTATACTTCATTTGGATTTTAAAAAGATTTAAAACTCATTTGTATTGTATTTTTTTTCTTAAATGCAGAGGTGTATTAATTTCCAGACTGGATTCATAACAAATATGTAAATGTACAAAAACCAAAAAAGACTGCTGAAAACTAAGTTTCGTGTAGTTATGGCTAGATACAGCTATGTGTGAGTAAGCAGTTATCACACATTTAGCTATATTGTGTTATGTGTATCCTTCTCAAGATAAAAGGAGAGGCAGAGCAGCATTTTCACATCATTACCAAAGCCATGTTACTGCAAAACTGTTCAGTAATTATAGTACACACTGAGATACGACTGTAAAAAGTCTGGGGAGAAATTACAGGTTATTTAGATAGTATGACATAACCACAAACAAAGATTTGTTGTGTTGGAATTCCCATTTGTAGTAGGCATTTTCTGTTGAAGTGATCTTGCGATTTCAAAAAATGCATTTCCTTATAAAGTCGTATGCAAGTCACCTGCAAAGCAGAGAGTAAATTCAGTCTTCATGTGAGGTAATATACATAGAGAAAAAAAAAACAACAAGGAGTAAGAAGCACGCAAAGATAGTTATATGAATCCTGAGCCTGATTCACTGCAGTAACATTCCAGCCAAGTAATTCAAAAGAAATTAACCCAGCACTATATTGGAAGAGATTCACAATGGTAAATTAGGACTTCTTTTGGCATGCTCATGTGCAAAAGGGAAATTTGCTTGTTGGATTCTCCCCTCACTTTCACAACATAAATCAGCAGTAATTCCACTGAAATCAATGGAGTTGAGCCAGGTTAGAATGAAGGAGAGATGAGAATCAGATTCACAAAGCACACTTTGCTGTGATTTAGCACACAAACGAGTGCCTTATAATCTGTTTACTAACAATGGATGAAATATGCAAATTGTCTTTTTGGAAAGCAACCGTGAAAACTGAGCTTCACAAAAGGAAAATGAAGGATGCGAATGTTCTTAGTTCCAGGCATTCTCATCCACAGTCAGAGGTTTGATACACACGCACTGTCTAAGTGAGAAGAAAACTGCCAAGCCTTCAGAAAGCATGCAGAAGTAAGGTAGATTATAACAAGATGTCAGACCATGATGTGGAATGGCAAACATCCCTCACAGACACCGGGATAATCCAGCAATCAGGCCCTGAACAATGTCCCTCCGAGCAAACCCAGGCAGGCTAGCCATGCCATTTCACAGTACAGGCTGCACCCTGAATCTACTGCAGAGCCCTGCAAATGTGACTGAGTCCAGGTGGATCTGGAGTCTGGCAGTCTAAAGAAGGAAACGTTCACAAAAGCCCAGCACCTTTATGTTTTCGAAGCCACTGAGGATTTAAAATGGTTGCAACTGAGAAACAGAATGTGTCAAGTGACTGAATAGAAGATCCCAAAATAACTAGAGAGTGAAATGCTTTCATATTCACTTACCCATGGAAGAGACAGGAAGAGTTAACTTTTATTGGCTCTGAGCAAATACTCATTTTGGGTTTCTGGATGCAGAATGAAACTGCACGTCATAATTAGAGAGATTATTTCCTTATGCTAAGTCTTTAAGTTGAGATTTCCTTCTTTGGATTTTCTTTTTCCTTATGGTTCTTTTATTCTGATCCAGGCTTAACACAGATATTTATGTTACCTGTGAGAAGACCTGGTATTATGGCATTCAAGACTGGGCAGGACAGGCAGCACATGGAGAGACTGGGATTTGTGTTTAGCGTATCCTAAAGCATTGCCTCAGGACCACTCCAAGTTCCATAGGAGCTCACAGCGAAGGAGGGCAGAGCTTATCTTTTCCCAGCAATCTGATGACCTCATATCACTAATTCCTAACTTCTGTCAATTTGTAATAGGTGTGAGAAGGACCGGACCATCTCACAGTTTGAGATAACAGGGAGGAGAAGACAGGAGGAGCTGTGTCAGCTCACAGGCCTACAAATCTCACACAGCTGGCTGGATAATAGTATGAGGGAAACCAAAAACCTGTCACAGCAGGCTCTGGAACCCTATTGCCCAGAAGAGGGCAGACCTACAGTATTTTTCAGTAGACAGTGGCATTCTTGCAGATCTACTTCTCTTTCTTTTGTCTGTCTAGTCTGCTGTGTGGGCTGAAGAAATTAAATACAATGCAAACGTACAAACAACCACAACTCTAGGAAAAAAAATCTTAGGCATTGGTCTCAGTCCATGAGCTTAATCCTTTACCATTTCAGCTAGGCAGAGTTCCTAGGCAAGTACATTTTTCTGTCTGTCTAATAATTATTATGGTCAAGTAAGTGAGCTAGATCCATTTCACTGCTGTAGATCTAAACAAAAGTCCTGTCATGAGTGAAAACTAAACCCTAGGACAGAAAACGCTAATTTTATTGAAGTTCTCCATTTCACCCCCTCAAGTAAAATGAAAACTATCTCCCAACTTTCACCTTATTAGTTTTCTCCCAACTTTTCTTCCTTCTTTTCTTCTGGTCCCCCCAGACAACTGAAAAAGAATGCCTGAATACATGAGGATTAATTTATTAAATAATATCTAACACTCCAAAATATTTGGATAGATATTTCTACTTCACTGAAAGTGCATAGCAGAAAATACAGTGGATTCTTGCTCAGTTGAACCTAGGAATCATAATATCAACATTAGCTATGGCAGTACTGAATGACATACACCTAGAGAATAACATCTCTATGAACACAGCTCTTAAAAGCACTCACTAAAAACAAGCACTTATCTAACTTTCTTAGCTTCCAAGCATTTTCACCTACTGTCTCAGAGTTACAGCTATGATAAAAAGACAGCACTTTTTGCTTTAAAACAAGCAGAAATTCTGCTCTGAAGTGGGCTGTGCTAGTAGCAAAATCTCTGTTTGCCAGGTCTTACGTATCTTCCCCTTTTCGCAGTTGTTCTTGCTATAGAAACATCCTGCTCATCAGCCAGCTATCACTGGCTCTTGCAGTCTGCTTAATGCCAAGTGTCACAGGATACAGCTCACCAGGGGAGTGTGACTGGAGCCTGGGTACTCCAGCAAGAAGCCTGACCCGAACAGACCCCTGGCCAAGCTGTTGGATAGTGAAACATGGCACCAGGAGACCTTCAAGGCTCTCACTGTCCTGTGGTGTTAATCTCCACCTCCTTTCACACACCTTTACCCAGACATCGCGCAAAAACTAAGCAGAATCTGGCATAAAGTATCTGATATAAACCCACACTTGCCTGTATACACTCACAACTAGATTTTTGCAAACCGGTCATCATTGGAGCTCCCTTGAAGTTGAGTGGAAAACTGCTGTGATTGCAGAAGGTGACTGCTCCCTTATTGTTCAGACAGGTGTGTATGAATCAGACCTTCACTCTTCTTGGAACACCACAAATATCCTGCTCCACTAATGCATTAAAACTTAAAAGGTGAGAGAAAAGTACACACGGAACTATCCTTACTCTAAGGTTGCGTCACAGCACTTGAAATAGGATGAGTTGTTTCTACTCCCAGCTCCAAGTTTAGCACAGACCAGGACAACACAAGCATCTTGTTAAAAAAAGGTCCCTGTGGCATTCTGTCTCCTAGAAAAAGAGAGATGATGGCACTGATCATCAGTGTAGGACACCTGCTACAGATTAGGACTCTACTGATGCAGAAAGAAATAAATTATGATACCAGAAAAGTAAAACATACCACAAGTGGCATGGAGAGAATGCATAGGTAACAATTATAATTATTTCTCATTCTGAAGAACATGAAATTATTACAGCCTGTTTAAAGTTAACAGAAGTAAATACTTTCTCATTTGACATATAATTAAAATATGGAGCTTATTGCTACAGGAATTTTTGGAGCCAGAATAATAAAAGGGATAAAAGAACACTTAGAAGTGAACCTAGAAGAAAAGTCTGTCAGGACTATTAAACACAGAGATGTGTTATCTTCTCTACTTCTGGAAGGTTTCTGTGTGTTCAAGGATCTTATGATGACAAGCTCCAATACACATATTCAAATAATAATACAGAATAAAATTTCCCAAAAGAGAAACCGTATTTTCCAACAAAACTAACCTAGCCAGCATCTTCCAATATGTGTTTATGAAAACTGTCTGAGGTAATGTTTAAAACCAAACCTAACCTGTTCAGAGTGCTGTTTAAGGAAAGAATATGCTTATAAAATAGCATTAGCTTCTGGCCTTGAAACATTTTCCAGAAAAATATCTCCCAACTACTTAAGTCAAATAGCCATTGAGGTTCCAAATTTTTTTGACAGAAACTGTTAAATAGTTTTACTCACAGCTCACTGTTTCTCCAAAGCAGCAGACACAGTGCTAGAAGATTAAAAGTTTAAGAATATCCCTGTTAAAACTTAGCATACTCTGATTCAGCCCCAAGTACAGCAGCTGTTGCTTCAGAGGCAGAACCAGGTGCTGATGCCTGCAGTACCATGCATGCCAGGTTCCTCAGCCTAAACTTTCCTCCAGCTTAAAAATCTGGACCTGCCAACATTTCCACAGCAAAGGACTTGTCCCTCCTCACGTGAGAGGAAGAGCTTTGCTTCCCTGTCCCTTCTGACAGGGTAGAACAGGTAAGAAAAACTAGGCAGCATTTTCAGAAGCAATAGTTTAGCATCCATGAAATTCAGTGGGGGCAAATGTGAGCGTCAGTGAGATGCTTGTTTAAAATGAGCACCCTCTATTCTTGGCTCTATTACAAAGGCAGAGCTTGCAGAATGACTAGTTCATTATTGAGAGACAGACTAGGCTGAACAATGGGGACAGTTGACCTCAGACCACACATACTCTCTTCACTTGGTTCCCAGGTGATCTCTGGATACTGAGTAAGTAATCACTTTTCCTGAAACATGAGTCTATTCCATCCTCAAAATTATCGCATCCCTTCTCTGGGCATCACCCTCAGTGAGTGAATCGAAAGACACATCACAGTTTTTCGAAAAATGGATCCAGCAGAAATGGGACACCTTTTTATCTGATTACCAGGAACCTGGTTTTGTCAATTATACGCTGTATATAAAAAGCCTCTGCTATCTGCTTTCCCAGTACTCTGGGGAACGAATATGAATAATTTTAAATGAGGAAAATGCTGTTGGGAATATTGTTTTATTTGGGAATTCTAAACTTTGAAACACATCTACAAAGACTATTTTATAATTAATAATATTTATTTTTTTATATACACACATATATGCATGTATTTTGGATTAAAACAAATAGAGGAAGGAGACTTCATTTAGATTTCCACAACGCTAACATAGATCTTGAAAGACGTGACAAAGTGCTTTAAAAAGAAATATCTTTGGACAAAGGTGGTAAGTGTGGGAAATTCTCTGATCACCTGGGTGCAGGCCCAAGTGAGTGACATGTGAGTGACAGATGTGCAATCTGTGGCACAGAAATTATTCCATTTATCAACTCTATACTTTCCCTGCAACATGATAGTTAAGAAACAGGAATAATTCTGGAAAACTCTAATACATGTCAATATTTTAAAAATTTCCACCTGGCTTTTTTAGAAGAATGAGAATGCTAATAAGCTGCAAAGAAAAAAAAAAGTTCTTTACATAATGAGAGTTATTTTAGCATGATGATTTAAGCCTTTGCAGTCTTCTTGGCCTCTCTGATGACACCTCACCATTTATTGACATAGTTCAATCTCTTTTGATGTATGTCAGTTAGAATCATCTGTCTCAGAAACTTAACAGTGATTTCTCAGAGACTGCTGATACAACACTGTTATTCTTAAAGGAACAATTTTCAGAGCAACACACAGGGGAATTACACTGTTTCCAAATTGCAATTGTTGGCCAGTTCTTTTGTCTTTCATGCTATTCTTTTTGGTGATTTTTTGATGTAGCAAACAAATTGAATTCATCTTGAAAAATAAATTACAAACTGGGAGTTTTCTGAGCTGCCCACACAGTGTTTGTTTCATCTTCCAGCATATGTTCCAAGTGTATCACTGGGCCTGACATTAAAAAAGAAGGTGTTTGCTAGCTGTCACCACAAAGTAGTTTCTGAACGGGAGTATCGTTGCCTAATTCCGAGTGCTCTTGCATGAAAAAACAGTATTAGCAACAACAGATCTCTTACTGGTGACCTATGCTTACTAGTGATCAGATAGAAGTTTCTGAGACTTTTAAAATGCTAGCCTTTCTTTTATATGGATGTTTTTGTATTAAAAACTAAGAGGACAGTTTTTATTTTATAAATCTCTGCAAACTCTGCTGCTATTCCATTTTTAATCAGTGGAAATCAAATACTTGTTATCCGAACTTTGTAACATTCATATGTATTAATTTGCCTTCTTACACTGCTGTACCACAAGATGTTTTCTGTCTTCTCTGAGCCCTGGATTATTTCTCTCTCAGCTACAAAATTCTGCAAAACATTTCAAAACAATGTTACAATAGTTATTATGTTAAAAGACTTAAAGTACAGCCATCTCAATCTACCAAAGGCCTCCTACATATTGCATTGCATTTCTTTATTCATCAGGATTTACTAATACAGTTAACTTTTTAGAAGACAGAAGATTTTCCTTGAAAAGTAACACACAGATTTTCAAGATTTTTTTTCCTGTTACAATGAATCATTTTTAGCATTTAATTTACAATATTAAAAAAAAAAAACCCACACACCTTCTTCACACCTTTCTTCAAAAGAACTTAGAGTCAAAATATTAAAAACAAAACCAAAAATTATCACTTTTGGTGGGGCGAGATAGACGACAGATTCATGCCTCTGAATCTGGTCTCTAACTTTGGATATAAAGTCGAGATTTTGTCTTTTCCAATGCTGTAAATATGAATACATTTATGATAGATGTAACTTTCACCACATCTTCGTGACTCACCATCAGCACAGTTCAAGGAACTTGCCCTATACATGTCCTAATGAAAATGCTGAATGATGCTGACATGGAAAAAAAAAATTAAAAATCCATTTTTACTGAGGGCCACATTTGGGTATCTCATTCTTGTGAGCTGCCATGTACAGATGATGTCCAATGCTGGTGAAGAAGGTACTGCTCTGAAGGGAAAATACTCTGCTGAGATATGGCCTCACATTTTTCAACAGAGATCAAGGGTACAATAGTGTGTATTCACATACAAACACATGTAACTTGCATTAATACTCAGGACACCTGTAGTAAAATACTGTGATGCAAAATATACTTCAGCTCAAAAAAAAAAGAAAAGAAAATGACAAAAAAAAGTTTTAAAAACATTCCTTTATAGTATGAAACCTACAGTGGTGTCTGCTGTTAAATATGTCCTCCTTCAAGATACGATACTCCTGTGCATGAAAACTGGGTTATTGCACAAGGAATTGTAGATGCTCTGCTATTTATATAACGGATTGGAAAAACAGCCAGTACAAATTATTAATTTTGCCCTTTCAAACATGAGTAGAAACTCTGAGTGCTTTCCCAGCTCCAAGTTTCATCTCCATCTCGAGATGACTGAAACTAAAGAGGTCAAATGCTCAGGGTTTTGAGTGATCTGGCGTTTTTCAGGTGTCTCATGCTGTACACATGCAAACATGACTCACTTTACGAAATTATGCTGGGATGGGGAAGCACTTTAAAACCTCAGCCTGAACTCTGGAATACTAGCAGGGAACACTGCCTTCTCTTTCTTCACTCACCCTGGAGAAAGCAGGCAAAAGTTTGCCTTCTGACTTGGGTGTTACTGGATTGCTTAAGAGCTTCAAAATCTTGTCTGTGCCCTAGAGAAGTCTTTTTATCCTGTCTCAGCTGTGCCTCAGCTCAGCCTCACTAGGCTGCCACAGAAATGCCTGGGTTGTTGGCATCCCTGCTGCCAGTGTCCCAGTCTTGAGGACCCTGTTTGTCTCCCCAGCCCTGCTTTCTGGTGGCCTGTGCACTCACACTTCCATGGGGAACTTTTATCCAAGGAAATTCACCAGAGCTAGAATTCAGTATTACCCCAGATCTTCTTACATTGCCTTAGAGTTGGGATGGATAAAATTCTCCCCTCAGAAGCAGAAAAACAGGTACATTTTAATGCAAGTATTTGGCCAAATAAAAAATTTGCCAATTACTTTAAGAAGTACCAAAAGTACAAAAATAAGTGTCATCTTATTTTTTCGACACTGAGCTTTGACAAACCTTGCTTAGCTCTCATAGAGCTCCCCCTGCCTCTAACTTTTCACCAGCTAAGATTTTGAAGGTCATCCAATATCTCAACCATTCAAACAATTACCATGTTAGCATATGTGATTCACAGCATGCAAGTTTGCATAACATATATAACATATATGTTGCTGTAACTTTATTCTATATGGGATTTAAGATTCAAAACTATCTACTGTTGATGTAACTTTATTCTGTATGGGATTTAAGATTCAAAACTATCTACACGTTTGAAAAAGATAAAAATTAATAATAAGGTATATGTTCAGTCATTTCCATTTGCATAATAATTTACCCATAAAAAAAGAAAATTATAACCAAATTGAGTCAACATTTTTATACTAAGCATTGTTTTGTCACAAAATTGAGACAAAGATGTCAATATTCAGGCATTGCTAGATACAAGTACATGGCAGAAAACAAATAGCCTTGCTGTCAACATTTATAATTACTGTAACATCACGTAAAATTACTATTAATATAGACGCAACAAGCCAGGTCTGTGGCTGGTGTAAATCAGTGCAGTCCCATGGAAAATTTGCCTCAGAAAATTCATATTGCTGTAAACAATCTCACACGGAGAAGTACAAGTAAAACTTTACAACAGTCACTTTTTAAAAGCCCGTAATTTGTCATAACTTAACTTTGCACTGCTTTTATGTATTACAAATAGCGTAGAAATCGTTGCAGAGTGAAATTTTCAACAAATTTTGTATCATAGCAAATAAAATAGCCAGTAAGGAAGTATTTGAACAGACCTTGTAATCAGATCTTATAATCTTTTGCAAATAGACTTTTCATCCCCAGAAATTCAATGGGATTGGTCACAAAAGTATTGAAGCGCCTTACAAACACACCCTTACAAAACATCTATCTTTTTATGGGAGATAGAACAAGATATAGAGATGCAGGGATTTGTACAAGGTGACACCAAAGACATGACATAAGGAAGAAATTAACTAGAATTTGTTGGGTTCCCACACAGTGTCTGAAACAGGACCACAGACTTTTGTCTCCATCAAAAGTCAAGTTCTCATTTCTTTATAATTTCCAGTGAATCCATCATGTTAATTAAAATAGTTAATTGTGTTAGCAGAAAAAAATCTGCATTTATAGGCTCTGATCTCCTGCACTCTTACCACAGTGGTAAGAGACTTTCAAAGCTGGTTTCTCATTCTCTCCCTTTTTGCAAAGGATTTGCACAAATACTATTTTTCCTCCATTTGTGCTCTAGACGAGGACGCGACTAAATGCCGGCCTCACCAAACACTCTTTTCCAATCACAATCTGTTTCTTATGACAAAGGCATTCACAAAAAGTAAAGGAAGTAAGTTTGTGCTATGAGGTCATTCACTAGCATGGACTTTTCAAAGGGTCTGCACTGCCGCTCCAAAATGTTAGCTGCCCCTGAGGAAAACCAAAGCATTCCTGAACAATGATTCATCAGAGTGCTTTTTGCTACCTGAGGATGTTCTGAAGAATGTGTCTGCTGAGGGTTTTTGCAGGATTGGTGAGAGTGAGGCCCTCAGCTGGCCCTGAGAACATGTGGGGAAATCCCAGGGCCATCATCTTTCTGTAACCATCTAAATGCTCAGAAGGTCTTACATAGCATGAGCTTAGAAATAATTGTCATTTTAAACTCGGGTTTTTAACAGATGAGTTTTAAAACCTTGCATCAATGGTCTAACTGCAAAACAGAGGCTAAATGCAAAGAAACTCCTTGCAAAACAAGATGCCAGCTGTAAAGGACAGACTGATGACTTTCCTTTCACTGATAGAAGTCTCAGTATCTTTCTTATCATTCCATTGAATGTCAAATGCTAAATTTTATTTTAAGAATGAAATTATTATAAAATACAAGGGTTTAGAAAAAACCCACCAAGCTCCTACTCTGACAGTGACAGTATTTTTAGTCTTGACTGCTGTATCAGGAATTTTCAGCGGTTAAGAATTCATATTTCTTCTCATTCTGTGATATAAAAAAGGCTTACAATTCTGTGAAATGTAATGTACAGGTTTAATAGGATTGTACTCTTGCCTAATGTCACAGTAACAAAAAAATGCAATAGAGAGTTGCTGACACGATAGAAAACTGCTAGTTCAACACAAATGAGTCTCTGTAAATAAATCTGAAGTAATTTCTCTATACATCTTGGCTACTGCTTTAAGATCTGCTTACAGGCAGGGGTGAGGGTGTGGGGGGAACCTTGCAGCAACCTCCTCAGTGCGTTACAGCATATTGCAACTCAAGGAAAGAGTGACCTGGTGGTTTGACACCGAAATACCTTGTTTAGGCACAAACTCCCTGTTGCAGCCTACAGGTTAAAAAGCACAGAATGGCACATCCTGATCTGATGGAAAAGGGATTATAGAGGTACAGTGGTACTTCCATGCACCAGAGCCATGGTCACATAGTCAGAGCTGTTGCCACAGCATTGGCAGCACATAACCCGGCTACAAGAAACGAAAGCAATACCTTATAGTCAGCAGGTTTGGGCTCTTCCTGACACCATTTCCTTTCTGGTGCAGGCTTTCTTCTGATGGCAGATCCTGAAACATTTGTACTGGGAAAATACACATTACTCCTACCCCAACCACTTTCCATCCTGCTTATGCTGAGTCTTTCCAGTGCTAGCAGTTTGAACATGACAGCATGTCTACCACATATTGACCAGTCAAGAGAAAAACATAACATAACATACAAGCTGACAGGGTGGTATGTTATGCATTGTATAAAACCATGAGAGAGCCTTATCTTCAATAAAAATAAAGGAAGGGGGAAAAAAAGACAAAAAAAAAAAAGGCAAACCAAAAAAAAACCCAAACAAAAACCCGAAAGTGGCTGTTGTTAGTATGAAATGGTAATAGATAAAATAGCTGTCACCCTTTTTCCTCACCTTTCCCTATATTGGCGTGTTTCTTATTCTAATTTTCTCATTAGTCCCTTACGGGATGCAGTTCTAAGTAGCATGTAACATTAGGCAAATTGTATGCTATAATATTTTTCAATTCAAGGTGTCAGCACTCCATCCACTCAAAATGTTGTGCTAACAGCACAGAGAGAAATCACCTTTTCTTTTTCAACATGCACAAGCACTCATTAAATAAGATGGCAAGTAACTCCTGCTAAGGTATACGTAAGAGTGCCAGGAAGATTTGGCATTTTCTTCAGCACGATACAATAGCTTACACGCACACTGTATGGTTTGTTCCAGATATTTATTATAAACTCTGTCATATGGTCATAGATTGCCTCCTGATATTCAAAAATCTTGTAATTGTTTTTGTCAAGGAAATCCTCATATAAACTACTATCACGATTTTCCTTCTGTGGAAGGTTGGCCTTCGCCATGCACTCCTTTCTCACTACTCCTCCTCAAGAGGACAGAGAGGAGAAAGTGTGATGGGAAAGCTTACCAAGAATTATCAATAAAATTATCAATGTTCATGGGCAAAACAAACTTGATTTGGTGAAAAGTAATTTTTTTCATTAAAACTAAATTATTAAGTTATTTTATTACTTTTTGTCAGCTAAAATAGAGTTGACAGGCAAGGAGCAAAGGCAAAAAAAGTAAAGTACTCTCACCCTCTGGTTCTCATTCTTAACTTCATTCCTTCATTTCCAGCTCCCCTAGCCCCATCAGGGTCTCTGCAGTGGCTGCAGGGGATTCTGCTCTCACACCTGGAGCAACTCTTTACCCTCCTCTCACTTTGATGGTTGGGAAGCTGCTTCTCACACTTCCTTCTCCTCGCCCCAGTGTTTTGCCAGTGCTTCCCACTCAAACACGTTTTGGCCTTTCTTACATGAAAATCCAAAAAGCAGCAACCCCTTGCTAGCAATCTTCAATGATCTGCTTTCAGTTAATGGCCATTACGGAATACGACACGTAGGAAATAAGGAGCGGCAGGAGGACCTGTTCCTTGCGCTGTTTATTGACAATCCCCCTGGGTGGTTTGATTAGCTGAGGAGCAGATGCTATTTTTCCCCCCTTTCTTGGTCTGTTTTTGTTTGGAAAACTTGAAGCTGATTGCACATATGCTTAAAGTTTAGGTATGCAGATTTGGAAAAATCTAAACATGTAAATGCATTTCATGAATATTACCAAGTAGGCACCAAATATTTATTCTAACCATCGGATTTCCATGCACAAATGTTTAGCTGATACAAACAAAGGGACTCAATTGGTCAGATTCTCTTTAGGTTATGAAAAGAGTTTGTCTTTGTTTCTGCCCTGGTTTAATTATCTTTCTTGGTCCAGATGCCTTCATTGAGCTGCATCTGCAAAATATTTCTCAGATGTGATATGCCCCCGTGGCCAAGACCCAGGCGAGCTGAACACCCTCACTGCTCTTCCTGAGGCACAAGTTGCGAGTGCTCAGCACCCTAAAATGTTTTGTAGGCAGTTTTGCATATCTCAGTGGTGCAAAATTTCACAACAGGAGAAACTGCTCGTGGATCACTCCTCAGAACACAAATATACTCACATACATGTATCCTTAATACTTCATGGGGTTAGACATGAAGGAGAAAAAAAGAAAGGATAGGACATTAATTCTCCTTGCAGGAATGGGTGAGAAAGAGGAAGCAAATGCTGACTAAAGCATCTGAGAGGACTTTGTAGGGCCGAGCTGGAAGCATCCTGCTAGTAGGGTGGCCAAAAAACCTTCTCCACAGAGGAAAAACCACAGAGGGCAGCAACCAGAAGGAGGAGAGTCTTTACTAAGGACAATCAAAGGGCTCCCTACAGCATGTTAACCCCTCTGGAAGGAAATATTTCTGACCAGTCCCAGTTTTCCAGAGAACAAAAATTAGGGCCCTTCAGAAGGCAAGACAAAGTATCATTAAGGATCACAAACGACAACAAAAGCATCGGAACTGGCTTGACAGAGAATCTCCCAAGGTCACCTCACTCTAATTCTGAGTCACCATTTCATGTGACTCAAGGGTCTATGATTTCCACTGAACAAATGGATGCACACAGTCCATGTTTTAATGCCAGGAGGCAACTACTCTTCCACAATAACAGTCTTTTTATTCCAGAGGGAAAGTGGGGGGTGAGGTCAAGTGACAGGACAGGAATAGGTAATTGATATTTTTAATAGAAGGAATCATTCTGTTATGAAAATATTTTTTAAAAATGTTTGTACGTTTTCCAAATTACAAGAATTAGAATGATACATGACTTGCTTCTGATAACATTTTATTTTGACGTCTCCTGATCAGCCCGATAGAAGCAGCTGCATTTTCTTTCTTCCTGTGCTGCGTACGCTGACCTGAGTGCATACATTTTTCCAACTCTATATGCACTGGAAGAACTGACAGTAGGAGTGTTGGCAACACTCATATTTTTAAGGCTGAAACAAATGATCTATCTATGAAATTAAGCCACAACTCAATTGGAGAAGTACTAAGCAGGAATGTTCATTGGTAAGAGGCAGTACATCAGCAATTAAGACAGAAAAGTTTTGCGCAAAACAAACAGAATTTGAACAGAATTGAAAATTTCATTTAAAAAATTATCAGTATTCACGTTGTACCACAACACATCCCTCCATGGTGAGTCCACCAATAGTGCATTCGATGTCTGTCACACTGGTATTTCTAGATTAGAGCACTGTTTCCTTTTGGTGGGTCACACTCTTCTTTGCAGTGGTTAGTTCACCTTTTTTTTCTCTTAAATTTCAGGGGGGAAATTCTGTACTCTAATCTGTTTTTGTAACACCGAATCACTAATAAACAGGAAGAAACTCTTGAGATGTGCAGACATAAGACGTACTTTGGTTGATACTAATGACTGTTCATTTAATGAAGACTTGTGTATGTATAATCATGATATTTACTGTATCTTTAATAGTCACAGACATCAGAGACTTCAGAACTCAGAAGGAACTTTTATGTCCAGAGTCTTCAGCTACCTGTGTGGCTGATTCCCTCACAAATTCAGTGAGTCAGGCAAGCATTATGACTGGAGCTTTTTTGCATCGTCTTACACAGAACCAACTGTTATCTTATCATCTGCTGATTGATGTTTTTGTCTCCATGGCCGTAACTTTCTGTTCCTTTTCCAAAATTAATCCTTACAGAAAAACCTGCTTCTTCTCATAATGCATTTGAATGCAGTTTGCTATAGCCAGGATGGAATTATATAGTTTACCCAAATGGTCTGAATAATACTGAATGATTCAAGCCACTCTAATTGAATACAATTTTGCTGTAGAAGTTGTTTTGTAGGGAAAAAAAAAAAAGTAACCCATTCTATTACTTTTTTTTTCCTTTCAGAAATAGACTTACTAAAAATTGGGACAAGAATTTCAAATCAACCAGTAAATGTGGGTGCAGAGCAATACCTCAGAGAATTCACTCTCCTGGATGCACCCTGGCTGGGCAGAATTTTGAAATCATGGCTTAACACAGTCAGACAGTGGTTTTAAATTGTGGTTTATGTGCAACAACATAGTAAGCAGCTATCTGATATGCCTACCCTGTTCTATGTTAAACATATATAAGGCTGAAATTATTCCATTTTTCACCAAAAAAAAGAGAAGATATGCTATTTCTTACAAAAGACTCCTTTCTTACTTTTTTTAAACTAAAGATTTCAATTTTGAAATGTCTGGAGTACTGATATTTCTGACTTCATTTCCGATGGGAAACCAATGGATTCCATAATTCATTGCAGCAGCTCAGCAAGAGGTGAAAATTATATGCAATGTAATCTATTTGGGGAGAATCACACAGCAAGAACAATGGTGGGATAAAAATCCAAAATATAACTCTCATGAGCACTGTGGAAGTGTTTTTCAAATAAAAGTATTCAGTTGTCAATTTTTGGTGAAAAGGCAACATATTCTAAAGAACAGCTGCCTACTTCAAACCAGTCTGGTTAACTCCTGTGTAACTGTGGCAGCAGACACCGATACTGGTTCATTTATCTGTGTAATGTCTGCATACACAAATATGGCAGTTTTATTAGAAAACATGTATCTTGTTAGTCAATACAAAGGGTGGCAGAAAAGACATAAACCCACTAAATCCTCCAACCTACCACGGTAGCTTAGTGGTAGTAAACAGAGGTCATCATTAAAGTCTATCTGATTTTATTTTCCACTTACAATGTGTTCTGTAGTTCAGCCGTAGATGGTGAGAGTCCGTGGCCCCGCCCACAGTAGGGAGAATGACTCCAAATTTAGGGCATTAGACCTGAGTTTTAGAGATTTGGCTTCAATTTCCAGTTCTCCTGTGGAAACTTGGGCAAATTATTTAATCTGATGGTTTCTATCTCCCATTTGGGGACACAAGAATGCTTTTTTCATCGCTCTTGTGGTTCATTCACTTAAAAAACACTTAGGGGCAGGAAGTGGCCTACAGTGGATGCCTGTGTGCAGGGCTCAGCACTGCAGAAATCCAACCCTGCTTGAGGAACCGCTGCGAGACCACAACAATAGCAACAATAATTTATATCCCAGGGATATAAATACACATGCAGGTTGGCTGGAGCATGTGCTTAGGCTGTAGCGGGAGGCAGGCCCACCAGCCAAAACGGCATGTGCAATGCCTTTGAGGAAATCCCAGACTGGCCATAGCTGTGAGATGAGTCATGCTCCATTTTAGCCTTTTGCAGCAGTTGTTGGAGCAGCAGCAGGGTGATGCTACCTGTCACCTGCAGGCTTGTGAAGCCTTGCTGCCTACTGTCTTCACCTGCTATTCAGAGAGCACTTGACTGACAGGAGCTGAGCAGTGTTTCACCCTGTGGGGTTCGTGACAGCCACAGTGTCTGTCAACACATTCTATCACTCTCTGCTTATGCAGACAATTTTTTTCCCCTTTTCCTTTCTCTCTCTCTCTCCTTCTTTTTTTTTTTTTTCCTGATGTATTCATCACTAGGCTGCAGACACCTAGTTAATCCATTTAGAACCTATCAGCTCTGTTCATCGGCTCATAAACCCATTACCTCGGAGGCGCTGTGCTCAGGGACACAGGTGCCAGACCAGTGCACAAAACCCAATTGAGTTATGTAGCAGGCAGCAAGGCCCTCGGATTCATGATTCTGCCTGCATGGGGAATTGCACGCGTTATGTGGCAGCAGCCACTTTATTAAATATCGATTTAAATCACAGCCTTTAATCAAATCTGATAGAAGACCTTTCTCACCTCCTGTCTCTCCTCCCCCTCCCCATGTCTTCTCAATGCTCCCACTTCTCCCCCAGCCCTCCCCAGTCCTCTCCTGTCTCACACAGGTCTGCCTGATGACAGCAAAGCTCAGGAATGAATAGTTAGCAAGCAGTTCAACAGCAAACCCTTATCAACAGTAATGAGGCATTTGCGATAATCGAGTGATGAAATGTAAATGGGCAGTAATGAGCACAATTACATCCACTGGGGAACCATCAAAGCTGCTTCTTTCCTCGCAGATAGATGAGCTCTCTCACTGTCGCTGCCCATTGCTGCCTCCGCTCTGAGCACGGCATGGATGCGGGACCCGTGGGAAGGGAGGTGGCACTGGGAAGAGCAGGATCTGTTGGTGCCTTTACAGCGGAGCCTGCTGTCCAGGTAGAAGCCGGGCTCCATCTGTGCTTGTTCCACCTTTGATGGCTGGCCTTCGCCTCCTTCTCCCCCACCCTCCCTCCGCCCTCTCCTCCCTCCCGGTCCTTAGGGATGATTTGATTTGCTGCAATGTTTGAAAACTGCCTCATTGTGCTAACAAGATTAACTCGAGCCTATGTCTGTTTGATACACTGGAAATGTGCAGGGTGACTCAGACTGGCTTTCAGCTGGAAAGAGCCAAGAAATGGGACGGTTGCCAGGGAACAGGCCCGACGGCAGATTATGTCATCCTCACAGGCAAGGGACCAGTGGGGAAGAACACCAACATGTTCAGGAAAGGGGGGAACTCGGCATTTCTGTAATCCAGCCGGGAAACATTAACCGATCCCAGAAACTGCTCACTCGGAAATAAACACATCAAACTGCGTAATCTGGCCCAGTTACTCAGTTTATCCTGGATAATTTGTGCAACTAAATAGTACTGGAGAAAAGGCAAGGACACAGGATTAAAAAGTTGGGTTGCAAGGAAACCCATGTGGAAAATGATCTTGTGCCCTGCTGTGTGTTCACCAAACCGCTCTTGACTCTTTATTGCCTGGGTCTCATGGGGTTTAACTGTGGCATTTAACCTAATTGTCAGCATCCTTATTTCCCTGTTTCCCATGTTATGGATGGGGAATCATCACAGGAGTTTTTTTAAGAAGTGATCAGCTAAGGAAGGCTTATCAGTTGTGATTCCTTTTTCTTCAAAATCACTGTAAAGCTTCTGGTGTGCCTAAACTCTGACAGTCTGGCCAAAGTTACATTTCTGGTACTTCCTTGCATTAAAATCCTTTTTAATTATACATTCATTGTATCCTATGAAGAATTCCTGTGCAGACAAATCTCCTCCCTGTGGATCACACTCTTGAAAGATGGGCATAGTGCAGATGGTCTATGAAGAGCACGCTGCAGGACTTTTGACCCTTGGCAGATCTGCAGAGAAGAGAAGGTGTCACGTTCGGCATGGCCAGAAACATGCCAGCCCACTGGGGATGCAGAAAGGGGCCCCTGGCAGAGCTGGAGGCAGGGAAGAGAAGTTCACCGGTGACTGTGAACTGAATTTATGCACTGCAAAGACATGGGTCTCGTTTACAATAACACCATTTCATAAACTGACTGAGAAGGGCAGACTGTGTACTTTTTGTTTTAAAAGCATACACATTTTGCATAATTTAAATGGCTGCAAAGTCTCTGGGATGACTAGAAAGTCTCACAGAGCTAAATAGTAAAGCATGCAGTGGAACAAATTAATACTGGTGGATAGGGAGCAATGAAATAGGAAAGGGTGAATCTTTGGATTGTTACAGGCAGGATCTGAATGAAAACAAGGTTTGTAAACAGAGAATACAAACCAGAGAGCAACAGGCTCAGAGGCAGGAAAAAAACTTGAGAGCCAATATTCACTAAATGATTTCAAACAAAGTCAGGGGAGCAGATTAAGGCTGAACATTCTGAAGGCTACAAGAATGAAAAGGTTTTCAAATACAACTGAGTTTTTCTGTCATTTCTCCATTTCCAGCTCTCAGAATGTGTCACTTTGTGGCAATGAATTCCATCAGTTATGACTTGTGCCATACAAGATGGCCTTGAATTGAGCCAGGGGACATTTAGATTGGATATTAGGAAAAATTTCAAGGAAAGGGTTGTCAAGCATTGGAAGAGGCTTCCCAGGGAAGTGGTTGAGCCACCAGCCCTGGTGGTATTTAAAAGACATGTGGGTGTGGCACTGACTGACTTGGTTTAGTGGTGACTTGGCAGCGCTGGGTAAACAGTTGGATTCCATGATCTTAAAGATCTTTTCCAACCTAAATGATTCTATGATTCTAAGAAATACTCCCTCTCATCACACTCTAATCTGCTTCCTTCTAATTTCAGAGAACATTCCCCACTTTCTGTGTTAGAAGTGGCTCCAAATGGCCTATCACTGCACAGAAACCACATGAGCAATCCAAGTCTTGGCAAGTGAATTGCATCAACTCATCTGGGCACTAATTACCTAGTTGCTTCATCTGGAAATAGATGACCAATGCATGGGTTTAGGAAAGATACCACATATGATGGAGCCTGGTGGGGTAGTTCACCCACCCACCTGCTCTCAGAGCAGGAAGCAGCTCAGGCCTGGACAGCCAGAGGGATCAGGCTGGTCACCCCTGCTGACTGCCACAGAAGATCCTCATGATGTCCTAATGAGTTACTTAATATTGTAGACTTCTATCACCCCCAGTGTTTTTAGCTGCACTATTTTTGATGCATTTAGAAATACACTGGGATCTTTTATTTGTTAGAGATGCAATAGCTCTTAAATTGTATTAGTTATTGACCTTAGCAGCAATAAACTGTAGCAAGAGTAGTCTGTGGTAAACACTGCTACATTATAATCAGCTGGCATAATGCTGGCATTTCTGACCATTTGTACTGTGCTCTGTAAAGTGCATTTGATCACAGTATATAAGTGTGAGAGTACTGTATACAGTTTTGGAACGGGCTGGGTTTAAAGACTTATTCAACCAATTTATCATTTAACTTACAGCTTCACAAAAGCTGTTAAACAACACGGTGAGCCTGGAGGCCACACATATGCTACAGCCCTGGAAATGTAAAGAAGTTCATTTGAATCCCTCAATAATGACCTTGACCTATCGAACAAGGTGTACTTATTGTCAACAATTCATCTCACTCTTGACCCTGGCAAAATGCCTAACCTTTGAATACTTCTGGTGGGGAAGGAAAGGCTTGGGGTGTTTTTTTTTTCTTTCCCCTGGTGAAATGGGCCAATTTTTTTCCCTGTTTAGCAAAATCTGGAACACAGATCATTAGAATGCTTTTGGCAGCTAATTTGAACATCAGTGACTCAACTTTGAGAAGGAAGCCTTTTTCTGCCCTAAAGAATCTCAGAGAGTTTTCAGACTACAGTAATTGAAAAATCCCTAAACACTCACTCACAGAGGAGATACACATTACTGCAGGAACAGTCTACAAATTGTAAAGTATTCAATTTACATTCTCAGTACCTCAGGGCAGTTGTGAAGAATTTATATCTTCAGAAACCTTTGAACTAACAAAAGATAACATTTCACAGCAAAGTCTACTTGCATAAAAGTTTTTAAACTCCCTTCATTCTTATTCTGAAGGAAGTGTCTTTCGCACTTCTGGAACCATGGCTCAAAACAGGTATCTGAGATGTTAAAAAGGAGATAGAAATGGAGATAGAGGTGTTAAAAAAATTTAATGGACATCCTGCATCTCATTTAGAACATGAGTTCATTATTCACCAGTCCACACATGACGTGTTCTTGCTCTGAACTTGATGTCTTTTTAAATGATTCTTTGGTTTGATCAATGTGCAAAGATTCTTAGTTATATTAAGGCCCTTTATGCAAAGGGCTTTATAAAGTGCAGGTAACCGGCACAACTACACCCTGGGTGAGGGCAAGCTACACCTCAGTGAGAGCAAGAGGACGTCTTTTTGTCCCTGTGACCATCAGCTGGGGCAGTGTATAGTGCCACATCTAATGCAATACACTGGCTATGTCGCTCCTCTGTTTACACTGGGTCTTCATCTGCTTGGAGAAATTGCATTTAAAAACAAATTTCGATGACGCTTCAGTAAGACTGAAGGGGGAGTTTTTGTCTTTAGGAAGTGTTTTTTAATTTTTTTTTTTTAATAGGATCAATACATAGATTATACCGCTTGGATCTCTATCAGCAAACCAACATTTTCAGAGGTTCCATTGTGAACCACACAAAAAATTGTGTATTAATTTAGGTACCTCAAAGTACCTCAAAGACTTCATGGAATACCTTCAAGCACAACTTCAATGTTGTGCACAAGCTACACAGAAGAAGACAGAGACTGATATGTCATAAGGGTTCAAGCTCACAGAATCAGGCCTTGTTTGTGTAGAGAAAATTGTTAAGAGAAACGGGCATTGCATTTGCTAGCTAGGAAATTATCTTTCTCTTCCTCTGCCCCTTTTCTTGATCAAAGAACACTCGACATAATTACCAATCTAATGACATCCTTTTGCTTGACTTTTTTTTTCTAATTTCTACAGAAAAAAGAGAAGAGAGGAAAGACAAAAAAAGTTTGCTTCAAGCCAGCCTTAAATCTGTGATTACCATATTCATGTCCAACACTAAGCATTATGTGGAAACATTAATGAAAGTTTTAAAATGCAATCATTGGTTAAAGTTTTTTTCCCCTTCTCTATAAAGAAATTGATAAATGTTTCTATTAACTAATAACCCAGGAATCAACAGTCTTATAAAACTGGTTTATTCAGCCCAGAAAATTAGGCAATCCATCATGACTGATTTGCTCACATTTTCCCCCTGCAAATAAGTGAGATGAAAACTTTAAAACCAATAAGATAATGCACTTAACAAATTCAGCTGAGAGAGATGGATAAACTAAGATGCCACTGGCATCAGTTAAGGAAAATCTGTCGTGTTTCCAATTATTTGAGCAGATTTTGTATCCCAATTTGCTGCCAGACTGCCTGCATCCCCCACTCCCCTCTTTCAAACCAAATCATCTGATCTTAAATCAGAACAAGCTCATCATATCACACTATGGAAGGCCAACAGGGGATAAATGACACCAGATGTTATATGAGTTTTCTTTTAGGCTTTCATTTCAGACTTACTGCATTCCCCATGCTGCTTTTTACTTGTCAAAAACTAAAATGTGCTTTGATAGATAACAACCCTATTTTCTTCACTGCCTGAGCTTAGAGAATACCATTAAGTATTGATATTGATGGTGCTTAACTAGGGAATGCAACCTGGGACCACAGAAAGCAGGATCCTGGGATCCTGAGATATCTTTCGGTCCCACAGACACATTTTCTGTGAGTCCCAGGGTTTTTCTGTTGTTGCTGCTGGGGGTGGTGTCGGGATACATGCTGTGTGATTTTACAACACAAAATGTGAGCACTCAGACAGACAGGAAGAGCAAGGAGGGGCAGGCAGGCTCAGAAACATAACTCTTAGGCCCATCTGCTGCTGCTGTCTGAGCTGCTGAGGGAGTCGCTATCATACCAGAAGACTAACAATGAACTTCTGAAAGTGAACTGAGGCCCACTGGTGCAAAATCCAAGGCACATAATTTTAATTTACTTTGCTTATGGTCTTCCAGAGTCATTGTGTACCCAGACCAGCAGTGAAAAAACTGGGAAATGGCAGAAACAAAGAACAGCAAGGGGAGAACGAGGCATGCAGAGGAGATGACACACATGGCTGCAGGGCACATGGTACCCAAGCAGCCTAGGTCTGAGCAGAGAAGCTGCTCTGAAAGGGAGAAACCTCATGATTCTACCAAGGTGTAGGCATTTTAAAATCCAGCTTGGCCATGCGATGTACTAGCTGTGTTCCCAGGCTTAAAATGGCTGGCTAGTGCTGCAAAGAACCTGATATAAAGAAAATGTGAACCACCTTGGTAAAGAGCAAAGAAATAAATTAATACACGTCAGTCTCAACTATGAAGGAAAAAGCAATTTTTTTCAGTAGAGTCATAAATGCTTGTCTTTAGGTGCATTTGTGAAGCTACACCAGTCCTTCACAATTGCCACAAATACTTCCTTAAGAAAATCCCTGAATACTGAATGCATTTTAACTCTCAAACCCACCACGACTGGTGGCATCACATCATAGTGGTGTTTCCCAACAAGATGATACAGGTCACTCCCAGCTGGCCAGCTGTGTACGTTTGTATGGAGGCACTACCATGGCTTTGAACACTTCAGTTTACTTCCTGGGAGTAGCTTGTTTGTCTCATGGGTGTGAGAGGTGGCAGCTTAACCTCATTCCAATACACCTTGCAGGTGCAGTAAGGGAGAATATTCACACATACTCTGACTGCAGCTGAAGACAAGCAGCTTGCTCCACAGTGCACTGAAGTCAACAGGGTTAAGCCTCCAGAGCAAAGGAAGAGATAAGGGTACAATCAGCTTGAATGACAGCAGCATAAGCTCTCCTTTACAGGCCAGAAATACTCAATTACAGATTCTGAAGCATAATTCAACTCCATTTAAACATCAGAAAAACTTTCACCCTTCACCTCTTTCTGCTATGCTGGTGCTCTGCTGCTGCCTGTACATTTCTGCCATCATAAGTCCACTTACTGCTACTGATAGTACCACCTTTGCAACTCATGCAAAACATGCTTGGTACACAAAATACACCAGCAAGCCAGCAGCTGTCAGACACCATGACTTATAGCATTAAGCAGCACCAGTTTGGTTTGGCTGACACTGCAATATCTACCTACCACGGCACCACTTGATACTAAGAACGAGCTGGCCTCTGCTCCCACCCCAGCAAACCTCTGCAGGAAAGTAGAAATCCTCACCGACTGACTCGTGCAGTGAAGTGATAATGCTCAGGGATTGGGGAAGGGGCCCGGCAGCAGATACATCAACATGTTTAGGCACATTGGTCTAGAGATCTGTGCCCTTTGGAGCCTGCTTTCATTCAAAGACCTCAGTGAGACACAGTGTGAAGAAAGGAGACAACAGCAACTCCTAAGTCTGTTGTGACAACGAAAGAAACATCACTGAGTATCTCACAGCAACAACGTTGTGCCAGCCTTGACTTACCTCAACTATTTGTACCACTGTAGGACATCTAGTGGCAAAGGGCAGCTTGAGGTGGCATCCTTATTCTCCCCTCCTAGCATTTTTCAGCGTGAAGAGGAGCATCGTAACACTAGTTCATCCAGTTTCTTAAATGTATTTTATGTCTTTCTTAGAAAACTAGCAGAATAGGGTAGAAGGTGACAAGTTGATTACTACGCTAAAAGAATTAACAGTGGAAGTTGTTTAGGCAAAATGATGACTAAATCCATCATCTATTCAAAGTATTGCCCCCCAAAAATATGGTGGAATAACCTTTTCATCTTTTCTAAATTGTTATAATCACAATCAGATATGCTAGGTAGCAGACGAAAGGAAAGATCTCCAACCCTCCCATGCTCTCTCAATGCTAATTTATCTTCCTTCCAAGCATCTGCTCACATGCTTTGTGGAAGAGGGACAAATTGCTGCTTTTGGATCATGGTTATGAGAGAAAAAGCCTGTGAGTCAGCAATGCTCCAGCATCATCAGGAAGGGTCATCCCTACAGTCACCAGAAATATAAAACCTGTGGCCCCCTAGCAGCCAAGAGTGGTTCAGAATGGGCTGTGGTGGAGAGACACACAAGAGATGCCATCTGTGCTTCTCCTCCATGTCAGAAACAACGTAAATGGGCTTGGAAATGGGCTTGGAAACACACAGGCACTTGGTGTTTTCAATCAACCTGAGCTGGCTCTCTTGGCACCTCTGGGCATCTTTCCTGTAAGGGTTTTCTCTGTGTACAAATTTCTCTGGTGAAAATTTTTGCCTAAGATGAAGATTTTAAGTGAAATTGGATAAAAATACCTGTGGAAAGTGTTTCTGAAACCTCTATTGGTGGGCAGACGCCATGGAATGCTCTTCCCTCAAACCGGGAAAGGAAATTGACCCTTCATAACAGTGAAATCAAAGCAATTTGAGCTGCAGTAGCAAATGCTGACAACAGACTGCTCTCAACCAAACTCTAGGCTGAATATTACAAGGAGAAATTAGGCAGCTAGCACTTTGGCATGACGAATTGGTTTAAGAAAATCAACACTCTGCTGACATATAAGTCATGAAAGAAGAGCAAAAGTAATCAAATCAATGGCTTTTTTCGCTGTATGATATTCAGCACAGCTAAATCCCACCTATCCCTTGCTCAGGCCACAAAACAGTAAAATCTCCATGTTCTGTCACTGGCCTGCCTGCCTGTGGGAGCAAGCTCCTAATTTAGTTATTGCATACATTCTGCTCTTACTGCAGAGCTATTTCCTTTTACATTTGCTCTGATGTAAGACATGCCATTTTCTGGACCAAAGATAAAAGAAACAACACTGAAATACCCCCAGCAGTAACCCTCTTAAAATAATAAGTCTGAGAATTAACAGCAGCTGCATAGGTATCTTTGGCGATCACAGGAGCAGCTCCAAATTTCCCGGCATACAATTACGTGAATGTTTGCCTTCTCGTATCTTTCCAGTTGAGAATGAGGCAGCCAAGTAACGGGATTTGAATGCATATTGGCTTGCTGCCTCTGCTGTTTTGATTTGCAGACTGGCCAAGCAGAACACAATTAGTGGTTATTGACACCTTTACAGGAAGCTCTCATAAGGGAAATGGGAAATTGAATATGTCCTTTAAAAGATGGAAGCAAAATACTGTATCAAAGCTTGCTGGTAAATAAGGCGAGCCCAGAAAAGTGCTCAGTCAGAATATTTGTATTTCTGTATCATTTAGGAAAATCCTATTATGGCTTTAGCCACAGAGACATCCCTGGTGTGCAAGATAGAGGCAGTTCATAAAATACATAGCATTTTCAGCTTGAAAATAGGGCAACCTATTGCTTTCTGTAGATGGCTATGTTACACCCCAGTTCCCATCAATAGAACATAATCTCATTGCAGCAGGCAATACTCAATATCAATGAAACACTGGTATTGTAGGCATTTGCAGACTGCCAGTACCTAAAGGACAGAAAGACTTTGTGTTTTTACAAGGGCCAATATCTCTGGAACACATTTATGAAACAAGGCAGCACACCAAGGAGGCAAATGAGTTATATGTGTGTGTCCACAGAGCTGTCTGCAGGCATTTGTTTGCTCTTTCTCCCCTCTCTTTCTCTCTCTCTCTTCTGGTACTTTGCACTGTCCCTACCTTACACTCTCTAAGTTTCACTAGCAATGTCAGTTATGCAATTAGTCCCCCTCCAATTAATGCCAAATAAGATGCCTGCTGCCAGCGTTCCCTAGCTCTGACAGAGTGTATGGTCATAATCTGTAACCAGGATAACGCTCTAAGGAGTCTGCATTGTTCTTGGGGGGGGAAGGAAAGAAAAAGAGAAAGTATGTTGCACATTCACTTATGCCATCAGCAGTCAGTGCAAAAATAAAATAAGTTTTGTTGTGCAGTTATCCCAATGATTAAAATATAATAGGCTAATGAGATTACAAAGCTGATTGTGAACAAGACCAATTGTGTTAATTGGAGGCTCCTGAATGGCAATTTGAGCTGCTGCCGCTGCTGAGTTTTGAAATATAATCAGTTTTACTAATTTTATCTGATTTCTTAATGAAGCTTGCCTTGAGCAATTGTTCTATGTGTTCTTTAGCAAACAGCGTGTGTCATAACTGCTGACATTAATCTTGATTACTTTAGTTAAAATAAATAGTTATACTTGGTAAGCTTTCAGAAAATACATCAGAGCAAATGTAATGTTGGGAAGAGATGAAGTTTTACTTATATTTGTTGTTTTTCCTATATTGTATTTGCAAAGTCCCAGCTGTGAAACATCTTTCTTGTGTGACCTGATCTCTTTCAGATTCCCCTTTCGCCTGCCCTTCCAAAAGCATTTTTGACTTCCATGGAAAGAGGGATAAAGACAGTGCCATTATTACAGTAGAATCTTTACTAAGAGGGAAGAAAAAAATCACTTAAAAAGCCCATCTCAGAACAAAAAATGCAAAAAGCTTTTTCATGCATGACTCCCAAAGTTGGCACACACATTCTCGCCACCTCATGGTCCAGCTGCCAGTACTAATACTCGAGCCTTATAGAAATGCTCTCTCTCATATAGCTTATTTATTTTTATGGAGGATTAATATACTTGGGATGGCTCTTTGGAGCTTTCACGGTGAATTTGATGGGATGCTCTACCGTATTGCTGCTCACAAAGGGACACATAAACATTAACGAAAATAAACAGTAGAAAAAGGGAAATGGAAATGGAAATATAAGTGCAGTCTGAATTAATGGTAAACATAGCTAGAGATTGTTCATATTTCAGAACTCCTATTATATTATGGCCTTGCCTTTACAGGGATAATCCTTTCATAATTAAGATAATGGCTAACTAGTCTGATAGGTATTATACATCTTTTTGTGCCAGTATGTTTATATGACAACATAATTTGCATGTACTTATTACTGGACTATAAAATCTGTGGATTTTATATGTAGTTACATTGATTAGGTACTTGGATGATAAATAGAAACCATTTGGGGAAAGATGATATAGGATATATTAAACCTTTATTTCACCCCCTCTTTATAGCCAGCACTGGTTTGTTAAATTAAAAGTGTTTAGTCTGGCCTGTATGGTAATCTATGTCCAATTCAGATCTAAATACGTATAACAAACAGGCTAGCTTTTAATCCGTGTGCATGTAGTAATTTCTTTAGTCATGAGGTTTTAGAAAGAATTTAGGTGTTTTTTCTCTAAGACATGTTTTCTGGAACAGGCAAGGTCATGGCCAGTACTGCAGGGACGGAAAGCAGCTTCAACACAGCACTGCCAAGGACCACTCTGAGTACCAAATAGCAGCAGCATTTTCTACTCACAGACATAATGGGTCAAAGCCTGGATTTCCCATTTAAACCCTGCTTCCACAGTGCTTACATTCGCTTCTGCTTTAAACACCACAGTTAGAAAAGGTGTTGTCTTTTTATGGACAGCTTTGGCTTTTATGGAGGGGCTGACACCTGACATACAGTGTTTTCACTCCCTGCCCCGAAAGTACTGCCTTTTATTTAAAACTACTCCCTGCCCTGCTTAAAAATACAGCCAAAAATTTTGTGGAGAAAAAAAAATTTCTAACACACTATCAGATATTTCCAGAACAACCGTTCCTTGAAATAACTGTAATTTGTAATCATGATTCATAACCATGATTCAGACCCTCACCCAAAAGGCAGTGTTCCCATCAGCCGAGGTCTCTCAACACCAAACAACCTTTTCCAGGCGTGTTTTAAATCTCCACTGAGTAGGCTCATGGCTTCTTTAGAAGGCCTGCTTCACTTAATGAGTACAAAATCTATGTGAATTTGAATTTGTGTATTCTCACTTCTGCTTAATAAATATGAAAATTTATATTTAATGAGAATCTACTTTTACCCCTCTCTGCCTTCCTTAATGAGAGCTAATTGAATAGAACAATCTTCATTTGGCAGGATGCATCACGAGGGCTTGTCTATACTTAGAAATTTACTGAGATAACTAATCTGAAATGGTTGAGAAATATCCCTACAGCTTTTCTGCCCAAATAGCTGTTTCAGAGCAATTATTTCAAATGAGCTATTTTTGTAAATTTCAAGTGTATACAAGTCTCCAATCTAATATCTGGCTGGCATTACATGCCCAACTAGTTTTTATGGATCAACCTATTTGATCTGGTGAGTAAGTCACACTGTAGGAACAAAACAAAAAAAAAGTAACTTTGGCTCTGATTTGCCTTTATGCTAATGCATGACACAATAAAAAAAGCATTACTGCCAGTGATAATTTAACGATATATGACCTGGATATTGATTCTACAGTACCGGCGGCAACTTCTAGCCCCATACACTTTTAAAGGTACCATACAGGCCACTTTTTATTAAAATCTTTCACCTTTTCATTTCTGGTTAGGACTCAATAATTTATTTCTCAAGTGGTTTCCCTGCAATTTAGAGACAGATAGGCTGCTGTAACTTTCAGAGGTACATCAGTGTGTGATAAGCCTTATTTTAGGTCCTTGCTGTGCTCAGTCTAAGAATGGCTACGAAGTTTCAAAGCTCACCAGTGTTTCTTTGGGGTCTGGCAGCACACCAAAACGGCAGACTCTGCTAAAACAGCCTGGATTCGGCAGACGTGGATTGATCCTTTCTTGTTCTGTGTGAGAACCATTTCCCTCAGCATGACCACTGCTTTAATCTTGTATTTTAAACATAAACAGAATGGCAGATTTTACAGTGTAATCTGTTAGGCACAGCAGCCTTTTAGAAGAATGAATCATTAACCTAGAAGCTATGTTTAAGTAAAAAGAACAGACAACAAGAAAGGGGGAGAGAGGGAGAGGGAGAAAGATTTGTTTTGTTCATGATTTAACACACAACTGTGATTCTCTCGCCTCTAAAATGCATTGCTGGAAAAGAAATAAACCTCACTATAAGCAAGGCAGGAAAAAGTGTCGATACACAAGAACTTGCTTGAGGAGCATGAGGAGAAGGGGGAGGAAAAATGAATTTTAAAATTTTCTCTCCTGCTGTATTTTCTAAATGTAACACATACTTTTATGGTAGTAATGTTCTTGTTGTCATGCTGGTGTAAAGGGACAATGAGAAAGGCAATGTCCCTCATTAGAGAGACTGATATAAGTGGGAAATAACAAAGAGGAAACAAGGATGCTCTGGTTTTCCTTCTATTCAAGTTAAGTCATTTAATAAAAACTTTCATTCTCATACAACACCAGGACATTTCTGTTTAGAGGATAACTAAACTGCAGCTAACGCTGATATATTAAACAATTTGCAAAGGGAGAGCTTCTAAGACACTTCCTCGTTTATACTACTCTCCATCTTGCGTCAGGCTGGGCAGACTAAACGTAATTTGCACCCTTGTCCAAGTTTATTTTACATTGCAATGTTATCAGTGTAAGCAAGAATCAGACCCTTTGCTCTTAAACTACTTCTGAAGATGGCTTAGAGACTCAAATGTGAAACTGATGCTACTCATTTACTGACTCCTTTAGTAAATTTTCCTCTCATTTATGAGTATAAATGTGGTGTAAATGTATTGACATCATGGCTGCATAGGTGGACCAGGAGAATCAATGTTAACATTGCTGTAAGGTATTTATGTTTGTTCATCACGTGTACACATGAAGCTTTCCTCCTCCTTGATTACAAGAAGGGTGTTAGATTGATCCATTATTGTCTTTAACATTTGACTGTGTGTTGCATTTTCAAATTTGACCTCTTAAGAAGAAAGCATGGGGAAAAAGGACATTTCAACTAGTGGTTGGGGTATTTTCCTGGATATTACTTAAATCCTTTGTGTAACTTGAACTTGTGCTGCCCAGTTGTTCGCTGCAGATGGTATTCCCAAATGCACATTCAGCCCATGGGAACAGCAGGTTTTTCAGCCATTTCCTGGGAATTGTTTTATACACCTGAGTCACCAGAAATGACTGAGCTAGATCAAAGTAGGGCGAGAATGAGGTCATCCACTTGGGTGGCTGCTCTCATGTGTCCTAATATAATTTGATGATGCAGTGAAAGAACATGTTACTGTGACAGGATACATCAAAAGGAAGAGGAATTTGTTTTCAGGGAGATTATGTCACCAGAAAAGCTTAGGCATGGCCAAGTGCATGTATATACATGGAGATACCTGAAGAAATGTCCATGGCCATCCGTAAATGACATCCTGCTGACCTGCCTGTGATGGAGGACCATGATCAGATGGATTTCCTATTTGCTTGGGAGAATGAGCAATAACTCTTTTATTTTTTTTTTTCTATTCTTCATTCAAACTAAGGCATTTGTAAACAAGAAGCAAACTCAGACCAGATGGGATCTTACTTTTCATGATGCAAAGACCAAATTGTTATTTAATCCTTCCAAATGGATTTACTGTGTCAGGCATCTCTTCTGTTGCTAATGGTAGGAATTGAAGAATTTGGGGTTTTACCACCCCATCCCAGAACACAGACTGGCTTATCTCCCGCTTTTTATAACTTCTTTCACAAGCACGAAGATGAAGCCACAGATCAATTGTAATCTGGGCACTAGAAGTCTTTCACAGAGGACATGCATGCCTTTACCTTCCTATCCTCCTTCAAGGCATCTCTATATTTTAAATAAAAAAGGTGTCATTATGATCCCTTCCTCTGGTTCTTCAGAATTACTTTTTTTAAATGCTGCAACACTTGCACTTCCGAGATGCTTTGCTAACCTTTTCCTTTTTATCCTTAATTTCTCAAGTGGATTTGATGAAAACAGACAGCTGCTAATTTTTCAGGCAATGTTTACTAAATTTATGTCATATAGTCTACATCTAGATTTTTCTTTCAGAAGAAAATATTGCCTCAGTCTGTATCTACATGTAGGTAAGGTGTCTTTGTATTTAGGTTATTTATTTTTTCTATATCTAGTACTTAAATCTATCCACATTGTTTTACATACTTCGGCTTGTCTTTATTGAGTTTTTTAACATATTTTTCATGCATGACTATGGTTTCCTCTGTAAGCTTTTAATATATAAAGGAAGCTTATTTTACAACAACTAAGAATTAGCTAATTTCACAAAACAAAAGAGGTAAAACTCTAAAAGATTAAGGTGGGTCCAAAGTCTAAAATTTGCCTATAAATGCAGTCTAGCCCTTACATAGACACACAGTTTTAATTGTATGAATAGTCCCACTGAAATCTAGGACAGGGGATCTGTATTTAGAACAGTTTTTAAGCACTGTTGTGGCCGACTGTGGTTGTAACAAGTTTTGTGTTCAAGCATAACATGACTAACAACCATGGGTAAGAAAAAAAATAGACTGAAGAGCTATCCTGGGTTGTCTGTAGAGTGATTTTATTCATGATGCCTTCTCTCAGTTGGCAAAACTGTAGTCAAAGCACACTACCACAGGATAAGGACACTGTGAGGCACCTTGCTGGGCATCCAGCTTGAGGCCTTGGTGCAGCCGACATCAGTCAGGTTGCTTACTTACCTTCCTTTTCCTCCAGAGTTAAATCAAAACTCACAGAGTTAAAAGATTAACACATTTGGAGCTTGGGAGCAGAAAGAGTGACTCATTCTTGTATATGATGCTTGCCTGGTTTGTGATTTGGAGCACAAGAGATGTACCCATCTAGATTTTTCAAGGACATGCCAAGCATGAAGTGTTGCCAGGCTTCAACCTTCCTCATGGCATTATATGAAACTCTGTGTAATTCCTTGAAGAAAAATATTCACAGAGGTCACAGCAGTTTTTCAGCAGCTGAAATCTGCTTGCTGTCCTCTAAACAGTTTTACATTTGGAGGAGGGTTTTTGATAATTATCTAAATGAAGTATGGAAAATTCACAGGTTGTTCATAGATAAACAGTGAGGACAGCTGCGTACAGAGATTAATACAAAGGTGTGACCTGGTGGCAAAGTGAAAGTCAAGAGTTTTCTATAGAATGCAGACCCCAAAGTTCTCCTTCATCTTTCTTCCAGAAGAACTTGTGACCTTGTGGAAAAGTAATAAAAAATTAACAGTCCTTTCTTTCAACATCCTGTAATCTTAAGGTACCTGTCACGTCCATGCTGCACAGATCTACTTGATCCCTGTGTGTTTAAAATGCTTGTGTGTTTTACTACTGCTAACCTCTTTCAGTTAGCCTGGGGAGCCACCTGGATTATTCCCCTTGTGGAACAACAAAGTTGCTAATTTATTTGCACTCCAAACTTTTGCCATACTGCTAATGCGCACACATGCAAGAACACCTTTTACCTTTCAGATTTCACACCAAATGTAATAATTGACCTGTTTTCCTGATGTGGAAAATCTGAATCTATGTATTTCCTATCTTATTCATTCTGTGCCATTTCTTTTCATTTAAAGAAAGTTTGTAGTAATGGGAACTAATGCAAATTATTTTGACTTTTGATAAATACAGTAGTCCTCTATTTTCAGACTACAACTTTCAGATCTGTAGATTTCACGCTTGAGTAAGAAACATATTTTTTTATTACTTTTGCATATGTATTTTCCTCATGTTTTTATCTCTGCAATGCTGGGATGATTGCAAGCAGTGCTAGCCTCACACTGAGGTTTAAAAAAATTCCAAAACACTATCATGTAAATCACCAGTAAAGAAATAAAAAATAAATTCAGCAATTTTTTACTTTCATTTAGAATTTTTGACTGCATAAATTTTGTTTTCAGGAATTATAAAAGTTTTTATCTTGATTTCAAGGTTTTCAATTAGTTCTTCTCAATGAATAATTCAATCAATATTAGAAACCAATTAAAAGCTTAAAAAAATCTTGGTTTTGTCTTTATGTTATAATGCATACAGTAGATATGAAATTAAGTGAAAAAAATATGTTTAAGTAAATATATTTTTCCCTTCTATACATCCATTTGGTTTAAGACGGATTTATTTACTTAGGGAGAGCTATTTTAAAGCATTTTTTCCTTCAATTGTACAGATGTTGAGAGATGTTTATAAATATTTTCTAAGACAACTACCAAAACAAAAATAGTATTCACGTAATGAAAAAGACTTATAACACTCACCATATTCTAACATTCTGTAATGTAAAAAGGAAGAAGTTAAATTATATTAAACTAAAACCCTGGCTAATTGAATAGGCAAAGATATAAAATATCTTTCTGATCAGCAGCAAACACTCAAAGTGAGCATACTACTTAGCAGGATGTATTTAGTTACATATTTTACAGCTTACCAACTAATCAAAAGAGAAAAAGCTTTCTAAAGGGCACAAAAATGACAAACGCAAACAAAAGCACAAGATAACTTAAACCAAGGTAACCTGCTTGAAGATTTAAATCGTGATTAAAACAAACAATTTAAATCCTCAGGAATTAAATCAGAACAGTGAAAGCTTTGGGTTTGTAAACTTTTCACACGTATCACAGTGAGACCCTGACATATGCCTGCAATAGCAGTGATGGTTAATCACAACTGCTCTCACTTTGGAGCTCTCTCCTGGTAATCAGGCTTGACAGGCACCCCTGTCAGCCACACAGTTTAGCTCTGGGCCACAGCTGGATTTCCCCCATAGCATTTAAGGAATGTGCAATCCTAGAGGTTTTCAAGCTGTGACCCACTTTGGGGTGATAGGTGACACAAGGCTGGGAGCAGCACTGCTACCATGGCTGCTGGTACCCAGAGAGATGCCTGCCCCTGCTCAGCCCTAAAATCACTGTCAGGTGACAGTGACCAGCCCCCAGGCCTCAGAGCAGAGAAACGAGACAAAATGATTTTCTCCCAGGGTCTGTAGTGACCACTCTTACAAAGAGGACCATGAACTTCAGGTTCAGAGCTGTTGGTTGGACCTTTCATGCTCCTTGCAATGAGGAGGTCCCTGCCCATTCTTGCCCAGGATCTCCTCATATCTGGAAGGCAGCAAGTATCACAGAAAACATCAACTGGATTTTGGTTGGACAGTAACTAACCAGTATTCACCCTTTCTCAAATATTTCTGTCTCATAGGGAGCTGCTACAATGGCTGCATCAAGGGAGCTTGGAGGTAATGGCATCCCCAGATTTTGTGCCTTACTTTCTCTTCTGTTTCAAGCCAGACACTCTGCTGCAGGTTGAATTTCTCTAGCAAAGAGTGAGACCTTGCTGTAATAAAGTTAACCATGGGGTGGTTCTGGTGGAGATAAAGAGGCAATTTCTTTGATGTTCTAGATGAGTAACCTGCAATGTGGTGATGATGAGCCATTTGGAATTTTGTTTTTACTATAAACCCACCCATTTTAACTCATTGCCTGTCTTGCTAGGCTTGAATGCTAAGAACACAGTCCAGATCTCATAAAAGCCTCCAGTCAAGGGGCAGGTTCGATAGCTGACTATACAATAGAAGAAGTCTGTCTGGTTTTATTTCTGGTAGATGAAGTCACTTTTTGAGAAATAGGATCTGTAAAACTGCAGGGCATGATACAACGATAATAAATGCATAGAAGCTTTCATATTTATTAATTGCACAGATTATAAGATAGAAACCAGCCAGAGTAGTTTTCTAAATTGGGATCAAGATTTTTAAAGCAGCAGCTCTTTCAGCTGCAGATCCTCATACAAAACCCACCAGTGAATTTCCTGAGCATCAAGAGACTGAAAACTGTGTATTTGAGACCGGGTAACAAGACCATCATGTGAAGTGTGTAGCTGCTTTAAATTACCTTGCTTATATACACAAAGNAGAAAAAAAGAAAAAAAAAAGTAGGAAAAAAAAAAAGTAAGAAGTAACAATTCTAAAGTCTTTTCCCAAACCGGTCAATAAAAAGCAACTTCTAGAGATCACTTCCTCAGAAATTTTGTGCAGGTTTCCATCTAATGTTCTGAAACATGAATGATAAATGGCACAAAACTACCGTTATTCCAAACTTAGAAAGCAGAAGCTGAGGCACTGAAAATTTATGTAGTTTCTTCAGAACTGACAAAGGACTTGGGAATACAACTCCTGTGCTTGCTCCCAAGATCCTCCATTCATTTTCCAGAAGTGGGAGATGTTACTATAATGACTATATTGTTTCCCTTAGAGTGAAAGGCAAGTCCCCTTCCACATGGTTTTGTTGATATTTTTTGTTAAATTCCTTCCTGTGGCTGTCAACAGGGCATTTAAAAACCAAAATGTGTAAAGGAAAAGCTATGCTGCATGGCAGGTATAAAAAGCAACAGTTCTAAGGATTCATGCAAATATTAAAATGCACCTCCTACAGTTAACCTAGTGTCATTCATGTTTTCTGTTACACTGCCCAGAGGTGTTTCATTGTTTCCTACAAAAGGGATGTTTGAATTTTTTCCTTTGCTTTTATCCCAGTAATTAGTCATGACTGACATTTAGAGACATGCAGGGCGAGATACCCCAATGCATTTTCTTTCGACGTTCCTTGAATTAGGCTTAGTGGTAAAAGAAAACATTTTCCTGCACCCCTCCCCTGTATTTTTAAATGGATGTCATCCAAATGGCATTGTCACTCAAATCTTACAGTGAAATTCCTCATATGCTGATATTGCAATGTGGGAATCTCTAAAATTGTCCCCCGTAGGTTCGAATTCAGCCCCTGAAGGCTCACTTGAGTTTAATTTCACTAATCACACGGGGACAGTTATTTTTTGCTCTTGCTCAGCTTCTCTTTCACTTGCGAGCACGCACACACACTCTCACTCACGCTGCATCCCTCCCTTTCTGTTGCACTGAAGTCCAGGCTGGCTCTGACCATTCCCGCTCACAAGCGGAGAGCGACATAGCACCACAGTGCCTAAAGACCATAGGTAGGTCCTTTGCTTCAAGCCAATTTATTCGCATTTGCGACGGTAAGATTGATTTTTATCCTGCATTTCTGAGTTTATTTAACTGATTTCAGAAATTGCCACAGAGGTGGGGGCAGAGATCGTCTTCAAGGTTGTTGTCATCCGGAATTTTATGTCCTTCATTTTCTTTCACTCTGTATGCCTGTCACATCGGCTTAACTGTGAGTAGCGTACTAGCCAGTACCTCTGGCATACTGTATATTAATAGAATATTGATATAGCCCAAATACTGTTGTGGGATTCATCATTTGGTAAATCCTCTGCCGTCTGCAGTTTTACAGAGCCGGTTAATTAGCAATTTTACAACCTCTCATTCTCTCATTAAATTAATTAATAATTAAGTTCAAATATAGGCATCTTTAATGTCATAATTATATTTCAGTTTTATGGTCACCAGAGTTTAGCTCATTAGGCAAGGTAGTCATAAACCACAGCTCTATTTAGGGTCTGAGGCACTGAAGCTCAGGTAGTTTGCTGTGTGATATTTTTTATCCTTCTCACTTTCTCCTCTTGTTCCTCTGTCCCCCTCCTCTTCCCCCTGGTTCTCCAGCTCCCCTCCCTCATTGCTCTCTGCTAACATTGTAGTTTTTTTTCCTGTGGCAGCTCTTTCTCATTCATATTTCATGTTAAAAAAATCCCTGGCACGCACCCTCACAACCCTCCCCTCTCTGTTACTCTCTCCGGAGCAGTGCAGCAATGTTGGCCTGCCGCGGGTCCTGCTTCTTTGCAAGCCCTAGGGAACATCAGCTCCAGTGCTGGGCACCTAGCAAATTTTGTGTAACATCCTACCAGGGATGTTGTATTCCTTTTTGACTGTGAGATTCACCAAAGCACGGGATGTAGTAATGACATTTCACACAGTATGATATGTTGTGCATTGTTTTACATGTAGTGGATTTATTTCAGTCATTATCACTGATTAAACCAGCTTAGTTGAAAAGGCAAAGCAAAACTTGGCTTTGAAATTGTTCTTATTTAATTTTGTTTGTGCTCACATAACCCAGGACAGCACTAATTATCTCTTTAGTGTAGCTCATATTTCTAATGTAATTCATATGTAAATTGTAATTTAAATCATATGGGAATGTTTGTGTTCCTTGCATATTCTCAGTAAAGAGCACAAACAGTGAATTAAAACTGTTTGGAAATGAAAACTTTATGTTGCCTTTTTTGAACTGTCTTTGATTTCTTTTGGCTTGCTGTTTCTCTAATGAATCATGATTCAATTGGATGGCTAAGGCCGACGCATTTAGTCTCCTCTCTCTGTATTTACACAGCTTGCTCACTGGCCTGCTTTTCCTTCTGAATTTGGGAGGCAGGGGGGAGATTTCTGCATGCTCACTATCTTTGAAAAAAACCATGATAAGATGGCTATTATTTTTAATAAACAATATTTTTTGTGACTACAGAGCCTACAAGCATGGCATGGCACTATTTGTGCCTCTTTGCTACTCAAACTGAGCTGTGCCAGAATGTTCTTTCTGGTAGCATACCTGAATGATATCAGGTTAAAATTTTAATCCTGACCCAAAGTTTCCATCTAATAACCTTAATTTTTTTTTTTTTTTTGCTTGATGCAATATTACTGTCCTCTCTAAAAGCTGCTGCTGTCCAAAATGTATTGGTCTTTCGACAGGGCAAGTCAAAATTTATTTGTGTAAGTAGAGCACAGGACAGTTAAAGTTGTTCCCAAACTTCTGAAGTTTCAGGACAGGTTTGTTTGCTGGATGTGGGAATGATGCAGTGGTACACTCCAACACCAAACATGGAACAAAGGCGGGTGCCAGGAAGGCGAGTGTGAAATCCTGAAGAGCCATAAGCAGCTGTGCTACCAACTCCTGTAGAAGACAGGATGAAGCAAAAGACCTGAAGGAAACAGGAAGGGTAAAAAGTTCCAAAGGAAGAATAATTAAACTTAGACAGCTAGCAAGTTAGTGAATGATGATGTCGACTACACCTTTCTTTGCTGGAACTGCCCTTTACCTTTCCTCTGCAAAACTGAACTCACCAGATTAGGGAGATATTGAATGCCTGTTTCTCATCCTGCCAACCAAGATCTTTGCCTGGCCCATGCCAAATGAAGTTGTCTGTGCTGTATGGACAGACAGCTGTACCAGGCCAAATGTCATGGCTTTGTCCCAGAAAATTGTGGCCTGACCTGCGACTGGCCACACAAGACTGTGTTTGCAGTGCTTCACCAGGTTTGGTGCAGGGGACTCATGACATGATGGTCCTAAAAGCCTCTTCCCATGGACAACTCTGCTCAGGCTGGTGTGCAAAACCTTCAAAGGGGAAAAATCCTAAACTCCCTGCCAGGCTCTATGTTGTTTGTGGGTATCGCTGTAGCCAGAGGAGAGATAAGGCTCTGAGGACGTATATTTGTGTGTCAGTCCCTGGTGCTGTAATGCAAAGCTCTGGGACGAGTGACCCTGCTTACAAGATTACATGTGCCAAGAAAGAAGTGGAGGGGTCACACCAGTGAACAGGCACAACTGCTTTGTAACATCCAATCTCTCCATCAGGAAAAGTGCTCCCTAATTTACAGCAATCTTGTCTTTCTTCGGCTTTGGGAACTCCCTACAGACAAGCTCAGCCTGTCAAGGTGCAGCGCCAGGGTGCTGCTTAGCGCAGCTGAGCAGAGTGTGAGCAAGGCAAGCAAGAGGCACCACTGGTCTGGTTTGGCTGTGACCACAGAGCCCTCCAGGAGCCAGGTGCCCTCCAGGGAGGGACACTGCCACGTCTAGGGCACATATTTAAAGCACATGTGCACACACACACAGACACGCACGCACACGCGCACACACATACTCTCCCCATGACGACACCAGAGCCGTCCGAAACTATTTTCAATAATTGATTTGCTGTTTAATTGAACATCATGACTGACTAACATAGCTCATTACTTTACTCATTAGTTAATTATCGAAGAAAGTAGGACAAGTCAATAAAATGAAAGGCTGTAAATTCCAATACTAATTAGCACCATTTCCTCAGAGACATATTTAAGGGCAGATTGGCTACCCGAGTGTCCCTGGACCTTGTAGATGAAGGGAAAGGGTAGACTTACCATAAATCTACATTACTGGCAAGCAAGGCTCCTCAGCAGTAAGTAGTCAAGTTCACAAGTGGTGAGCTACCACCAGGCACCCTATTTGAACTGGAATATTGGAACGCAAGCAGGACAGAAATACCTATTTTTATAAGAAAAGAGGGGGGTGGGGGTGGTGAGAGAGGGAGTGCTCACACACCAGAGAGGATTCATATTTAAAATAAATTATGCAAACTGAACTACTTCTGCAGAGCATTTGCTTTCCTAAGCTCTCTTTCCCGGTCTCTCTCACAAGCATCTTCATCCTCTTTTTCTGGCAGTCCAAATCCTACTCAAAACATCAGAACAACCCTTCAGAAGGACACATTTATAATGTGAGGATTCTAATTTATATCTCTTATTTGTGATTTGGTTTTTTTTTTAATAAACTATTCCAGTAATGGAAATTATATTCTCTTGTTATTGCTTTGTATTATCTGTGTATTACCGTCTTCTCTATTATCTCAAAATTATTTTTTGTATTCTTTTTAATTTAAAACAAGTCTGATATACCATCTAAGGCAGAATTTAATGGGTCCAGAAGAGCATTAAATGAGCCAAAAAGTGATTTAAATAAAAAAAAGACAGGCTCAAAGGAGACTGGGAGAAAAGTAGACTAAGAGAATGCATGTATGTGTATCCATGTTTGCATGCATGGCATGTATTTTATACATGTATATATATATAAATATACATATACACACACATATATGTGTATATACCTAAATACTAAGTGTATACATGTATATAGAAAAACATGCAGACACATACATACAGCCAGATATATACACACTGAAATATGCCTGTATAGGGTTCTTATTGCTCAGTGTGGGGAAATTAACAAGTTCCTCGAGTTCTGAAGCTTAAAAGCCCCCAGGTCTTTCTGACTCCTTTTTAAAAATCAATATAAGAGGACTCAGATTACGGAAAGGTTCTGTTGATATACTGGTACACTGTTCAACAATTTGTCTAAATTATTATAAACAACTAAGGAATCAAGACAAATGTATTTCCTTAATTCCTTTTATTTGGAAGCATATCTTCTGCGTATTCTTCTCAGCAAATATCCACTTGTGAAAAATTAATTTCCAGTTAGGTGAATGGAAATGGAGATCAAAAGCATTACCTGAGCTCAGCTTAAGGGAAGAAATCACCCTAAGAATAGCTCCCAGTCTGGGGCTTTAAATATTTAGCATTTCTAAAAATATATTAATGGATTAATGTAAAAAAAGCTAACAAATGTCTGTTACTTGACTTGCTATATTTTGTGCCTGCAGTTCTGATCATTAAGCCACAAGTTCTGATTTATTTTCAAGTGTTTTAAAAAGTACCTTGCCAAAGTGTTCTAAAGATTGCATGAATTTTTTAATCAGCAGTTTTGAGAATTTGACTTCTGGTACTAATAAAGCAAGACTGAAATTTAAATTTAGGGAAGAAAGGGGAAATGCGGTTGTCTTGCTTAACAGAAATGTCCTGGAAGAAATAATGTAAGGAAAAATTCTCTATTTATTTTGGTAAAATAAATTTTTTAAAAGTAGTATTTTATTATCCATGTTTGGGAGGGGACATTTGTTTGGAGTGTTCTCTTTGCATTAGTGAAGGAATGAAGGAAAAAACACCACTGTGTAAAACTGACCTGTGAAAGAACAGAGAGGAAAAGATTTCCCCAATTAGGTGTTTGTTCAGCGTAGGCTAAAGCACAAGGTGTACACAGCATACACAAGCACTGCACACTTGCTAGGAGTTGGAAATTATAAAGGAGAACATTCAGGAAAGCAGAACCTGTCATCTCTCTGTTGTTTCCAAGCAGTGCCAAGGACTCTTTGATCCTGATAATTTCATTTCTTTTCAATGGTTCTGGTTAGGTCATGCTGGATCCCTGGTTATACTTTAACACCTTGGCCACAGGGCCTTGGGAAGAGCTCCCAAACTGAGTAGCCAGGATGCTCAGCCTGCAAGAGCTCAATATTCATGATAGATATGGGAATGGGGAGAAGGCTGTGAGAGGGCCCAACCTCAAGATTTGTGTTGTGCTGTAGAGCCACAAATGGCTCTAAATGTACACACATTTGCAATTCTTGCATTTTACACTGCTGTTTGTTCCACATAATATAACATGCATACATAAAATAAGGTAATCTTCATTTTTATTTTTAATTTCTTTTCTATATCTGTTTTCAAATACTCCAAAATTAGAGGCAGAAGTTGATTACTGAGAGCAATACCTGCAGTGCTCTGAGCCAGCTGATGAAAATGTGCAGACTGGAAGTGCTCTGGTGAATTTGCAGAGGTCTTCTTTCCAAGGTGGGGCCCCCAGGCCCCTGCAGCCTTTAATGAGCTGAAACTGGAGTGAAGCTGTCAGCTCCTGCTTGTATTCTGTCAGCTTCAGTACCACTTAGAGCATCCCTGACAAATGCGCAGTGCACATTAAACAGTCAATCTGTGGGCATGCTTTTGATTTTGCAGGAAACTTTGGAAAGTTCCACTTTCTACTAGGGTAAACTTGCTACGTTATTAGGGAGGAAAATGGAGAAAAGCATCCTTCAGTCAAACTCTTTTGTTGTATGGAAAAAGCCAGCTATTATCTTTTCTTTAGCAGGATGATGGATTGGCTCAGTTCAAGGTGATATCCCAGTCAGTGCAAGACAAGCAAGGGTTATCATGTGATGGTGACACCTCTCCTCCTCTATCAGTCAAACAAGTCATCCCATAGAACTGCAGCAGCCTAATATTATGAGGGGTATTGTCAAATAAATTATTCACACTGAAGTATTTGCTCAGCTCTGGTGTGTTTATAAGTTTCCCATTAAGAATTCAAATCTGAAGGTATTTTCCAGCTGCATGAACTTCCCCAAACACTCTTCCCCCCTAGTCACCTACCTCTGGTGTTACTTCAACAACACACACTTGTCACTGTCTGGGATGAGTGACTCAAGAAAAGCTGTTCCTGTATTTTTAAAATAAAAAATGTACTTCAAAATAAAGCAATGCCTCAGACACAAACAAGAATTCTTTTTATGTGTAAATTACTTGAAAATTTTTCCTTATCCCTTTCCTTTCTGGTGCCTGGTGACTTTTTTTTTTTTTTTTTTTTTGAGGAGTAGTTTGTGAGCTAAACCTATTATTTGCTAATTAAGGTCCTTCCTTCTTCTCTTGGGAATTCAAAATCTCTACTATTATTTCTTCACAGAGCTCACTCCTACAATATCGCTGCTGTAAATGCAGCTGAATCTTTTCTAATGATGATGAAAATAAGGCCATGGCACATCTGAGCAGTCTGGAAGGGTACAGAGAGAAGGAGGACAGACACAGTTTCTTCACAAGTCAGATCAGACCCTAGCATGCAGTTTCCCCACAATCCCCATGGTAATGTCATTGCAAGAGGGAAATTATTGCAACATTGCAACACTGAGCTCCAGCAACCACAACGATCCCTGGGGACTCTGCCATTTGCTGCCCCACAACATGGGATATTTCCTGAATAGGCTTCTTCCCTAACCCCATTAAAAAAAAAAGTCTTCCCAAGCAGAGGACAGAAACTTCTTTGAGGACACGTTAAGAGTCCTCAGAAAATAGTTTTGGATGCCTTCAATGCCATTCCTGTAAAATGGGAATGAAAACACTTCTGGTGTCCTAAAGGCACCATATGAAGATTATGGCAACCTCATCCAGGCAGAAATTAGGAAATTAATTCTAAATTAATTAGATTTTAAATTAAGCATAGGGGTAATTAATATGTATGTGGCACCAATATGTAACTATTTATTACTACTAGTATGAGTGTTGTTGGTATCACTTTTACTATTTTTTTTTATCACTGTAGCACTTTGAAGCCGTCACTACAGATAAAACTACTGTGGCACCAGCGAAACAGAATCATAGTCCCCTCTCCAAAGGGTGAAAGACCAATGGCTGCACTTATGGGAGCAGTCTCTACCAATACAGAGAGTTGCCTAGTGAAATCTGGAAGATTATTTAAAAGAAAAAAAAATATTTATTCATATTGTTTCCCATGGAAGTTAGGTGCCCTGTGCGCGTTAAAACCCAGGCCAGGATTAGACAACTGCAGCTAGTGACAAAGAACATACACATACACTGGCAGACTTAATAAACTGAAACAGAAGGCACAGCTTTAGGAAAAAACAGCAGCAACAAACTTTCGCAGACTTCAATGAAGGAACATTTCCAGTCATCTTTAAAAAGAGAAAAGGTTTCACACAAAGTCAGCCTACCCTTCTTGCCAAGAAGAGTCAAAGTAAAGCCACCCATCTCTATTACATGTTAAGTAAGAGGCAGACATATGAGGAAATAAATAGATGCTTATGCATACATATATTTGAAGAATCCTACTTTCCTGCAGTTGACATTTATCAAATTCTCACTGCCTCTCCCAGTCAATTCTCTCCTTCAATTAACCAATAAGTCAATTTGTTCCTTCTCTACCAGAAAAATACCCTGCTCAGCAAAAAATGTATCATTTCACTATCAGATCAATTTACCCTTCCTTCTCGCTGCTCAATTGATAATTTCTGCATGTCCTAAACAACAAACAGGTCACTGGAAAGAAACCTGCCTAGGAAGTTTCTCTGCTATTATTTGCCATGCTACCTACATATGGTTGGCTTGCCAGGCCATTCCTGAGCACACAAACGTGGCAAACACTCGAAACAATACTGTAGAGAATTGGATTTTAAGACAATAGAAAGATCTGAACTGAGCTTATATGTTCAATATCAGTGCAATTGTTTGGATAACTGGTGAAATTACATGTTAAACCAAAAGTGCATGAAAAATTTCACAATATAAAAAAAATTTCAAAATTAGGGATGCAATGAAAAACTGCACCACTTTTAGGCAATATAAAGCTTTTACAAACCATTCTATCCCACTGAACTATTCTGATTGCATTTGACAGAAGTAACAAGTGCCAATACCCAAAGCTCTAGACATCCAGAGATTGCAAAGAGAGACAGCCATGCAGAAAGAAAAAAAATTGTCTTCTAGTTAAGAATGGCTGTAAACCAGGCACTTTTCATTTGACTTTACAAGAAGCCATCAATAAAGTTCAGTACATTCAAGATGTCTTTTCAAATCCAAAATGTAAGGAAATATGGCATTAGGAAAACATAACTTCTCCAGGAGGTTGCACCTTCGGTACAAAGCACATACACAGGTACAAATCCAACCTGAGTGAAACACAAATACCATATAACTAGACAAAGTCACAATGTTCAGCAGATTATGGCAAGAAGTGAAAAACATGAGACATTTAGGTTTTAGAAAATGATGCAATTAGCCAATTGGCTTGCAGCACAGAAAGGGCAAGGAGTTCACAGTCCCCAGGACTTTTGGCAAAATACAACAAGCACTCTATTTGATGATCAGGGAATAAATTTTGTGAGATTATATTTTGGGGAGCTTCTCCAACATTTAGAAACATGAAGATTTAAAATATGCACTGCTAAAAGCAATGGGTCTTCACTTAATTTTTTTTTTTTTTTTAAGTTCTGCTGAGTGTTTTTTTTACTTTGGGTTTAGGGTTTTTCTTCGTACTTCAATTGTTTGATCTCTGTAGCAGTGAGACAGGATATGGAATTGGTTTTTACTTCCAACTGTGTATCAAAGTAAAAGTGAAAGTTGCACCTTTTTCTCTGTGATCTATTAAGATTTGTGAATATTTTCGTAACTGGAGCACTATTTGAATATTTATGAATAAAAATCCATTAAATACTAAAGCATTACCATTCTCATTCAATAGCTGATTTCTTAATCAGTTTTGCCATTAATTGATAATTTCAACACAGTAGTCCAAGTTGGTCTTGGGCAAAAATTTCCAGCTGAATGTTTTATTCTGGGAAGAATGCAAATTTGGGACAAGACAAACTATTCATAAACTTGTGCTGAATTTTGTTAGTAGGTCAGCTGAAACTAAAAAGAAAGAAAATCACAAAAGTCAAACCACTCCTTTCCCCTCTTTTTAAACGTTTCCAGCTATTGCCTCAAACTGATTCTTTTCCGTTCTAGGAAAACCAGGTCTCAATTTAACCCATTTAAATACTTTCTGAGCAACTGTGACTTATAGACACCAAAATTTCCCTAAAAACACCCAGGGAGCTGTAGTGTCCTTTGGGAGCCCAGCTGTTTTTTGAGTGCCTTGCAGCTGGGAACATCATTTGCGTCAAACTGTTCCTGGTGCAAAGGCTCCTCCCTGCAAGGATGTTGTGTCTTCATTTACGCACCGACAGTACCTTCACAATGAGGTGGGAGGTCCCACAGCACCTCCAGTTAAACTCTCTGGAGGATAGAGGGGACCTTATTGCTCTCTACAAGTACCCAAAAGGAGGTTGTGGCAAGGTGGGGCCTGTTCTTTTCTCTCTGATAACAAGTGACAGGATGAGAGGAAATGGCTTCAAGCTTCACCAAGGGAGGCTTGGATTGGATATTATGGACTTTTTTTTCACTGAAGGGGTGGTCAGGCACTGAAAGAGGCTGCCCAGTGAAGCGGTAGTATCACCATCCCTGGAAGTGTTCAAAAGGTGTGTGGATATGGCACTTGGAGATATGGTTTAGTAGTGAACACAGTGGTGCTGGGTTAAATTTGGACTTCATAATCTTTTCCAACTTTAGCAATTATGTAATTCAGGAAAAGAGATGGAGATTATTGCAATAAAAGATGCTATAAAACATAAAAACATTAGAAGCTTTTTCAACTGAAAAGTTAGAATAAGATACAACTTCTTTGAGGCAAAAATATCTTTTGAGACCACTTAAGTCTACATGTGTAGCAACTGGCTCACAGGTCAGCACAACACGTTATGGTGAATGGGGTGACATCAGACTGGAGACCTGTCACTAATGGGGTTCCCATTAGGCACCAACCTCCGCGCCGTGCTCTTCAACAACTTCATTAATGACTTGGATGCAGGACTGGAAGGGACACTGAGCGTGTTTACAGATGATACAAAACTGAGAGGAGCTGTTGACAAAGGTAGAGAGGTCCTGCAGAGAGACTGTGACAAATTAGAGATGGGCAACCACCAAATGTATGAAGCTCAAAAAGGGAAAGTGTCGGATTCTTCACCAGGGACAGGACAACCCTGGATGTACGGACAGACTGGGGAATGGGAGGTTGGAAAGGAGCCCCATGGAAAGGGACCTGAGGGTCCTTGTTGATAGCAAGTTGAACACGAGTCAGCAGGGCCCTGGCAGCCAGGAGGGGCAGCCCTGTCCTGGGGGGCATCAGGCACAGCATTGCCAGCAGGGCAAGGGAGGGGATTGTCCTGCTCTGCTCTGCCCTGGGGCGGCCTCACCTCGAGTGCTGGGGGCAGTTTGGAGTGGCACAATATAAAAAAGACATTAAACTACTAGAGGGCAACCAAAGGAGGGCTACAAAAATGGTGAAGGGCCTTGAGGGGAGGACATATGAGGAGCAGCTGAGGTCACCTGATCTGTTCAGCCTGGAGAAGACGAGACTGAGGGGAGATCTCATTGCGGTCTACAACTTCCTTGTGAGGGGAAGAGGAGGGGCAGACATGGATCTCTTTTCTCTGGTGACAGTGACAGGCCCCAAGGGAATGGCCTGAAGTTGTGTTAAGGGAGACTTAGGTTGGATATTAGAAAAAGATTCTTCCCCCAGAGGGTGATTGGGCACTGGAACAGGCTCCCCAGGGAAGCGGTCACAGCACCGAACCTGACAGAGTTCGAGAAGATTTTGGGCAATGCTCTTGAGCACACTGCATGACACTTGGGGATGGTGCTATGCAGGGCCAGGAGCTGGATTCAATGATCCTTGTGGATCCCTTCCAACTCAGCATATTCTGTGCTTCTGTGATTCCGTGATTCTGTGATTCTGTGATTCAGCAACAAGTGAGACTGCTGGACACCCTGAAATCCATAACATATAACGCATATTTCACATTATACAGTCCATACTGTGAACATGTACACATTGCATCTCATTTGAGACTGAGGTAATAGAGGCATGCATTTATTTTGGCTCACAGCTGGTTATATGTACCTTAAAACTCCAGCATAGGGACATAATGTCTCCTTGAGCTGCCTCAGGCTGAATAAACACAGTTTTTACATCGCTATCTCCTGGCTGTAAGAGCTGCATGGTGAGGAGGGAGAGACGAACAAATTTTACAAGATTGCATAAGATTATGGAAGGGAGAGAAGATCCCAGGACACAGATTGCGCCTACCACACTCTTTGTGATCATCACCCAATGGCTGTCCCTTAACCTGAGAGGAGAGAGAGAAAATGGAGAGGATACAAGGTCTCTTTTCGACTAAGCAGTTTGCTTTCACATTGTGTGGTAGCAGGGAGCAATGCCCATACATCACTTGACCAGAAAGACCTTTTTACACTCTTTCCCTTGAAATCCTTATTTTTGTTATCCATAGGGCTTGTGACTTCACTCCCCTTCTCCTCCATACCCTTCCCTTCCAGCTCCCAGCAGCAGTGAAGGGTTGGACCAGCCTGCTCCTGGCCCGGGGGAGGAGGTGGCAGAAGGCTGGCCGTATTTACCTTAGCCGTTTCCCCGTGTAATCTGGGTAATCGTGTGGCTAATCAGCGACGCGGAGGAGCCCCCCACGCCGCAACTCACAATGCCAACCTATTCATATTTCATACAATAGCGCATTTAAGTCATCCCACGCCTTGCCAAGGCGATTGCGCTCCCTTTGTTCTGATGCTTTCAGCGGGGGTCTCCGGCCTTACTCCCTCTTTCACACCAGCATATGTCCTAGCTCTTGCCTGCTGCAGCTGGACGAGGGTGGTTGTTTTTGTTTTGTTCTTCAAAACCAATGAATCAATTATGGCGGTGTGAAATGTGGGTTAAAACAGTGCCCACATGTATGCATACATCAGCCATTTGCTACATTACAACCTCACAGCAAGGTGACCGACGAGGCAACAGTGCTCATGCTCTTCCATTTTGAATGGGCAATCTGTTAAGCATAAAAGGAAATAATAAATAAAAGACTGACTGAACATATTGTTTGAAAAATGGCTCACTGTGCTATATCAAAGTGAAATTAAAAGTACCTCTACCCCAGTGTACTGCAACTGTAAAGAAAGATCAAATCTGGCTTGTAACAGGAGATTACAGGGTTCACATGTATGGATATAGAATATTAAATTCAGACCACATTTCTGCAATAAAGATATTCACCTTTATATGCTGCCTATCTCACATTTGGAATGTAGTGAACTCAACAGCCTTACAAATTATAGGACCTGATCTCATCTTTGAACAAAAAAGCCCACAGTAAACTCCTGCAGTTCAGGATTTACCACTCATAAGGGTGTGTTGACATGTGGATAGGAATTGGCAAGGAGATACTGCCTTCATCTCCTAGGCTGGACCATCAGCTCGCTTCTGTCCCTGGCTGGTAACGGCAAAAAGTCAATTCTCTCCAGAAAATCTTCTGCAGCTTGTACAAAACAGGTCTTGTGGTTCCATTTCTCTCCCAAGGTGTAAAGAAGTGACACATCATAGCAACTGCCTCAAAATTAATACTACAAGCTTAGGCTAAGGTCTGAAACAGAAGTGACTTTTTTGGTTTTATGAATAACCCTAAATGCATTATAATGTAATTTAGGTAATTAAAAAGAAATGTTGTATGATATGCGAGAAGATCTGGTTCAAGTTCATGGTACTTCATGGTTCTACTACCGGTGCTGAAACACATCAGTCATGACTTTTCTCATAAATGCCTGAGCTATGTTCCTTGGCTTGCATTTAGCATAGGCAAGTTCACACCTGTGCTCTGTATTACAATCAGTTTCCATTTTTTACCCCTAGAATTGAGGAAGAAACCAGTTTTGAGCCAATTTTCCACAGAAAGCTAAGCTTTCTATGAAGAGTTAATTAATCAGCACACATGCAATATTTTACAGACTTATAAATAGTACTGTATGGTGTAAAGTACACAATAGGAAAAATTTGTACAGCGTGGTCAGCCAGTTTTTTGAGTACTTAACTGTAAAGTTAGAAACCAGGAAATTCAAAATCTTGAGGGAAACAGAGGGCGTGACATGGACATATTTAAAATTTTATTTTGATTATGAAAGAAGTTACAATACCTTGTTTCAAAATACTACTTTTTAAAGTCAGAATTTTGAAACCTCTTTATTTCTCTCTCTCTCTCTCACACACACACAAATTGCAAAATAACTAAAACAAATAAAGCTTCTCAAGACTAATCTTTCAAGACAAAATCTGGCACTAGAATGTGCAGCAGCAAACTATCTATCCATACATCTCCCGCTGAAGTCAAGCAGACTGTGTTCAAATTGCTAGCAGTAGATTTTTTAACACTTGAAAATGATCCTAATACAGCTAAATTTGCAAATAGTTACCTCCCCCTGCACCCAAACAGCAGGGACACAGCTCCAGCAATATAAATGTGCTAATCCCAGCACGACGTATTCCCACATCTCCCTGTATCAAATCATTCTAAAGGGTTTTCAATATACAAGTTAATTAGCTACAACGAAGAAGCAGAGTAACATAATAAAGACCGAGTTTTAATATACCAGAATCGGCCTGTTGTACCTTTTTCTCTGTGTTTCATACCAACATATTCTTTTGAAATGGGTTACGGATATAGTTCAAGTATAATTTAACAAGAGACAGGTGGCATTTAATGAACAGGATTATTTTGATTATATGTTAAACATAACGGACATTTTAAAAGATGTATTTTCAACAACATCTACTAGAACACCATTTCTGTATTAGCACTTCAAAATGTTACTGCCATACAGTATCTATCTATCTATCTATCTATCTATCTATCTATCTATCTATCTATCTATCTACCTATCTACCTATCTATCTATCTATCTATCTATCCACTTGCAATGCTGAGCAAGGGGGTGACACCATTTTTTTACTGAACATACTCTAATTACATGCTCTGTTTCTCATTTCTTAAAACAATCAGTGCATGGAAAAGCAGTTGTGTACATTCTACAGATAAAAAAAAATTAAATCTCTGTAAAAGTAACTGCACAAAATTAAAATTATACAAACACAAATATCTGCAACATACAGCTTGCAGAGATAAGTTAAAAAACAACACAAGAGAGAAAACTTAATTACCTAAGAAATATCTGCTATTTTCAGAAAACACCAAGATGCATGTTTCAGATTTAACTGAGAAATTAAAAACCCTAATTAATTAAATCAAGGTCCTGATCCTGACTGGATCAGGAAGTCAATGAGAGTTTATCCATGTGAATCTCATAGCTGGAGTGGGATGGAACACTCCCTTTTTCTGTCTATCAAGGATGAAACTAATTTTGTAATCCCACCACTTCATTAGCACCTTTCCAGCACATTATCTTTGCCCTAATCCTTCTGTCACTTTGGGGATTCAGGGTCATTAGAGCATTGAAGGGTCGATGTTATTGTCGTGGAGGTGTGAATTGATCACTAAGATGACAACTGGTGACAAGTATACTTTATTAGTCTGCTACTTTGCCTCTTAATTGCTACTGATTAGCCTGTCTGTTAAAAAGGAAATTTGGACTCCTTCTGCCATTGCCAAAGATTACACTGCTTTCTAATAGGACCACTCCCCCTAAAGCAGCCCATTTAGACACAGTATATTTGCCCTACTCAATGGAAATATTTATGTGAGTAAAATCAACAAGGTAGGGCCTGGACCCTTTAAACCGCCCATTATATTTTGTTTAGCTTTTGACATGTTTAAAAAAAAAAATCAAGTATTTCTGATTGCTTTGTTTCCTTTCCAAAGTCATGAATAGGATCATCTTTTTTTTCCCCCAAAAGTCTCATTTTAGACGTGGCTGTGTTTACCATTTGAATGGATTTCCCAGAGGAAGAGCTGGCTCTCCAAACGTCATATTGCATTTAAACTACACATTAAGACAAAACGAGAGCATAAAAAACCCCAAACCAACCAAAAAAACTCTAAAAAACCAAACCCAAGTTTCTGCATCTTGCCAGATTTCACATGCTTCAAGTCTTAATTGCTGTTGACCACAAGAATTACATTTATTATTTAGTTTTACAGAACTCTCCGTTTAAAAAAGGTTAAAAAAAGAAAAGGAAGAAAAAACCAAAACAAAACAAAAACCTTTTCAAACTAGATAGCCAGGATAGTAGACAAATCTTAATGCAACATAGATGTACTATTGTACTTGCTTGACAGTGACAATCTTCGGATTATTGGTGATTTTATTTCAAACCTGGGGGAGCATTTCTATAAGACACCATTATTAGCAGCAAGGGAAAATGAATGCAGAACTCTAAAAACTCTCTGTTCCCTTTTTCAACATTGATTAAAAAATAACAAGGACAACGAAAAGAAAACAACTCCCAGACCTCCTATTACTACTCCAAAACCCACATAAAAATCTGTATTACACTCCCTTCCAAAATCAAGTGCTAAACCTAAATCAGCAAAAAATGAGAACTTTAACAAATGTCTAGTCTTGGATTTTGTACTAGAGACATTATAATATGAATCTAGGTGCTCAGGATGGATATTTGACCTTCCCAAGTCATCTGAAGTGTTCTAGGTTATTTTACAGAACCAGTATTTCACATCCTAATTTTAAGGATGACACATCTTCTGTGAAGAAGAATTGCTACATAAAACTCAGATTGGCTCTTTGGCATTAACTGTGGTCAAAAGAAAACTTCAAACAGCTTGTGCAATAATCTGATCCCTCCCTTCCTCTTCTAACCATGCCTACACAGAGCTTTTGTAGAAGCAGTTGGTTTGCTTATTAATAAAAGCTTGAAGATGATGAGAACCTTTAATTAATTTTTTATTTGATTTTACTTGAGAAAAATAACAAATACCTATGGTATTATTTGTCCAAGAGTAACTTTACATGCATGGTCCTGTTCAGGAAAAACAAAAGTTCTTTCATTTTACCTCCACAGGTTCATACAAAACATATCTGCTCCTGACTAGAGTGCTGTTTGGTCTCTTCTTCCAAAAAAGAACTTGCTCTTGGTATTTGGATACCTGTAGACCCCATTTTAGACTGAACCTACTTTAACTTCACTAGTTTGTCCTTTAAAATGTTTTAATTTAACTAAGGTATGACCCATAAGTGGTCAACGCAATTTCAGTCTGAGTGACTCACCTCAGTTTTCATTAACCAGTACCTTAACAGCTTGGCTTACCTGAAACAAATGGGCCTGTGTGGAAATAATCCCCTCACCACCCGCAAGAGCTATGGGGTTGATGAACAAGATGTTTGGAAGACAGAACATTTCTGTGAAGTAAATGGGAGAAAATGAGCGTTGTCGAGGCCACCCCTGAAACCAACGTCAATGCTTGCTTTACAAATACCTGTTACCTAGCAGCATTCCAGGAAACAATCACACCTGGATATTCATGCCTGAAGAGGGGTGCTAAGATACAGAAGACGCAGTAAAGGCACTGAGACAGACTGGCGCAGGGAGATGCAGCTGAGATATTTCCTCACCATCGCCACGCTGATGGCCCGAAACTTGGTTCCCACAGAACATAATTACCTTCCTGCAACACAAAACCAGTGAGCAGCCCTTCCTGGAAGGAGAGTGGCTGAATAACCACAATCTACTCATTACAATTTAGGTAAATCAGAAGGTCATGTAGATTTTTAGTTTAAAAAAAAAATCAGGTAAGTAATCTCTATTTGTCTGAAGAGCTTTTCCAGGGATTTGAGGTCTTGCTATCTTACATAAGAAAATATGGACTCTCTGTTGGACAGTCTTTAAGCATCAGTAGAATTAAGTGCCAGACAGCAATTTCTGTGGTTAAGCCACTCCATATTGTTGGGTCCTTCACCCCAGAACTCCTCACAGGTCAGAATGGTATTTTCCTCTTTTGGAAATTTCCACTTTATTGAAATCTATAAAGTACAGAACTATCTCTCTTGGAAAAAAAAAAAAATCCAAGTCAGTGAAAAAATACACAGAAATATCTTTAAGGAAATTTCTATCAAAGAAGGCAGACCTTACATGATATGGGAAAACAGTAGCCCTGAAAAAAAGATGCTGAACACCCTGGAGAGGGGAAGATCAGCATACTGCAGCATACTGTCCTAACTCGATGGCCCAGACAGGATGGCATTGCGGAGGAGTGAATTGGTGATACTAACTCTGTATTACTCCGGTAATGAGAAGTGCAACTGGAATATACTTTGATGTCCATACATAAAAAAAAGGGTCAAATAACTGGAAAAATTTAGAAGAATCACACACACACAAAAAAAAGGACTGAAAAACAAGACAAAAAATGTGAGAAGACTGTAAATTTCTCCTGGGGGAAAAGATCTAGCATCAAAAGGGAAACCAGGGCCTCCCGGCTAAAAGCTGGAAATAGTGTACTTTGAGCTGAAGAAGGGCATATATTTTTCAGGAGGGTATGTATTCCTTTGCAATGACTGAAGAGAGACTGTTCAATAACAGCTGATCCACTCTCACAGGCAGAGCTGACCGATTTTCTGAGAGACTTGCTCTTTTCAAGCACAGCATCAGCAGATGATAACGCACTAGATCCAGCTCCAGGATCCCTGTAGCAGAGGCTGTATCTGATGACAGCAGAGATCAGATCTAGACTTCGCATCTCTATATGAAATATCCTTAACACTACTGATTTTCTTCCACAGCCTGAATAATTCTGGCATCACTTCCCTCCCATATTCTTGGCTCCCCAGCCTATTGTTCCAGTGTGTAACAACCAGGCACAATGCCGCTACTACATATCCAAGGCCCTGTCACAAACAGCCTTACTAAACGAGCCTAAGGATGCGACAACACACATTCACAAAGAAATTAAGGTTGTCTTTTCTTTAAAAATATGCTGATATTGCACATTGGTGTTAGCAGGACTTCCAGTTCAAGAGATAGCTGTTTGGACAGGTAAAACTCATGAAGTCCTGGTCAGATTGATAGATTAGCTCAGAGCTCTGGCATTTGGATTAAAGCAGTATAGAAATGAATCTTATATTTGACATTTAAAACACTTTCAAAGGGAACCTTTTCCACTGCCTGCACTTTCTTAAATCACAGCAGAAAGAACGGCCATGGCAGAACAGTGTGAGAAATTACTATCCAACTGCTTCTATGTTTTCCCACATTATGACTGAAGACATTAGTCCCCGAATCATTTTACATCCTGACATTGTGTGCAAAAACACTGTGTGTAATTAACAGACAATGCAACAGAAAGAAAATCTGAAAATTCATTCCTCATTTCTTTTGGACAACCTCTAGAATATAAATGTGGGTTGTGGAGCTCTTTCAGCTCCAGTTGAAACAGAAAAAAGAAAAAAAGAAAGGCTGCTTTCGGAGGGCCATGACTAAAAACTTTAGATTTATATAGTCTGACTCCCATTTCCCGCATGACCTTGGCAAAGTCACTTATTGTAACATTTTCAGAAATGGATGCTATTTCCTCAGGCTTTCATTCTACTTCTCATCTCCAGAGTATATGACTATTTTGCATGTACAACCAATAGCAGAAGTAAAAGTCTCAAGGGACTTTATGGAGTCTCTGGATCTTGATCCTTTTAGGGCTTCACAGCTGTTTGATGTAACGTACATATAGCATTTGTTAGCTGTTCCAGGACCTCTCCCACAAAACTTTGGGTTTATGGACTGCCAGAGTTTTCGAAGAGCAGTTTGAGACAGCTAAATCATCCAGATTAAGTCAGTGAGAGGCACAGTAGTTCTAAAATATCAGATCTTTTTCCAACTAATTTCTTCCCATCACATGACATGAAGTATTTAATGACTGAAGGACACAAAACTGAAAAGTGGGTGTTCATCTCTCCTTTATTTCTCAGCTCTCAAATCAGGGCTCTAGCTATTTTTGAATGGTTGAGGCAGAAGAAGAAAGGAGACAACCACTGAACAAGTTGAACACCTTCATACATGGATGAAGGGATATGTTCTATGCACATGCTTTATATATGAAGGGCTTTGTACATTTGCTAGCAACTTGCATTGATTTATAAGAAACATCCTCTCAAACCAAGATAGTAAGGTTAAATTGGCAACTGCAGTCTCACTCTCCTGCAGTGTTAAATAAATAGTACATATTTTAAGACTGAAAGAATCAATCAGAAAGGAAGGATTATATCAGACTGTAAATACACACAGACCAAAGTTCTTCTAATCTGCTTAATTAGCTACTGTAGGATATTTAGGTATAGTGTGTATATCCTCTTTATTGTCACCAAGAACTCTACTGCTCATGTACAAGCTGAAGTGGGCTATCAACCTTCACAACCATCAGAAATCACATTTTGGTGAATATTCAGGCAAGTCTGGCAGAGCGCGGGAAGTTGAAGTGCTCTAACAGGGCTTGGAAAACCATCAAACTCTCTGCTGGTGTTCATTTCACTTGCTTTAGAAATTCTCTTATTCTTATCTCCAGACAGTTTCAGTGGTGCCACTTAAGGTTCTCACTGAACTTCATTTTACTGTGACCATATGAAATGTCATTTCTCATTGCCATGGCTTGAACTTTCATTTCCACTTTCTTCCTTTCATTTGTGTGCACATCACTAGCTAACACTTCTTCCCTTCTATTTCTTTCCTTTTTTTTTTCACGAGCATATGTAAGCATGGTATCACTCAAATGCTCTACGTAGTTCTTGTTAGAGGCTCTATTAAGTTAAAACTATGTCAAGGTGAAAATATCCCTCACTTTACATGCCAGTTCATAAAAACAGCTTAGCTTTTCTGAACATTCTAGACATAAGGTTTTCTCATAAAATTTGCAAATGTTACCAAACTTCCGATGAACCTATTCTTCAGGTCCTTTGAACAGCTCCAACCACCAGCAGGAGGACAGGGGACTGTCTGCCACTCTTATCAGCAAAACTCCAAGTGGACAATAATCAGCAAAGAAAGGAAAGTACACACATTTGTTTCAGCAGTTAAACCAAAAAGATTTGAAGTGAAAGTCCTCTGTAGAGCTGACTATAGTATTGCATACCTGGAGTGAAATACTGGTGTGTAACTGCATCAGTCACTGTGCTTGCACTGACTGCCTTTTACACTGGAAAAATCCAGTTGTACCAAGATTAGCCAATAAAAGTAATTAAAGCAGATAAGCAAACCATGATTCTGGCATGAAATACATAAAATTAAACTAAAATATTGGAGGGGGACAAAAACAACACCAAGAAAAAACCAGAAAACTATAAAACCAAGATCTGAATACGATCGAAAGAGCTACCTGTGGTGTTTACTTGAGATTCCCTCAAAATATGATGAAAGATGTCACGGTTGGTAGAAAAAACAAAACAAAACAAAACAAAATAACAACAAACAAACAAAAAAAAAAAAAACAAAAACAAAAAAAACCCAAAAAAACAGTGCTTGATTACAATAGTTTTCTTAACTGCAATCTTCTAATATTTTGGAAACAAAGAAACCACAGTACATTAACTGTTTGAGAGGAATGTGAACACAAACTTTTTAACACCTCAGTAAATACTTGAAAGAGAGCATTACTCTAATATCTGTAAATCAGGGCACTAAAAATTAACCCCACATTCATTAAAAAGCTTGCTGATTTTATGTTTTTGTTATCATTCTGATACAAGCCTGAGAACAAAAGTGCTTAACAATTCCAGTCAAATAGGATCAGGGCATTAATTCTTGCTTGGGTGCAAGAGCAACATAAATCACTTGTTCCAGGCTAACAATTTAAAGAGTGCACAGCGCATTATGTTAAATAAAGTATTAACACTGAGTTAAGAACACCTATTAAGGGACTTTGAGAGTTCTGGCTCACATTACCTTACACCATTTTTTTAAATAACCTTATTCCAGCTTTTTAATCCCATAGTTATTCCGTAACAGTTTTGTCAGAAAACTCCAGGTTCTAACCATATATAGCTGTAAGTGTATGAGAACCCCTTCAGTTAAATTCTTTTTCATATTAACAGCCTGACACACATTTATGACTTTTGCATTTTAATATATATATATATGGCTTTGTAAGTGCAAGATGATTAAATAAAGTGTACTTGATAATCTCAATTTCTGTGGTTTTTGAAACAAACTGCTGAAATAGGGAAGAAAAAAATCAACTTTATTTGTGCATGCACATGTATGCATACATATGTATACACACACTTTAATACATACTTGTAATGTGTCTTCTCTCAGTCATTTAGCAGAATGACTTCTTCCCAGTCACTTTCAAAGTCTGTAGATCAACTATCTGAGGCTCTTCTGTCATGACCTTCATTTTCTTTCCAAGATATTTTCCCTTGGTCTATTCCTAATTCCAGTGATGTGCTAGATCCTCAGTTGTGCAGACACGCATGCTATACATTGCTACAGAACTAACTGAGATTTTTAGATGCTGAGTGAGTAAGAATTCCTTAGCAGTGAGGCTGAACTGGTAGCAGGAGGGAATGGTGGGTGATGCATTCATGAACTTATGCATTAGCTTGTGTATCAGGTCAGACAGGCCGTATCCATCACTTGTTCTGAGCAGAAGAGTTACTGCTACCCTAATTGCCTTGCTCCAAGATGTTTTTCACAGCCTCCTTTAACAGAGTTTTGTTTTCCCTCAGTGACACCTGTGATCTCTTTGACTCAAAGAGGCAGGATTGTGCATGTATGACATATCTGGAGGGCATATGGCAGCTATATTTGTTTTTGTAAATACTCATCCACAGAGAAAGAGATCTCCAATATTACGGATAATTGATGTTTAGCTAGAAATCAGAGAGAGCTTTGGAAATTTTTCCCTCTGCAAAAGGTTCAGATGTTCTAAAATCAGCAGCATGGAACAAACCTAGACAAAATAACTTTCTGTTACGGTAGCTGTCAGAGATGGCAAATAACAACTTAGAAAAAGCAGGTCTCTTACTGTCTCTAATTTTTGGCCCTTCAGTACAAGAAAGACAGGGCCAAACTGGAGAGAGTCTTGCTGAAAAGCCAAATCTTGCATGAGTCTTGCATGAGCCAAAGATTGGAGGTCTACATAGGAGCTGGACTGGATGACCTCCTCAAATTCATTCCAGCCACCTTTATTCTATTACTTTGATAGTCTTTCCAGCACATCTCTTCATTAGAAATTATTTGAAATATAACTTGAATAATATAAAGAGATAAAAGGTCCCAGGGATTATTCTGGTCTATTCTATTTCCACCTTTTCTTTGGCCAGATTTTCCATCTGACATAAGTCCATAAAGCTTTAAGCTAGCCAAGAATGTAGCACCCAACTATATTGGATTTAAGAACATTTGTCACAGAAATTGATTGGAACAATTAGCTGAATAAATAGATATAACATATCTTTTAGTGCCATAAAAGTGACATGACTGCAGGTAAATCATATGAATAATTACAACCAGGAGCCCAGGTTTTCCAATCACTTTCCATACATACTTTGAATTGCAGGGCCTTCTGGTGACTAATTTACCTCTTTTTGTAGAGAAATTAAAGAACAGATTTGCTGTGACGGTCAAGCTGCAAGGTACCAGTGAATTAACAGCAAAAATAAACATGACACTTTTAAGAAACATTGAATTTTGCTTCATCTTTGTTACTTCTCACAAGTATTAATGTGAACACAGTGTCAAGAGAATGAATTTTTATGTCTGCAGCTGAGATTAATTCATTCATGAAATGAAAATAATTTTGTGAAACAAATAAACCTTTCTTCAGGCAGAAGTGAAAGCAGTTTATAAAACCTTACCCAATCAGAGAAAATAAGAAAGCTGCATGATTGAGATAACTGTTCTGATAGATTGTATGAACTATTTAATTTTCAAAGGAACTTTCCAAGCAGAGGATCTGTGGGAAAATCAAATACGAACATTGTTTACATGACATGTAATTGAAATTTTTTCATTTAACATTTTAGACATAAAATTCCATTTTAGAAAAAAAAAAAAGATCAGTTCTATTGGAACGGTCTGTTATCAATTTAAAACAAAAGCTAAAATGGACAAGAAAAATAAATGGAACAAAGACAATGTAAAATTTTTCCCCATTTTAGCACATAGCTCAGTCACCTTCAGAGCTGGGAAGGTCCTGAAAATGTCTGGATATATTTTTAAATACATGTAAAGAGATTGTTTTCATGGAAACTTATCTGACTTCCCAACCAGCTCTACATTTCACAGAAATATTTAAGTTTCTACAAAGTAGAAATTCTACAAAGTAAAATTTGCACTGAAGAGGCTAATCATTACTGAAAAAAAAAGGACTATATTTTCTGAAAATAATAGCCTGTTATTATGGATAGATTATCCATCTAAATAATTTACCAAAGGGGTTCTGTCTCTTACATCCTGTAATAATTCAACTTTTGATTTTGGATTTTTGATTTCAACATTTTTTCCTTTATATGCACATAAGTGTGTGTGTATCTGTGTCTCGCTCACTCTCTTTTCATATATTTATATAAACTAGAGGGACAAAACTAAGACAAAGTCCAATAGATAAGAAAACAGTTTTGACTGACCTTTCTCCCATTTAATCTTGTTTTATTTCTGATTAACACAATTATTTCTCAATTCACCATAATTATTTTTGACCTTGTGTTTCCTAGCAATTTTAGAAAGGCCTGAACTGTACAAGTCATGACTCTATGAACATGAGCATGTTCTCTTGTATAGGGTGTTGTCAAACAGAAGGTTTGGGGAACATCAGGGTAGGGTTTTTGAACCTTTCCTGTTTCAGCTGAAAAATATTATTCTGAAATGTAGCTGAACCCCTGCTTTGAAGAGCCTAAGGGAGAACATGCAAATTTTTATTTCAGAACTCCGTCCCAGCTTGGCCAAGAAATCGAGAAGTGTGCCCCATCACTGCTGGTTTTGTTCCCCTTGAACAGGATCTTCCTCTAGCTGTGTTGAAAGCCCCAGCTGTGAGCAAATCCATTTGGGAATGCCAGGGGAAGTAAAAGACAAAAAAGGGGTTTTGCATTTGTCTGGTCATTATTACACCAGACTACGAACTAACGTTACTGACTCAAAGCATTTTCTGACACTCAGTTTATATAAACATGCAAAGTCTTTGGAGTACCTAAGGATTGTCAGCCTGGAAAAATAGTGAGGATTCGCTCGCTGGGTCACTAGCTCCAGCTTCCACCCATTCACTTCAGACCCTCGGCTTCTGGATGAAATCAGAGCAAGTTGCCAAGAACAACATACAAGAGATAGCTAGATGTTTTCCAGCCTCAGGAAAAATCTAGTTCAGATGGGTACACTTTGAAATTTGGACCACGGTGTAGATCTGTTCTTTTTTTTTTTCTGGTTTCTGCCTGTGCGAAACACATGAAGAATTCAGATTCTTACATTTGCCAAAACAATGTTAATGTCAAGTCAAACATGAACAATTTAGAATAAACATCACTGAATCTTGGTCTAAACTGGAAAAAAACCCCAAACAAGTGAAAACCAGTAAGACTAGCCATAAGGCAGATGGGTAGAGTTACTTGAGCAGTGTAACATCACTGATACTTACAATAATAAGCACAAAGGTTAAGGAGCTCCTTTAGCTTCCAGAATTTATTCATTAGACCCACCTATTCTCTTTATTTTCATATGCCAAACACTAGTCCTTGGAGACAGGGAACTTCTTTTTTTCTATGTAGACTTCTACAGACTTATAGTGGAGTTCTTCTCCTCAGCTGAATCCTACATGTTAGTTTGAGTGACCAAAACACTCATATGCCACGGAGCCCCAAGGAGGTGAATGAAGATGTTCTTCCCAGACCCTTCTAGTCACTGACAGATTTGACTATGACACAGAGATAACAGCACTGCAAGTAAGTTCCCTTTAGCTGTATGGACTTGAAACTATTGTTAAAAAAAAAAAAAAGATAAATAGGGGGGAGGGGAGAAGAAAGAAGCAGCCTTTTTTTTTTGCTGAGATGGGAATTTTCCAAACATTTTCATTTCTGTGCATCAACAGACACATCCACGCTAGTTTCCCTCTTCGTCAAATAATGTCACATAATAGTCTCAGTTTGGGTCACTTGCTAACGCAGGAAGAGAAGGGGCTGGGCCTTTCTGAGAGTGTGTTCATTTGAAAAGGTGTTTATTCTGTATATTACATCAGTTTTCCACTGGGGGTGGTTTTGTTCTCAGCATTCCTCTCCCTGAAACAATTTGAAATCAATGCCTGATCTTCTGCCTCTCTTGCAGCTTGCCTTCAGAGTGTTCTCCTTAAGGAAATTATGCATGGAAATTCTTTTTTAGGAGCTTTCACTGAAACCATAAGTCTGTATCTGAAATATATACTACTGAAAAATTTTGCCCAAAGCTCTGTCTTGGCTATATAAAGAAATTATAGGTGTGGACCAATTTTTGAATTAGCATGAAAACTGCTTTTATGTGCATATGAGAAAGGCCTTTTGAAACATCTTGCCAAAGGCTTTTTTGTCTCCTGGTTGTTATAAGAAAACACGGTTGCCCAAAAGAAAAACCTGATCATGGTTCCACCTTAATCAGATTCACGATCGTGTCCTAATGCAATTTGTCCTAATCCATTTCTAAGGAAGACAACCATTTAAGATTTGGAAAGACATGTGGGAATAAATGTGGCTATATGGAAATCCCCTGAGTCCTTTATTTACTATATTTTGCCAGTTCATAAAAAAACCTAATTACATTTTAGAGAAGAAGGCATTATAAATGCGATGTATATTCTAATACAAAACCCCTCTACCCGGGTGTCCTGCAATCAAACTGTGCTCAGTTTGCAGTCTCACAGTGCATTTTATATCTCTGTGGCTGGTTTTAGAATAATGATGCCATGCTTAACTCATTATAATACTGATCTAACATTTCAGCACATAGCTGAAAGTGGTGCTGTGCTTGTTTTGTTTGGGAAAAGAATGCCTTCTGCTTAGGATGGCAGCAAATTGCCCTTGCAGCAAAAGAGATAATTACTTGATACCCATGGAATAAATTAATTAATACTTGTGCAAATATCTGTACATTCATCCATACACAAACCTTATATATTTATTTAATTTAAATTATATGCTCCAGAGAATGAAGAGACAGTTTGGTGTGTCCAGGAATATGTTTAGACATACCTACCCCACCCCATGCATATCAGGAAGAAAACACTTAAGAGAAGATTTAGCTTTCTACATATGAGTTGTCCCATTGGAATTGTGTGAATAAAGTCAACCATAACTGTTTTGAGAACTGGGATCCTAAAATAATATAGAGGAGTTCCAAATGCAAAACAGTCTAGGTTTATTTGCACTGAAATTCTTTCATGTACTATTTCCCTCCATACACACACATTAAAATATTATAAATGTTATTGTTAAGAAAAAATTTGCTATAAACATTACTGACTATAATAAATGCCATAAACCTGGGGCAGGTCAGCAGTGTAAATAATCAGAGTCTTTCTATTTACCCATTTTTAATAAGTAGGAGATCACATAACTCATGAAATTATAATTATCCAACATTTCATCATTTGTTTTTTACTTGAAAAGTTTGGGAAAGAATGTTTTCCTTTTGCATGCTCGCATCTGTGGATGATCATTTGTTCTCAAGCTGGTGAAAACTGAGGTCCTAACTCAAAGCTTATCATCTGCCATAATCTTTTTATCAGGTGACTGGTTTCACATACTGGAAAAATTGTGCTGATGAAGAAATTATAGTTTTACATGGACCCAATAAAGGGGTTTTTTTGTTTTTTGCCCGATGAAAAATAGCCCTCCATTGAAGTCAAAGTTTTGTTTTATACAGGACTGCAAGATAAAATTGACTCGGTTCCAACCTGGAGCTAAACCTAAAATAGTGGAAGGAAGAGTGAAGGAAATTCCATTACTTGTTCAAAACACAGTGATCTTATTTTCTGCAGCTTTAATGTTAAATAAGGCAAATGGGAAGAAAAACTGAAAAGCTGACAAAAAACTACAAATCTTTTTGAATCCCACAACATCAAAGCAATATTTCAATATGAAATTATTTTAAAGATTTTCTGAATAAAAGCCATATTGGAAAGAGTTTCAATTTTTATGAATCAGCATATTGAAAAGCAAAGTTTCCTCAAACTGTCTTAAAAAAGTAGAAAATTAAGTCCTTCATAAGACAGAATGTTAGGTTCTCCTTTTATTTTTAAACACATGGAAGTGAAATATATCCCTCTGATGTTCTAATAATTCTCTATGCAGTGCACCATAAGACTGAAAAAAAATTGATGTACCCCTTGAAACATTCTAGGTACTGCCAGTATGAATTTTGGCATTCGGGAAACTTCATGCCTTAGCAGTACTAGCAGCCAGAGACTCAAGAAAAACTTCAGGTGTGAAAAAGGTGTGTTATAAGAGCAACTTTACTTGCAAAACGAGAGGACTAAGATTAGACGCCTCCTGATGCATAAGCAGAATTTGAAGTAATTTGTAACAGCCGTGTGAAGTTTAGTTTCCAAGAAAATACCGTCTCCAACACATTTACAGTTGAATAGAAAGGGAGAAACAGTACATTTTTGTTTCAGTACACTGCACCAGTAAATCTCCAAACTGAAGTCCTAATGTATGAACCAGGCACTGCAGCAACTAAATCCATCTCCTTTCAAATTACTACATACGCAAAATCAAAAGTGCTCTCCTTTGATTTTTGCTGCTCTTATCACCTTGGTTTGTTGCGAGATTTCACTTTTTGTTTTCTACATTGGACCTTGCTTTTATTAGAAGAATAATTTCTCCCCCTGCATTTGGTTTCAGTGTTTGGCATACGTTTCTTACACACATATCACACCACATGTAGACCTGGACACCATTATTGGTCTAGACAATAACACTGGGCGAACTTTGTACTCATGTGACAAAAAGCAACTTTTTCACGTTGAAGACTTTTAGAACTGATACAGAATTGGTGTGTTCAGAGCTGACAGGCAATGAGTGTTCAAAAGTAACAAATCTAATCAGAGAGGAAAATAAACATGTATTTAACTTGAGACACTTTGGAAAGAAAGGTAAAGAAATGGACATTCAGCACTTTCTGAAATACTACCTTCTTTGCACTTGATAGCAAAAACAGGCCCAGGTAAACAAACGAAAAAAATTTCTTACATTTATTTTTAATATTTAATTTTAGATTTATTAAATCTGAAAGTTGCAGACATAGTTTTTGCAAGCTCAGCATGCTCAACAAGTAACTTTGAGTACCTTTAACAAGACAAGACTGATTTTCCTATTGGAAAGATTAATTTCTCATTGCTGTTGTTGTATAAGTACAGGCCTGTTTTCCTTTGTAATAAATAAAGCTGAAGTCAACACATGTAACCACCGGTATAATACGTGCATGTTGTGAAACTTGCCCTGACTCAAATCCGTTTAATGGTTTTCCACTGAAAATTCAACATCTGCCAACACCACACAAATCTTGATAACTGATGTCATCATGAACCCATTAAGGCTTGGTTTTTAACATGTTAGGAAAACAAAGGGTTTATGGAAGACTGCTAACAGAGGGCTAAATCCTGGAGCCCTTATTTAACAGTAGGAATTGTTCTTTAAGTAAGGTGTGAGTAAGAACATCTTAAGTCTGGTAGAATGTAAGCAAGCTCTTGTTCCACATTAAATTTAATTAACAAAGCCATTCATGAAAATGACACTGTAAGATATGAAACCTGTCACTGCAAATCACCTTTCGTCACTGAGGCTGATTTGGGATTGCATGTCCTGCCACACCAGCTACTAGCTTTGATGTGTCACAGCTGTGATACTGCAGCAAGGAAAAGTCATTTAAATAGAGGGGGAGCTTTGGAGGAGTTACGCATTTTCCCCTAAGGATCTGAAACTTCTCAGCCGAGGCCATCCAGAGATACACATTGAATAAAAAGGTCTTCATACTAAAATCTCATAATACGCCTGCAGGATCCTTGTAGCAGTAGCTAAGGGAAAAGCTCTGTAGTGTTGAAAGAATAAGGAGTATCTATCCAGATAAAGGAGGAATCCCATGTTATCTCCAACATCCATACACCTGCGAAACTGATAGTGCCTATCCAGCAGTTTGTTTCCTGGGCACAGAGGTGCTTAATCAAAGTTACAGCATAAGACCTATGGGGGAGGGAAAATCATTTAATTAATGTGCCAGATATCCTTGCCAAAGCTTTCGCCAAGATTAGGTTCAGATTGTAAAGAAATCTTGGAGAGAAGGATAATTCTCAACACCTGTGGGCACTTTTATTAGCAGCCTGCACTGAATAGAAAACCTTATGTTAAAGTATTTTGTCTCTGCTCTACCAAACTGACCTCACATGCTTTTATCTGGCTATAACCATAAGCAGATTTTAAAGCAGGCTACAGACGAGATTGCTAATGGGCGAGTGTTTTGTGGCAAATCAACCTGCATAAAGTAACCTGTGGATGGAAGCAATCATATAAAGCTGTTCAAAAGGGGACTCCATCAAAACAAGGGTAGGTTTGGGTGCACGGAGGAGGAAGAAGAAAGTGAGAGAGACCACTAGGATCTTTAACACATACAGAGGAGGCATCCACCTAAAGCAGTGTTATGCGAGATCCAGGTCCAGACCACCAGGGCAGAACCTTTGGCTTTGTTAAGGTGAATAGAAGAATTCCTGCAAACCTCTAAATCTTTTCTCCTGACAAAGTTTCAGCAGTGTTTTTTGTTTGTTTTGGAGTTTCTGGTTTTTGTTTGTTTGTCTGTTGTTGCTTTGGGGGAATTTTTTTCTTTCTTTCTTTTTTTTTTTTTCCAGAGGCAGTTGATTATACAACATTGCAGAACAAGGTTCAAAAGTTGAATGCATAGCCACAATGCTTCTAAGGAAACAAAACCTCAGTAAACACCTGATATGTTCAGAAACAAATTGCAATAAATTTAGGAAATTATTATGTTTCGGTACTGCATAACGTAACTCCTCACTAAAAGAAATTCAAGCAAATTTACAGAGTGTTTTTTCCATATTTGGTTGTGAAATAATTTGTTTTTATCTGAAAGGAACAGTTACAACTGTCTGGTAGAGACTTATGAAATTGTTATTCACTCTTGATCCAGTGATACCTATTTTCAGCACATATAAACACACAGACACATGCACAGACTTGTGCAACACAATTTCTGTAGTGATTTGTGGCAGCAAAACATGAATTCTCAAATGTTCATCATTCCAAACACCTTTAAAATCTGACTTTAATCTGTTTTATCCATTTAAATTTTATTTTTCTGTGGTTCAAAACACTCCTACTCTTTTTCTAGATAGAAGAACAGCAAGAGGGCTCTGATTTCCATTCTTTTAGTGCTGACGAAATGAAAGTACTGGCAATTATAAAAAACATCTGTAACTTTGGAAAATACAGTAAAAATCTCTAGATTTTTCAAAAAGTAGTCTTGAAACATTGCCCTGAGCTTTAGTGGTTGCATTACTTCTTTGGTTGCACCAAAATCCTTTAAAATAAAATGTTAATGACAATTCACAGCACTGTTATTTCAGGTCAGATCCTACCCTCTTCACTCAGGCTAACCAGTATCTCATTCTGCAAGAGCCTGAGTCACCTAAATGAGTGATTATGACAATAATATGACTGCGTATATCAGAAAACTGCAGTGACTCTATAAACTTTAAGTCATTTCTCCTCACATTTTTTCCTAGCAAACATCACCAAAACAGTGAGTCACCCCAAGTATTGATTGCTCTTTACTTGAGGTGGGATAATTTATGACACACTTATGTGTCATAAATTTATGTAAACTTACTGTGCAGGCAGTGTTGAATGCTATAAAGAGCTGCAGGAGGTAAGAAGAGCAGAATAGTGACAGAGCTCTGCCTCTTGCAGACATTTGCAGAAGAGTTGCAGAATCAGATGCTCATGTCATGATCCTGAAATTCAGGAGGAAAGGTCCTCCCACAGCCTCTGAGAGTAGGGCCAAAGCAATTCCTGGGCAAGTAAAATATTCAGGGCTGATACTGCTTTTAACTTGCAGGAAGATGAATATAGTCTTAATTTCAACTAACTGTGCACACTTGAAACACTATAAATCTCTAACGATTATTAGATTTTACAAAGCAGATCATGAAAAAAAATCAAATGCCATGGGATATTCCTAAAGGTATTCACGCTTATCCAGGAAGGTAAAATTGCTGATAGGGGTCTGAGCCAAGGAAAAGAGCATTCCAGCACTCTCCACAATCCACATTCAAGATGATGGCCTTCTCCTGCCATTATGTTACAACTTAAAATCATTTTAAACCTGTCCCTAGGATTTTACTTTGAAAACAATTCTGTGTATATATATATGAAAGCATACAAATATTGATCACCTTTTTAAAGACTGAACTTAATACCTAACACATCATTCTTTGGTACAATAAATATCAAAGATAGCTATGCAGATATCTGTCAGCATTGCTGATACAAGTTTCTCTAGATAAGACTTAACTATTGATCTTCTTATAAACAATGGAATATGAAATGATGCAGAGAGCTGTAAAACATAACACACTTTCATGCTTTGTGGAATTTGCTTGGGCCCCAGCCCCAAAGAGTACATTCATCAGAGTTTTACACCTGACTAGTTCCACCAGTTGAGAGACGGTTACTCATGCGTATCATGTTAAATGTGAAAAGAAGTGCCTGCAGGATCTTAAGGAGCAACACAGGCACTGAAAAGACTGCATAATCTTGATGGGCAAATCACAGAAATATTCTTCCATGAAAAAAAAAAAGTGAGCCTGCTGTAAAAGCTTTGTCAGTGCAAATTTGGCAAACAGAACCATGGAGGTCGATTGCAGTTTTTCCACTGTAAGCCTGACCTGTAACTCATTAAACTACCACTAAAACAGTATTCACCTCATATTCAGTTATTCGAAGAATTCAAAGGAAAAGAAAACTGGAATGAAGTTTTATTCCACTTCCCTGGAAAAAGGGCAAGACATGCCATATGCCATGCCATAAACACTAGAAAAGGACTAACAATGAAACTATGAATGACTTACTGAATATATTCTTATAGTACTCCCTTTTCATAATTTTTTTTTTTTGTCCACATTAGCACCATTGGATCATAACTCTATTTTCATATTTCATTGTCCTCACATAAGTGTAAACTAATCCTCCTGAACACTAAAAGTGCAGAGGTTCAAGACCAATGATAAAACTTGGCCATTATTTCCCTGGGTATTCGCCACCTGTCCCACTGCTAACACTGCACTCCCCAACACTTCGAGGTGTTTCTGCAAACCCCACAGATACACCAAAATCACTTTTAAATCTTTTCCTAGACTTGAGTTCATGAACAGCTGTTGGTTTAGGAAGTCTTACTGGAAGTCATTTCACCAAATACTAACATTGCTTTCTATTTCATGGGATTGTGAAGAATTCAAGACAACCTAAGACTTATCCCATGGTGGTTGTTTTTGCATGGGTTTATCAGAGTCTGTCTAATTAAAGACAGTTCTATAAATAAAACATCAGGCCTTTTTTATTCTTCCTGTTACTACCCTCATTAAGATAGGATAAGAGCACAGAAAGGTCATAGTGTGTGAAAAATTGTGAAGCATTAGATTAGACCCCCTACATGGGAATAAAACCAGTACTTCCCCAAATTCCTTCAGGAAACTCAGATGGGTGGCCCAACGGGAAATAGCCAAGCAACTAGATGAAGAACTTCACTCCAGCTTCCCGAACAGGTATTTGTCGTTTGTTGAAGAATTTTAGGGTGATTTCTTTCCTCTAGTCTTTGCATAAACCTTCTAACTAAAGCAATGAAACTTCCAAATAAGGGAGCATAGGTCCCTGAAACGGTGGAAACAAAAGATTATTTTTACTTTCCTTGATACAGTGTAGTTTTTCCTGTCTTAAATCTGCTTATCCCATCCTTTTATTTTAAGGTCACTGAGTTTTCCTGTTGCCGTTTGACAGTAGCAAAAGGCACCTGTAAGTTACCAATCCACACAGACTAACCAACCTATTACCTTTCCCCTGATCAGAAAATTGTCTATGTAATACATCACCACCAAACTCAAAGATTTCTAACCTCTACTTTGCTGGTTTTTGTTTAATTTCAGACAAGAGAAGACCCTGCTTGCCCTAAAGCCTGACTAGTTTCTTCCAACCTTAGCAGCTGATGTACAGAAAGAAAATGCTTCTTCTTACAGTTCTGGACAGTACTCCCCAAGTCATCTTTGAGATAGGAAAGACTGTGGAGCTTTCTGCGGAGAATCTTTCTTCAGCTCTTATTTGCTCACTCCAAACAGATGTAATAAATTCTGCACAAACACATATATGCATAACTCTTACAAGTGACTAGTTTTCAGAATCGATAGCAAAAATGCAACCTATTGCGATTTGTGTTCTTAAGCTGCATAGCAGAGGCTGATCAGCACTTCATTCACAGTCTAGAGGCAGACCCCTTACACAGGCAAATTACAGGACTGGATGGACAGAAAGAGCAACCTCTTCATTTCTGCAGAATTTTCTCTACTGCCAGGTCCAGTTCTATAAAATATGACCTCCAGATGGAGGGGGGACTAATGCTATTCCAAGTTACATGTGCCTAATTTCAAAGCTTTATGCCTGAGTGCTATCCACATTCAGATGGACACTACGTGTTGCTCACTCTTCATATTCACACAGTTTTATTGCTTTGATTCAGTTTACAAAACAGTTTATAAAAAAGGTAGTTTGAGATGCTGTATTCCTGTTTCCTCCAGTAAGGCATAGTCAGTCAGACAATATAAACAGTATAGTTTCTTTTTGCCTTTCCTCTTCTAAGAAATGCTGGTTTATAATGGGTTAAAAATCTGCTGCTAAGTACTGGCCATTTTAAGGTGTATTCTTCTCCCCTGCTGATTTGCCCTCTGACCTTCTGGGGGCCAGGGTAGCTGCAGACTTCATTTTTACTCTATTTCCTGGTCTCTCTCCTGGCTGTGCACTCAATGCTTCCACAGCAGATTAATGACAGCTAATAATATCTGATATATCTGGACATTGCCACATAATGAGTTGCAGTCCCACTGGGTGCCCGAAGTGTCACTACTAACAAATTCACCAGAGCAGCACATAATTAGCATGTAAAGGGAGTGATCATGCAGTAAATCTGGAGGGGAAGATGGATAGCCCATGAGGAAAAACTATAAGGGAAAACTACTATTCTTAACACTCATTGGTGAATGTATGTTTCTTGCTATGAATATTTTGTTGATAACAAACTGTGGATAGGTTACCTTTACAGTAACATTATTCCTTCCACGGCTGATAGGCAGAATTTCATTATGCCCCGGCTAATGTTACAATATTTCTGCAAAATGTCACCATATGTAAATTAGAAGAGGTTACGGTTTCCATCTTAGTTTTCTTTCAAGATGCACTGTCCCTTTCTGCTATGGCCTAATTCTCCTTTCTGCTAGTTTACAGACATGCTAACATTGACCCAACCTTGCAAAACAAAGTTGGCACTGGAGTATCTTCCTTCTCCAATAGCTAAATAAGAAGGATGAAGCTCCACACACGATGGAGCAAAGATAGGACAATAGAAATGAACCTACTTGATGAGGTTTTATCCAAAGTATAACCTCTCCCAACACATTAGAATATGCTCAATAAAACAAAATGCGATGCATGGACAATGTGAGTTACCTGACCTGACCTGACAGACACCTGACGGGTGTCTATCTTGTGACCAGCTGGCTGACCATCACACCCTAAATGCTGCCTGCGGTCTGGGTATGGGCAGAGTCTTTCCCAGGAGGAGGAGGTCGACAAGGAGCAGATGAATTGTGCTGATGGGCTGCATTCAGCCTGAAGAGCCCTAAATGGGACAGCTCTGCTCTAGTTTAAGTCAGTCATTTGTCCTCATTAGGAACCATTGCTCAGCAGTGTTAAAGACTTTATTCCAGTTTGAAGTGATGCAATTTACAGGCCTTTTACTTATTTCACATCTATGTGGGAACACTTGCATTTACATCTCCAGCTCTGAGGTTTATTTGAGTAATTGACAAAATGTGGTTAATTTTAAGTGCGAGGGCTCGGGTTTTTTTAATTATTATTTTGCTGAACAGAGAGGCCTTTGGCCCTGAAGGCTTCAGACTTTAAAATGTTCTTGTTCAGAAGGCCCTTTTGTCATTCGAGGGGAAAAAAGTTAACAAGGAAGCCTCACTTTAAAAAGCAAACTGAAATCTCAACAAACAAACAAAAGATGCTTCCTATAACTGAGGTATTTTACCATGGCAAGCAATTACTCAAAGATGTGAAAAATGCATGTTAGTTTAGTTACACAAATTTATATAAATTTGACTAGATTTATACAGCTATATAAATTTGTAAAACCATTATAAACAAATATCTAATTTATAATTTTAGTAAGTTATAATATATAGTAAGTTATGATAAGTTATCCAAAGATAACGGTTATATAAATTTAAATAAATAAATAAATAAAATCATGGTTAGCTTAGCTTAGTTTAATCTCTACAGCTTCCTTCCGCAGAGAGAAGGCTTGGCTAGGAGAGCCTTGCGATCCTCAGGCTGAGCAAGTACCAGCTGACAGAACCAATTTTATATCCAAGGCAGAAATCACACAGAGCCCAGGTACCAGCCCCTGTTTGTGATGCTGGCGAGCACTACTGATAAACCTTGACACTTTTAAGAGTGTGAATGGCTACTCAGCAGTGCAGGGATGCACCCTAGAAATAACAGTAGCTGCTGCTGCCCACAACTGCATTCCTGTTTCTGTCCTTAGCCAAGTGTTCATGAGCCCCACAGATCATCTCATGAGCTCCAAAAATTTCTGTGGGTTATATCTTTATGGGGTTTCAGGCTGGTTTGTGTTCTGCTGAAGAATCCATTTTTGGAGTCATATAATTTTAGCTTTAAATTCTTTTTTTAAAAAGAAGGTTTCCAAACTGGATGTATAAACCTTAGGGACATAAAAACTGTACAGTTAATTAAAAAGCAAGCTTTAAAAAAAAAAAAAAAAAAATCCAGCAAGTTTTCCAACTTAGAAAGGCTATTTAATTGGATTTTGGAAGAAAAGAAAAAGAAAGAAAATAAAAATCTTTAAACATTTCCTGACAAATAACAACTTTAATTTTGAATCCCTTGTTCTATTTCCTTGTCTCTGCAATCCATAGGGTAACTCTCAGAACAATTATTCAAGATTCACCTTTTCACGTCATTTCTTTGAATACAATAGGATCCAAATGAATAAAACAAAACAAAACAAAATAAATAAAACTAAAAATTAAACCAAGGTTTATATTGTTTATCTTGTTTTTAATGAAAGAACGAAACTCACAGCCTATCCAACTCCCACAGGGGCCTTTTTTTATGCAATCTTAATGATAATTAACTGACGGTGATTGATGGCTAGTACGGAAGTAATAGTAGATACAACTGCACCATTCCATCCAGTTCGCTTTCCTATTTTTTACAAGTCCTTGTTTATTTCTGAATAATATCAAATGAATTATTTGTCCAATTATAATTTCACATTTAAAGTTCATCAGAAATGCATTTGCCCAATTGTTCTGTCACTTTGCTGACTGAGATTTCATATAGTCAGATTTCATTCTGTGTCAGGTTTAAGGAAGGCAACTACTTTTGCCTTGGAAATACATGAAAACATTCACATACATTTCCATATATTTTGTAGGCAAAAGTATTTCTGCTGTAAAATGGGCTCTGGCACACTGAGGCCGTACAGAATTTTTGAGTGCGTCCACGTGGAATTATGTTGAAGGGAACATGAGTCTTTTTTAGCTTCATTTCAAAATATTGTTGTTAGCATTGTAGTCATCTCTAGGGGTATTTTTTATATGCACTGAACTGTTTTTCCACAAAATCACCTTTGCTGAGAAACTCCCAGAGTCTCACATCCAACTTTGGTCTTGTTGAAACTAACAGCCTCTTATATATTGTCTAGAATGTGAAATTACTACAATTTATTCTTTATTCTTCAAATCTACTGTTTTAAATAATTGTTGCCATTATGCTGGTTGTGTCAGCCTTAAAATTTTGTATATATATCAACTATTTTAAAAGGTTTTTGCAGAGGTCTCTTGCTTTACCAGGAAAATGGCCCAATTTGAAATGTGTATGTTACATAGAAGACCTCATGTTTTAAATTTCTTCATCTGACAGGTGAATTCTCTCTAGTATTTTATCACTTCTTGCCTTTAAATGATATTATTTTAACTGCTTTTTTGAAAGACTCTTTCTTTCTTTTATTGGTTGAAAGAAAAATAAGTTCTTTTTAGACATGCAGCGTTCCCTTAACAGCTTCACTGCCCTTTCAGTGTGTCATTACATATAACAAAATGTACACACAATGCATCCCTTGGGAGTTGGAGCTTATCACGGTGCAGTACTTTCAAAGTGAGTGTTTTATACCATTTGGCACCCTGAGGACATGTGAGGTGACACCACTGATCTCTCAGGAGAGACCTCACTGATTTCTTACTGCTCTTGCTGATGAAGAAATTAGTCAATAACTATATTTTGTAAATTCTGGCAGCCTTTTCTTTCTTTCTCTCTCTCCTGTAAGACAGAGGCTGTGGTAAAACTGCATCTGCCTGGGCCTCAAGGCATGTACGGTTCTTGCCTACCTTTATGCCCTCCTTGATGAGAGTAACAAATCAAGTTCAAGCATCCTGTACTGAGGGATCCTTCACTAGCCAGACACTGCTAAGCCCTGACTACTAGGTAAGACTTTCATGGAGGTCTATCAACAAGTCTCAATCATCCATACAGGTTATTGCTCAGGGACAAGGGACACCTCTTTCTGCCCAGGGGCTGCCTGCTGTCACTGAAGCATCCTTTTCCAATACAATCAGTGATCATTTGACACACAGGGGACTTCCAGACTTCCAGGATTATGGCCAATAAACCTTCCCCACTATGAGAAGAACAACCAGTGGCCATGAATCATGCATTTTTCAAGCACTAGAGAAGATGGGCAATACATAAATACCTCCTCATTTTTGAGGAATGATTTCCTTAAGAATAAGCTGAGAAGTGTCGATCTGTGCACAAGAAAACATATCCCTGCCTCATGTAGAAATGACATAGTCCCACTGCTTCAGAGACAACTACAAATGCAAAAAAAAAATGTTGTAAGAAAGCAGCAGGTGTTTTGTTGGGTTTTTTCCATTCAACTGAAGGAACAAAAGCAGCAACAACAAATGATTTTGTGTCAAACGAAGCCTTCCTTCCAAGTGACCTGAAATTAAACATTTCCTTGTCACATACTGTGAGCAAATTAAAGAACACAAAATCATAGAATGGTTTCGGCTGCAACGGACCTTAAAGATCATTCAACTTTTTTTACATAATGAGAAGCAGCAGAAATAGGAAAGGCTGAGGGGGTCCACTCCACTTCTCCCAATTTAAAACATTAGAGCAATTCTGACATCTCTGGGCAAATGGGTGACTTAAGTTCAAAACCCATCAGGTAAAGGTAGAAAAGGAACTAAACTCGTCCAAGTCCTAACCTCCGTGATGCTGAAAGGGTTGAGAGGCCAGGGCAGCTACATACTCTGCGTTATAAAATTTTAGTCTCAATTTCTTCCTCAGAGAAAGTTACTCGTGAATATGACACAAATCAGTACTTTTCAACAGGCTTTCTTCTAATTTTATGTACACCCACCTGTCATATCTGTATAAGTAACTTCAGAAACATACAGAAATGAAGACAATCATCTGATTATAAATAATTTGTTATCTGACACAATCTCAAGCTTTTTCACAACATGCAAGAATTATAAAATGCATCCAAGACTTATGGAAAGAATGATATATTTATATTCCATGGTACTTCATGTATGACAAATAACACCTGAGATCATTTTTAGATCTAATGCCACAGGGTAAAAGACATCTTTAATTTTATGCTGGTGGGCCATTATAAAACAGAAAACCAGTTAGACTGACCTTCCAGATCCTGTGTTGAAGTATCTCTCTATCATACAAAAGCATGGGTACAGATTTATAAATTTCTGTCAGTGGGACCACCTTCATGTTTCGATATTTTCAGCTCCAAGTGAAGTCAGCTACCAAAGCACTTCTTAGTGAGATATGGAGTTTACAAAGGCTTCATGGGTTTCAGGACAGAATCTAACTTACCTATATAAGAAATAAGCTGTTCTGCTGCAGAACCTAGGGAGATCATCTCACACTGCAGAATCATGACTGTTCCCTTCACTGCCTAAATCAGGCTTTAGCTTTTCTGTTCAACTCTTAGGTCCACAGAGCAAGGAACGATGAAAGAGAAGGGACTTAATCACATTGTGTCTTTTCTGTGGGAAATTTAGAGGAATATGTTTGAAAGTAGAAAGAAGGCACCAAACCACACTGGAAACAATAGCATTGATGTGCATTAAAGAACAACGTGAAAGGAGAGCAACAAATTAGATATTCCAGCACCTAGTTTTGGACTTTTACTCCTGAAGATTCAGACCAGGCCTGTTCTCCTAGTTCCTCTTCCATGTTTCTGCCATGCAAGCAGTGGAAAATGAACGTATCAGCTATGGATAACCTGAAAGAGACCAAGAACTCTGTTGTGACCCTAGTTCAAGTTGCAGAGCTGAGATTTTACAGGTAAAAAGAGGACAGTCCTCCAACTGTGCATACCAGAAAAATGAAGAACACCCAAAGCCTGTGTTATTTTCTCTGGGAAGTGTCTTTTCAAAACAGGAGTATTTAGCTAAAGACATATCCTTCTCTTTGAATTTCTGAGAGGTCTGGAAGACAGCTCTCCTGTTTGAAGCAGAGTGCTCACAGGATCGCACAAATGTCTGCTCCAATAATGGGAACAGAGTTTATTTCTACCTCCCTTTGTCCAGCTAAGTTTCATGCCAGGTTTTCTAGCACAGTTTGAAGGTTGTGATAAGGCAAGCAACCAGCCTTTTTCCGGAGTAGACAAATTAACTGATTGAAACCCCTGCCACCATCATGACTCTGTATACACAATTCTATTCTTACTGGACATTCTGCTTGCCAAAATAATACCTAGGTAGGTAGAGAAGTTCCAGGTTCTATTTTGTTATACCCATCTGTACAGGCACCCATGAATTTTGAGCCAGCGTTACTTTGCCATCACGTTGTATGGGGGAATTGGAAGAATGGAAAACAGCCTCTACTAAACTTGGTGATCCATTTAAATAAGCTTTGTTTCAGTAAAGCAAAATTTGTACCAGTCTACATCCCAATTACCCCAGACAAATCTGCCATGATTTGTAATTACATTATTATTTTAAATTAATCCATCCATGAATTACAGTTGTCTTTTGTTTATTCACTTGTTTAGGCTGGTCTAAAAAAATGAGCAAAGCTTTCAACCATTTATAATAAAGGCAAAATGACCAAAAAGACTTACTTTTTTTTTAGTTTGCATTAATGAGTTCATCCCAAAATATATATGCAATAATAGAGGAAATTAAGTTATAAATGTAGGGATGTGCTCCAAGACACCATGAAAATCTGCATGCAAATGCATAATAATCACAAATCTACATTATTACAATATTAAAAAATACCTACAATTAAATTATCATGTGGAAATAATCATAATGTTATTGGAAACTCAATTATTGTGGCAACCCTTGTCGGGGAATTAGCAGGCTATGGCAAAGGCAAGTCAGACCTGAATTCATCAAATATATATTATCACAATATTACATGTTCACTTCGATTCCATGCAAAGACAAACATCCTCACTCACTAGTATCTGCTCAATGCATTTGTATTATTCATGAACAACTCTGTGATCTATTATACATACAAAACTGATTGTACGCTGCTTGCCTGAGGCTACAATGCAGAGACACAGAATTAATTTTATTATATACACATGCATGATAATTGTGTAGAATTCGGTCAAATATCAAACTCTGCTCCTGTGCTCCATTATTTTACTTTCCAAAAAGAGGTCTAAGGTCAGCAGCAATTTCTCTTTGGTGACATTGAAACTCTTTGTCATTTAGAGTAGAAAGTTCCTGGGTACTAACGAGCCTGGTGCTGTGATGAATGGTCACACATTCCCTTTCCTTTCCAACCCCCACTCATCAAAGGGAAAACGTAACTTTTGTTGAGATTCTCAAGAATTCCTTGCCTCTCACGCACACAGAAGTCACTTTGGGCTGTGGACTTGGAGACATCATTTGTCAGAGATGGAGGCAACTTTTTTGTTTGTTTTGTAGACTTGGCTAAAATTGTGTGAGAAGATGATAAATACAATTAGAGAAACTCACTTGCGGCTGTAAGAACCTTTGTCATTTTCAAAACATTTAAATAAAACCTCTAAAAATGTTTTCACAGAACCCTCTCCCCTGCTTCAAGATTTCACTAAATTAAAAAAAAAAAACAAAAAAAACAAAAAAAACCCCCAAACTACTAACTCCCCTTTCTTTAATAGCACAAGGGACTTATGGGAAGGCCTTCTCAAAATGCAGAAAAGCCACAAAGAGAAAGATTAGTGCCATACAAGACATTCGTAATTGTTTGAAGACACTAGGAGATAGAAATGCATCAAAATTGAGAAGGAACATGAACAAGGCATACCTCAAAGTCCTGGCACAGATTCAAATGACACTGAAAGTCAGCAGGACACTCACCTTCAATATATTACAATTTAGGTAGAAGCCAGGTTTAGGAAAGTAAGTGGTATGTATAAATTTTGGCAACAATAACTACTGTCATTCAACTTCAGAGATGGGTGTCAACTACCACAGTGCACAACAACCCTTAGAATGCATCTAGCCAAATCATCCAAAAGAGTTTTTTCAGGAATGAGAAGAAGTAGAAGGTTACCTTTAACTGAGAAAAGAAACTGTTCAGTGTGACATTCCCATGCTGCATTAAAATCAAACCCTGAAACTTCTTGTTCTTGTAGTTCCACTCCTATTCTCCATCCACCAACCAGGCATATGGCTATCACACTTTGAATCTCTGAGATTTAAAAATGAAGAACTCTTACTCCTTGCCCAGTGCATTTGGAGTATGATCCCACTTAAGCATATCCCAAAACCATCTTTGCACTACTGCACTACTTTCAACAGTAATAAGCAAAACGGACTCTCCAAAGCATTTATATCCTAGAATCACAACATTCATAGAAATAAATGGTAACAAGGACTCTAAAGATTTTCTCCAAGTCTACTCATCATGCAGGGATGATTTAAACAACCTCATCTTTAAATCTATGTTTTGTATGCTTATGTCACGACCAGAGTCCATAATTTTCACAGTTCCAAGGACAATGCTGGGTGATCTGCATTTAGTAGTACATGGCTCATAAGTTTACCACACCACCACTAATTTACTATAAATGCATGAAATCTTCACTGTCCTAATTAAAAAATATGATAGACACATAAGAAAATCTCAGGAAGGAGGAACTGAACAAATCCCTCGCATAGCTACATCACAAAAGGTAATAAGTGAACATGTTAAGGTGGGCTGTTTATCTTGGCTGACTCATGGCCATCAACAACAGAAACAGCAAAAACATGGTTCTGTCCAGTCTCCAGGGCAGCAGTTCAGCTAACTGAAATGCTGGAGATGCAGAAGAAAAGCACTTGTGTTAAAGAACATCTCAGTAATGCATTTTGTCCCTTAACTGTATATAACTCCATTCTGTTCTTCAATATTTCTGATTTTAGGTTGGCACGAACTGCACTTTTTTATTGTTAGCAACTATTCCAAGAGGGCTGACACCTTTTAAATATTCCACTCTTTCGCAGTAAAGCCATGATTATTTTCTGCCATGTCAGAAATAGGTGAGCAGCAGGACCTTACGGTTCAGGCAGCATCATCTACCTTCAACCTTTGCTGTAAAAGTACACAAGTTGTCAGGCGGCAGGGAAGATTTCTCCTGGAGATCATTTGTTTGGCAGGCTCTGGAAATCCATTAAGATAATGGAGAGAAAGGCCCTACTGAAACTGCTCGTTTTGTCATCATTACCCCAGTTCCTGTGAGGTCCATGAGTTGAGTTCAGATAAAAATACAAATTCTAAGAAATTTCATTGGACCTCACCCAAATTACCAAACCTCTTAAGAACATGAGGAGGTCAAACAATATGAGACAAAACACTTTTATTCAACCTGAGACTGTTGCTCAGTCTGATATGCCCGAAAACACCTCCAAGAGTTACCCTTGGCACTTTGGAGCTTTCTCACTGGCCTTAAACTCCCAAAACACACTAAAACATACAAGGAAAAAAACATAGCATATTTTCCAAGCTTCTAAGATAAACTAATTTTAAAAATCATATTGCTTTTAACTGTTTTGTCCAACACCAATTATTAACAACCACACAAGAAGCACCAGCTAAAAAGCAAATTCTTGCAAAGACTGATGTTATTTCCTCAGTTAATATTTATTTTGCATGTATCCATAGAAGTACTACATGGAAAGAGTGTGCACACACAGAATAATTCTTGGCTTCATTTTCCTGCCAGCTATCAGACAGCATTGCTCATGCACAAATCTTTCGGTATTTAATATTCATAATGCAGAAGCTTCTACTGATCCCAGTTAGGATCAGGAAATTTTATGAGGTGTTGTACAAAACAAAGATTATCACTGTTCTGCCACAAAGAATATACAGTTGTACAGATTGACAGACTAACTGTTTCTGCACTGATTTTTATGTTAAAAGTATTTCTTAATCTTATTCTAATCACTCCTTAATGCAAATATAACGCTATAGGTAGCTCTATGCAGTAATGTAGGGCACTCTTGCAGCAAATGCAGGACAATGCTGAACTTCAGCAGCTACTGAGGCAAAACAGTTACTCTGTTTTAACAGGGGTTTTTTTGTAGTTTGGGAGGGGGTATTATGTTTTCATTGATCTATTTTATTTCAGTGGAAAGTTACATGACAGTATCAGTCAACTTCAATACACATTAAAAAATAATTCTTTTTCAGTTCAAAGGAAAAGCTGGCTAACATTACCAATATTCATTTTGACTGTGTTCCTAATGGAAACAATTTGACACTTGGTGTCAAAATGCAGCAATATTTTTGAGATGCGACCCTTTGCCAATACATCTTTCCCCAAAGGAGATGAGATCATAGCGGTTTGCTTGTGCTCGGTTCACAAAACAATTACTCTTAACTAGTGACAAAAAGGCTTTTCTAGTTCAAGAAGTATGAGGGGGGGGAAATTA
>VZRR01009632.1:192576-394659 GCA_013398015.1 Oreocharis arfaki | reverse complement strand
TGCAGTAATGTAGGGCACTCTTGCAGCAAATGCAGGACAATGCTGAACTTCAGCAGCTACTGAGGCAAAACAGTTACTCTGTTTTAACAGGGGTTTTTTTGTAGTTTGGGAGGGGGTATTATGTTTTCATTGATCTATTTTATTTCAGTGGAAAGTTACATGGTAGTATTAGTCAACCTGAATACACATTAAAAAATAATTCTTTTTCAGTTCAAAAGAAAAGCTGGCTAACATTACCAATATTCATTTTGACTGTGTTCCTAATGGAAACAATTTGACACTTGGTGTCAAAATGCAGCAATATTTTTGAGATGCGACCCTTTGCCAATACATCTTTCCCCAAAGGAGATGAGATCATAGCGGTTTGCTTGTGCTCGGTTCACAAAACAATTACTCTTAACTAGTGACAAAAAGGCTTTTCTAGTTCAAGAAGTATGAGGGGGGGGAAATTAAAAAATCTTTACATAGCCATACTGGCCACGATCAACTCCTTGATTTCTTCTTGAGGGGCACACAAAGAAAGAACAGGTTACCTCTGAGGGGAGTTTAGTATTTAAGCATTCTTTGGGAAACCTGCATTGGTGAGAGAGAACAGCTTTCCCAGGGCTGAGCAGTGAGCTAGATGGGATCAGAGCTCAGGAGTAATGTTTCCCAGTCACATGCGACCACCAGCTCTCTTCTGTAGCCCACTAAAGGCCTCTGGCAACCTGAATTCCCCAAATGAGGCAGTAGAGGATGCTCCTTCAAATATCTCCTTGATGCCAAGGATGTTTCTATGGTAATTCTGCATTCAAAGTTACTGGTTCGTGCTGCATGAGAGGCTACACAAGGGCCCAAGGAAATGAATGAACCTATCTAAGGTTGTGCATACCCGGGGGGCTTCCATAATTTTGGGTGCGCAGAAATACAAAGACGGAATAATGACAATGTTGTGCTGCACTTCATTTGTTGAATTACTTCAATACCTTGTTCACAGATGTGTGCATGTGAATCTAATCAACCAAACTCCTCGTAGACAGCAGAGATTATTTTGAGAGATTATTCCTGCTTCTGCTACAGAAAAAGAAGCACCAGCCTTTCATAACCTCTTGAATACAGAGAGGTGTGTGTGCATGCATACACAAACACACATATACTCCTCTCTCTACATGCACCAAAAGATAGGTGAGAATAAACATTTTCCTATGTATAACACATTCTCATAAAGATAGGATGATTAAAAACAGACCTTCCTTTTCATGCAGAAAAAACCCACACTAAAACCTGTTTGATTGTTTATCTAGATAATCAATTATATAAAAGAAAACAAAACAAAAACAACAGGGAAAGGAAAGCTGGCATGATCAGAAATAAATATCTAAAAAAAGGCGATTTCTCCATGTCCCTTGAAATCCTAGAAAAGAAAACTTTTTTGTACGTTTTCTTCTTGAATCACATTTTGCTTCCGATTCTAAAACAGCACGTTCAACTATTTAATTTGCTGTTCAATAATAGTGACTCTCATTGCCTTTTAAATGCACACAAAAAAGTTGCATCTTTTTGTTTTCATTTTCCCTGCGTGTTTGTTGCATACTGACATCAAATTCCCTGCAGGCATCCTAACCTTGCAATTGGAGAAACAGCGCTCCAGGGTTTTCCACATGTCTAATACACCTGGATAAAAAGTGCTAATTGTCACCAACTTCCATTAAATGACAGCAGTAAGGCACAAAATATGCTTGATTTGCAGATGCAGTGCCACTGGGAATTAGCAGCAGATTAATAATTGTGCAGACCTTGAACATTCCCCTGGCACTGCCAGCCTGGGTTTCCAGTGCAACATCAGACTACAAGGCCTTTGTTTTTAGCTTACTTTCCTGAGGAAATCATGCTTAAGCATTTGCACTCCTTCCCTCTGTGTGTTTGGCTGGCCTACCTTCCCTCAATAATTTCTGGTTAATCTGAATAAATTTTAAAGGAAACTAGAGGTTGCAAACATACAGTGTCCTTAGCAGTTTTGTGATAAACAGATAGCTAGGTAGATATATTCAAGCCTGAGCTTAAATGTTTCAAATATCCTGGCTTTTTAGATTCGGGTATTCTTGCAGACAAATAAACCCTTATTCTGTTCAAATTTTGTTGGTGTTGAAAGTAGAAGGGAGATGTGCCATATCACATGTTCAGCAGGCAGCAACCTTGCATACGCCACCTTTACAGATCAGGTGGCAGACTAGGTTTCCAGTTTGTGGTGATTTTTTTTTTTTTACAAACCTATATGCCAAAAAAATCTTTTTTCACCTAGAAGCTTTGAGCGGGCATCAGGAGTCGGCTTCTTGCACAGGTTCACCCTTGCTCTTTTTTCCTCCAGATAAATTCAGGGGCCAACGCTTTACCTTCTCTCCTCTTTTCTTGCTCTGCTGCTGCTGCTGTTTCCTCTCCACTCTTGGCACACACGAGGACACCACCCCTACGGCATGCAAGCTCACTGGCAGCTCTGGTGGCATTGCAAAGCTCATTTCTGCAGGCAGCAACATGATTATGGCGAAGGTGAGGGCGAGGTTGAGCAAATGTGTTTCAACACTTCTTTCTTCGTATTTATCACCGTGCCATAGCATTCCTGCAGCCTGGCCTGCTGCTGCTCCAGCTGCCTATGCAAACTCCTGATGGAGCGCAGCAGCAGGAGCCGGCGGTACATAGCTAGCTGGAGCCGGTACTTCTCCTTTTCCTCCTTTTTCTTATTTTCCAAGGCCTCCATTACTTTTGTGGTCTTCATCCAAATCACACTGCCCAAACTGCAAGAGGCCATATCGCCCTTGGTGCCACTCCCTGCCTGCTGCGTGTGGCAGTCCCTGGGGTCAGCCCCAGCCTTCAGGGCCTCGCTGGCCTCACCAGGCAGCCCTGGGGCCTGCAGCCCCTCTGAACTCAATTCGCCATCACAGCAGGGGCTTTTGGAGTGCAAGGAGGCAACATCCACAGGCAGCAGGTTGTCAGCTGCTACAGGACATGAGGAGGCCCCTAAGCATGCCTCTACAGCTGCCAGAGGATGCTCAGCCAGCCCAGGGGCTGTCCTCCGTGTCTGGCCACCACTAACCACCTCTGGGCCAGTCAGGGCTTTTACCTGGGCCACTGCCCTGCTGGACAGGACAGACAGTCTTTCTGGCACCGCTGAGCTTCCCTTGTCTTCATTAAGGCTGTCTAGCAAAGGGCTGGCAGAGCAACCAGGGGATGCTGTTACCGCATCTTGAGTCGGAAATCGGTCTCCATCATCACTGCTGTTTTGGATCTCCTCTTCACCTCTTGATATTACAGTTGCTGTCTCAGCCATTTAATGCATGAGCTACAGTAACTTTCTGTGGACAAAGTGGAAGTAAAAGGATTTCATTTCCACATACACACATGGAGAAGTCCAGCGCAGTGACATTTGAAGAAAGAACCTCTTTTTATATTTAAGCAATGGACCTATTACTTTTCTAATAAAGCACAACCCTTGGGTCACTTCAGGCCATTTCTTGTGATTTGCATTAGATGTTCTTCGAGACACAACATTAATCCAATAATAATTAAAATGATATACTGTACTATTAACATTCTCAAATCTTTAAAGGCAAGTGATCTATCCCTGCAGCACTGGCTGTGCTGACTAATTACACAGAATACAGTTGTAAATGGGCATTGTAAGCACTTCTCCTATTTAAGAACACAGGTCTAACAAGTGTAGTTTGTAGAGATGGGCAAGTTATCAGGGTTGATCAGCTTTAAAGGGAGGTGGAGGTACCACAAACAGCAGGTTGCTTTTAAATGCCTTCTCCAAGATTAATTTGTCTGCTACCAGTTTGTTTACAAGGTTCCCTTTCCCCCTCCTATTAATTCTAACAGTAAAGCTATATTAGCACCATGCTAACCAAAGAGAGGAAAAAGAAATCGAACACTTACCGAGGTTACTGGGGGGAAGGAAAAGAGTTACAGTGCATTGTGTCTGTGTATCATGTTTTCTTGAATGTGAGTCAGCACAATCTGGAAGAGAAACATCACGGTGCTGGAGCAGGAGCAGCAACAGCATTACGCTGTTCCACCCAGCAACAACACAGTCAGTCCCAATCACAGAGGAGTACAGGGCTGCTTTCTTACTCCTCAGTGGGCATTCCTCCCTGGCATGCAGCTTTTATGTCATCTTTGAGCATCAAAATGAATACCAGGATTGGATGGCACTTTTTTCCCACCTCAAAACCAAATATACCTGATTCACCCGTTCCACTGGGGGCAATACCTATGGCCCTTCCCATCCCTGACAGTCAGCAAGGAGGTAACACAGCACCAAAAGAGGATGAGGCATTCTGGAATCCGGTGTGCGTGCTTTCCTTCAGAAAAAACAAGCTTAGATAAACTTCAGCTGCATGAACAAGCTAAACCTAAAAATGAAGCAAGCATTCAGCACTAACCAAATGCTAAACACGAAGACAGGCAGAAGCTGTAGATGGAAGTGGTTAATGTACATCCATGTTTAATGAGGCTGGCCTAATCTTTAAAGAGCAGCACTACATCCAGCTGAACCATCCCATAAAACAATAAACTTTATTTGCATTTCTGATGTTCAGAAAAGCTACCTTCAGCATCATCTCTTGTTGTTGTGCCAGGAACAAAATTCACAAATGATCTACCTGCATCTACTTCAATCAATTTACCACAGGGCTTCAGGTGCCCCAAGACTTGCTCTACTCCATTCTGCTAATACAAACAGAAGAAAGAAGCAATCCAAAATACTATCTAAAGTCTTCCTGTAGCTGGAAAAGAATGAAAGCAGATCCTATCTCTACTTCTACATGTGCTGCAACACAGATAATAACTTCTTATTTTTCATCTTCACTGACTAGCCTTCTTTCTGATCAATCTGCTAGGATATGTTTACAAACTTGAACACACAAAGCCTGGTTAACATTAATTCGGATTTCTACCCCGAGGTATAACTTGAATGCATTTTTTGGTGCAAGAGATAATTTGCACTGAATTTGTAAAATAAACTAAACCTGCTGTGTTTATGTGCCAAATCATGCTGCAGATTATAAAAATAATACTCGGAAGGGATTAATATCCAGTGAGTTAATATACAGTGCAAGTTTATATCTTGCTGATTCTCACTTATCTGAATCACAAGCTACGGTAATTGAAGAATATGGAATTCAGATAACAGGGAATTTACTGCATTAGCACATTGAAAAGTTCATTGTAACACAGCATTATGTAGAGAGGCTTTTGGTTTCAGCTTCTCTTGTCTCCAAAGCACTGCAGGCATATCTCCCACTCCAAAGAGGACAGGTGATGGGTGATAGGTAGTGTACCTGATCTCCAGCTATGTCAATATTTTTCTATCAGCTATAGTATTCTGTTACTCATTTCTACCTTTGTAGCAATTTGCTGCAAAATAAGCATTTTCAAATAGTCCAACAAGGCATGAAAAAACAGAGTATTTGTTTCTGGGGTGTTTTTTGTAGTTTTGTTTGTTTGTAGGTCCTGGGTTTTGTTTGTTTGTTACTTCTCTGCTGCTTTAATTTTTTCAGCAAAATTTTACAGTCAGTACTCCTTAAAGAGATGGTTAAGGGGACAAAAAAGTCATTTTGCACACCAAATCAGTGTTACCAAAAATAATAATAAATGTTTTGTAGATGTCGATCTGAATGGAGTAAATAGCATCTGATGCAACCAACCAAACAATAAAACTCCAATCTAAACTCATTTATATAGATGGCTTAGCATAGAATATTATGACTTTAGCTGTAATATATGAAGCTTAAGATAAAAAAGAAAAAAATCAGTCATTGGGCTTATATAATCAGTAAAATAGAAATATTGCAAAAAACCTGTAATTACTATTGCTAAAATACAAGTTCCATTTATGGCTAGGGCTGCATGCATGTTTCTATTACCACACTTCCCTCCATTGTTCACGACTTCATAAAATCTCAGCTAAAGGATCAGATGGAAAGGTTCTAGATTCAGTTTCTGCCTGAATACATACTAAACACTTCAGTCAAAAAATAAAGATGCTCATGTACAGAAGTGGGAACAAAACCAGTCTTACAGTTGGGAAGACTTAAGCAAACCTTTCAGGAGAAAGGTCTTTAGTGTAACTGACAGACTGGGAAACAGGGAATGAGAGTACACCTCATTTCAATGGAAACATGTAAATTCTTGTTCTGAGATGACACAACAATACTATTCACCTAAGACTGTTACCTTGAAGAAGTGACTCCTACAGTTTATCTCCCTTTTATTTGCGATTTGACAGACCAATAGAGACCTGAAAAGACCTTATGTTAGTTCCTTCTTCAAAAGGTGCATTGTGCTAATTCCCTGGTGAAGAAATAGAAGAGGAGACTTTGCTGTTACTCCTAAGAACCTGTCTCAGGCAGACTCTGCTCAATGCCTCTTGCTCACCCTTGGACTTGTTTTTCTGTTTGTGGGAACCTTTCCAGGCAGCAGCTGCTTCAGATTTCACAGTGAACATTTAGGCCAGATCAACACACTGAGAATTTCAGGTAGGTAAAATGAAAGCCAAGATGCCTACAGCTGAGGTTCATTTCCTTTCACTACCACCCACTCACAGGTTGATGCAACTGCAGCAGTTTCAAGGTGTCCACAGACCCTGGGGAGCCACCTTCAAGCTGTCAGTCTTGCACACCCCTGAGAGGTCTATGCCAGCAGAGGTTTTCAATCCACCACACTCTTTCAGGCAATAGCTACAAGAGGTGCTGGGCAACCTGCAGGCTCGTAAATGTAAGCATGTGCTGAAAGTGTCTGTGCTTGAAGGCTTGTGGAATGAGCTCTGAGCCATCACAGTGGGGTTTTGTGTGGTAGCAGAAAAGGCTTGGTCACAGGAGAGTCCCTGCATATAGCTAGGAGCTGTATATAGCTACTTCTCCTTTCTCTTCCAAGTATGAAATCCGGTGTAAGCATGGACAGATATGAGGACAGGAAGGTGCTTGGGCTTGTTATTTCATTAAGTACAAATGTTTTACTGAATTCCGAAGCATAACAGCCAAACACGTTTACAAACAGCATCAAAGGTGAGACAAGCATTGGTGAGGACAGACCATTAAAAGACCATGGCCTGGGATGCTATGTTGTTTTGTATTTCAGTTTGGGGAGTATTTTTAACAAAGTATTAAAAAATATCCTATTGCACAGTAGTGTAATTACATGTTTGATATTAATTCCTCTTAAAGATCAAAAGCCATATTTTGTCTGTTAATGTACACACTTGCATGGCCTTCTATGAACTCAATGAGATCCACATGTGTGCATCTGAGGCCTAAATTTTTCCCCAAAGATTTTTTAAAATACTTTTACAGGGCAGTAAGTTGTAGAAGAAAGTCATATATTCCCTTTCTTCTGCCTTCATACCCACAACAGGCAGGAGTTACAGGCTGCTCTGCATTGCACCGGATGGTAACAGTATCCCAAGGGGCCAGTGGCCAGCCAGGGATTGTCATCGTTCTGCTGTCATGCTCATCCACACCCAGGAGTTTCTCCAATTCTTCTACAAACAGACAAATAAAAAATGGAGCCCACCGATGACATCAAGAAATGCTCTAGATATTTCAGGGTCGGAGAAAAGCATGGCAGGACATCTCCTCGGCTTTCAGACAGAAGGAAATTAGGAATATGTACAGAGCTGAAGCACAATTGTGTGTTCTGGAAACATTTAAGAAAAGTAGAGTGCATACATGACTTTACCAGTGAGGAAAGGTTCGATGGATTTAAACATGAAAATACAGGCATTTCAGCAGACCATCTTTATATTAAGGGTAAAAGACATTGAAACAATCTGCCACAACTGGTAAAAATTAGCAGGCTTGCTGCCAGTCTCAACAGAGCTGCCTGTCAGAAGTGCAAATCTCTAAAGGAGTAGACTCACACTGCATTCAGACTGAGTTTGAGTCCAGTGTGCAAGCTTCGAAGTCTTAAGACTGCAGGTGCCAAAGTGACCCAAACACTAGGAAGGGCTTGATGACAGCTCTCACTGCAATATTTCAGCAACTCTACGCCTAACTCTGCTAGGGCTTAGCTATTCCCAGGTACGCAAAATGAAAAATACATTTATATGGCTTTATAAAGATATTTTAGAAGTGAAATGTTTTGATTTTTCCTCAAGGTAGCGGCTGTTCTGTCTATCATCTATGTGGAAAGCATTAGTTTACAATTTCAATCATCCCTCACCAAGAGAAAGAATAACAGCATCATTGTCCAAACCAGTCTAAGTCCACATTACTGCCATGAGGAATGCCATCAGTTCCACAGAGCTGTGTTTTTATGCTGAAGCAGCCACAAAGGACTTCCCAAAGTCTTGTTATGAACTCCGGGATCTACTTCAGCTTGCTCAATGAGCAGCTGAAGATCGTCACAGAGGCCAAGGTGAGAAAGGACAGCCCATGGGTAACAAGTCTGGGATTTTGCTTGATTTTTCTTCTGTCTCAGCAGACCAATCAATATTAGGCAGACCCAAACGGCATCAAATGGGCCAAACAGACCACATAAGAAGCACTTTAAATATAGTTCTTAAAAATTCCAGCATATTTCAACATGAAGGAAACTTCAGGTTTCTAGAGTGTGTTAAGAATGCTTTGCAACAACGCCTACAACATACACCCCACAAATTAGTGGTGGCGGGGCAAATAGAAATCTTTATACTGACTTTAAAAACCTTGAGAACTGCCAGTTTATCCCATTAACTTTTTCGGCTTCTAATGGAGAGTATATGCTTGTCTATAATTCATTTTCATACCAAAAAGCCAAATCTGATTTTAAAAATATGAATTGTGAAGAATAATTTCCCTTAACTGTTAAGTGAAAAGAAAATTCCAAAGTATCAAAGGTTTCATTATTTTTTTTCCCATAATAAAGAAAAGGTTTTTGTTCATGGTAGCAAAATTAAAAGTAACCTTCTACAATGTAATGCTCTTCTTTCTATTTTTTTTAACCTTAATTTTGTAGAATGCCCATCATTTTGTTCAGGAACAAATAAAGTGAGGGAGAGGGAAAAAAAAGATTCAAAAGAATTTAAAGTAGAAGATCATGTAACCTGAGCTTACAGTCTTCCTATGGAGAAGAGACTAAAAAATTGTTCCTGCGGAAAAGATGGTACTTGAAATATTTTAAATAACCTCCAGTATTTAAAGATTTAAAGGTATTGCTCATATACTTCAAGAACTCCATGCCTGGCAGGTGAATACTGGATTACCAAACCTAGCTGTTAGATTTCAGATGTGAAAATGAGTATGTAAAGAACTCACGTGTCTAGTTACAGTTCACATCCGGTATGCATTGAGAGAAAAATCCTTTCTTCTAATGAATATGTAAACAGACAATGTAATTTTTAGTAATTGATGCTTATGCTTGCTTTCATTTTGACACTTGATCATAACTGACAAACTGGCAGCTGAGGAAGAAGAAAACTCTAAGCTGTAAGAATAATAAACAGAGCACAGTGACAGATGGAAAAAAAACCCAGCATACATGGGAGGAAAACTTAAGGAAATGGGCCTAAGCCATAAATGGATAGAAAAATGATTGTTTGGTGTTTCTACGACTTAAAATGAATGTACAGACATTTCCAGAAGCCAAATACATTTTTTTTTCCTAAAGTAACAACATTAAATGCCTGTAAATTTTCTGCCTTAGCTGTTAAACCAAAATGGTATGTGGAGAGATTATTACAAAAATTATACTTAATATGAAAAGTTTTGTTATAAACAGTTTCAGATGAAGCTTCATGGGAAGCTTAAATCTGAAGGTCAATATCAAGGACTGAAAAGTGTGCACCTACAAACACCTTCTCAGAAATTCTACTTTCTCATTCAGAATGCCTTGTTGCAGAGCCATACAGCTTTACTAATAGTGTCTGCATAAACTCACCTGATGTCTGTGTTGTCCACATACAAACATGAAAAAAAACCCCAAAATTCCCCAAGGTCATTTGGGGCTGAGAAGAAGGTCAGGCTTGCTCACTTCTTAATACCTTTGAAGCTGCTAATGTGACTGAGATGGATGAGAGTGAGTAGGATACAAGCCTGTCTGTCAGAAAAACACATGATCTCAGCAATATGCAGTGTAATTGATCTAAATCTCAGCTGCAGCAGCTAACAGACTCCAAGAGGGAGAGAAGGCACTTAGACCACAGGGCTTGTTGTACTTGACTATGTTCTTGCTTTGCAACGGAGACACTGCTCCTCAGCAACCTGGATTTTTGCAGCCTGATTCCAGTGGTCAGTACAGATAGTATTTTCACACCAGCAGTTTCATTTCTACATCCAGAGGCTCTTTTCTGAGTCTCTGTCAAAGTCCAATTCATTACCTGCTGAGTTACCAGCTAAAACTCTATCATTTTTCTATGAGAAAAAATTTTAAGAGATTAGAAAGTAACAGAAAATAGATAGACATATATGTACACATACAATTAATGAAAGATAAGCTTTCAAATGTTTGGAGGTTTATCTTAGGGATGTGTATCCACAGATACTTACTTCTCGAAGGAAGAAGAAATATGGAGTCCGATGTCTACTTGATTGAATAGAGAACAGGCTAAGAAGAATGTGAAAGACCAATCTCACTGAAGCCTCAGATTGTACAGAAAAAATAATGCATCCTTCCCAGAAACAGTGAGCACAGTTAGGTTCTGGATGTCAAAAAGAGGTGATGTTTCCTTGTACCACTTATGATGCCTGCAGCCTTGTCGTCTGCTTGAACCTTGCCCCCCAGCTGAACCTCCCTGAGCCCCAGGCAAAGGTCCTGCTGGAACCCCACTGGCATGTGTGGTTCAAAATCCTCCTTGTGCCTAGAAGGCACTATCAAGCTGTTATTAACTCCAGTGACACCAGGGCACAATTTTATCTTCAGTCATGTTTTTACTGAGACTCCTTGAGATCTTCCTGAGGAGCATTAAAAGAACACAGAAAGCAGTCTTTGCCAAATGTCAATGTATTGTCACCTCGCAAGCTTTCCCCTGTTCTTTCTAAAGCCTCTGGCAAGGCACCACCAGCACCACCTTTTTGATTCCTGAAAAGATCCCAGTACTTAGTGGAAGTATTGTACTAATCAAGACTTTGAGAGCAGTAAGCAAAAAACCTCATGTCTGGCCTCACACTCAGCAAATTACTCATAGCTCCTTGCTTCCCTTCACAAGATTGTCTCGATAACAACCATTGCCAGTAGGGATCTGAGGCAATGAGTGCAGCAAAAAACCCTAACAAATACGTGCTCACATATGTGAGCTCCACTTCCTTAGGCAAAAATAACGAGTCAAATGAGTGAAGGATCTGCTGCTCTCTTGCGTATGGTAGCTGTGCATACACTGATATGCAAGAAGCTTCCAGAGACTTCTGTTATAGCTTGTCAAATTGCCACAGCTTGTCAAATTACTGATTTCAGAAACTTGCACTACTCCCAAATGAAGGTTGCTGCTTTGTCATTTTAGAAAGGTGGCACACCTCTGAGCTTCTTTCAGTGTAGGTTGAGGGAATGAGTGCATATTATATATGCCAGAAAGAGGTGGAATTGGCCAAGTTGAGCAAGTTAAGGCAATCCAAAGCTTTGAGATAGGGGAAAAATAAATCCATGTGGAAGGACACAGTACAGGCATAAACAACACCCACACAGACTATCAGAGGTCTTGCTTTCTTGCTTGGAAAAACAAACTCCTCTCTGAACTCTGTTCATTTTTACAGACAAAGCCATCAAGCTTAATGGACAAAAGTACAAGTCATAAGTACAGGACACTTAATCTAGGTAATTTATCTCATCCTTAAGTGTTTTAAACGCAGACTGGAGTAACTGCCTCTTGGAAAAGGCTTCCTTTAACTTCACTTTCAAATGACGTTAACTTCCAGATGACTGAGTCCAGAGCAGATCACCTTAACCATGAGGCATGTATTAATGAGAGAGACTGAAATTTCAGCCTTAACACAGAACAGGAATTCTTCTCACCCATGGAGAGGGTGATCCTTGCACTGCTACAGCCAAATAGCTTCCAGCAACCTGTGTTTTAGGGGTTTCCTGACCTTGATGCTGCATCTAGATAACTGCACTTGACAGTCATTGATGGAGCAGTTTTCCTAATTCCCTTTTGAAGACGATTATGCCTTTTGGCTTCTATAACATCCCATGGCGATGGATTCTGCAATCTAATTTTATGTTGCATGACTAGCATTACCGACAGAGCAAGCCGCACCTTTCCAGGGATTCTGTAACATGCTGACACCATCTTACTTTTGTCTCATTTAATCTCATGAATCATAAGCAGTGCAGCAAAGTTTTCTACAGCTATCTGGATTTTTCCCCAATATCAGAAAGTTCTTTTAAAGCAATGGCTATCAACAGGCAAATGATCTGGTATGCTTTTTCACAGGTTTGTATTACTCACATAGCTCATTCTACCATAAACCTGAGGATGGCTGAGGCTGTTCAGCACAGGTGGCAAATAAAGAAGTGAGAGGCTGGGACGGGACAAGGAATCCTCTCACAGTCTTGGAACAGCCCAAGCAGAAAGCAGTGGAATCTCCCTGGAGGAGAAAAGCTAGGAGAAACCAGCAGGAGTTTTAGAGAGAGAGTGAATAAGAGAAAGACGGGGAGAAGGCAAAAAAATGTCTTTAGATTTCCATAAGAATTAAATTGGAAAGGGGAGTGGGAGGGACAGCGGAAAGGCAGGCTAAAGGACTGTATTCCTGTTGTTGTCGGCAGAGACCGAGCAGGAAAGGAGACCTGGACTGCCTCTCTCCCAAGTCTGCTGCCCTAGGCGACTGTTTACTTTGCCTTTGCCCAAGCCAGCGTAAGATGTTATAAAATGAGTTTCCAAAATGCTCTGAGTCACCAGAACATGGATGAGATCCGTGGATTCAAGCCACCTTTCAAGATTATGAATCTCTTCTGAATATCCATTATGCCGATGATATATAACAAAATCACTGCTGTAATGTGATGCACATGTCAACTTTAAGGATACAATCCCTGCTCAGATGGCATCTGCAGAGGGACACGTCAGCATGGTGGATTACCAGAGAAAATGCTTTAACATGCAAAGTGATGCAATGTGTTTTGACAACAATTGTTCCCTTATGTTTATTTCTGTGTCAGGTTTGACTTGACTATCTGCCAGGACAATGCTCAGGATCCTTTGCATTGCTATGCAGAAGCTGATTATGTGATCAAATGCTTAAAGCACATAAAATCGCTTCCAAGATTCAATGAGATAGATGTGCCAGAAAAGTCAGTAGGTGTTTGAAATAATTGACGCTAACAGCTAGACCTGGATTTTTCAAAAGAATATGGGTTTTGGTTTGGATTTGGGTTTTTTTGTTGGTGGTGGGGTGGGTTGTTTTTTTTCTTCTAATGCACTATCATATAATCTGCCCAGAAATTCAGCCTTAACATAGTGTTCACATCAAATGAAATTCACCCGTTAAGAAAGAACATACACAGGGTCCTCCCTGAAGTGGAAAAAATGCAGTCTTTGTGTACAGCAGATCCCCTGTGAGCCTTCATACCCTGTGCACATGCCCAGAACAACAGAGCAGACTCCAGTGGCACAGTAGAGCTGTGATATTTGTAGGTCTGGGAGACTCAGCACATAACTAAAACTCATCAGCCCATCGCGCCCCATCTGTGATGCTGAAGTTTTTCTGATAAAGGCCAACACCCCCACAGAAATGTTGCATATATAGGTGGCTGTAGAAGAAGCAGGTTACCTGTGCTTATGATTTTTGTATTGCATTTCCAGCCTACCCTGAACCATCACAAAATCCCCTCAGTGAGTAAGTGTGATTCCCATTCGAGAGACAAGGGCAGAAGGCAAACTCACTATGGCACTTGCTCAAAAGCCATGATCTCAAATAGAGGCTCCACCCTGTGCTCCTAGGTTTGGGTCTAGCCTGGTACCAGTGTCTCACTGCACAGCTTTGCAAGAGTTTTGGGCCCTCAGAGGTATTTAGGCACCAAAACAAACAAACAAAAAAAAGCGGTACCTGTACAATTTCAGAAATCTGTCTTGAATTTCACCATCCCATAAATCTCTTTCATGGAGACATCTTTCATCTTTTCTGCTTCACAAGCCAGTTGTGAAGCTTAATTATTCAATGACTATGAAGTCCAGTAAATACAACATATATTAAGAGCAGTTAATGAGATTTCTGTCACTAACACACTCTACCTCTTGTGAAATATTACTCATATGTTAAATAAACAAACAAAGAAAAAAATCACAGACATATTCAATGTAAGGCAAATCCACCTTGATTACTTGCATAAATAATATGGTATACAACTCAATAGTATTTATTAACACAAAATGGAAAATAGCATAGACTTTTTTGACCAGCATGAAATACTGTTTACTCTTCCATGTGCAAGTGGTTTACTGTAGTGCCTGGAGTGACTGCCTGTAGTGCTGAGTGGGATACTAGACCCACAGGGTACCTACTTCCCAAGGGCTCCAGTGGCTGAGATACCTACAAAGACCTAACAAGAGGTCATAGTCCCCAAGTACCACATAAATCCACTGCAAGAAGATGGACCCGGTTTCAAATTATGGGTACTTGGTAACACATTCTGACCTTGCCACTGGGGCCCATGTATAAAAAAGTGCACATGGCATCATTACAATTGCAATGTATTCAGCCACTTCAGAGTCCTCACGCTGCTTCAACCATTTGTCCACAGTCCTTGACCAAAGTACCTTTTCTGTCAGAAAAGAATAGGGAAAGGAAGAAAAATAAAAAAGCTTGTTTCCTGACAGAACAAATATACATCCTACCTACTCTGTATCTGGGCAAATACATTTCCTGTTAAGAATTACGGTATGGAATTCATAGATTGATAACACTTTTGCAGAGATGAGGCAGGAGTGATTTTCAGCACACGATGCCTGTTACAGCCAGTTCTATTAATAGTCACCAAAGGGAAACCTGTTTGTCGACCTAAAGTGTGACTGCTTCCTACTCTGTTCTTGTGAAATTGTTTAGGTCCTATGGGACAACTGTACTGAGCTTTTGACACAAATATTAAAATTCTATTTAGACGTACAATGTTTTAATGCAAATTTTTTACCATAAAACCAAATGCTCCATTCAGTTAAATTAATAGAATTACAAAAAAGACGTAATGATAGCAATTAAGTCTTGAAAATGCAAATTTTATAGTCAAGGACAATTACTTCATTTATAGTATACTGGAATGATGCCAGATGAAGGTAATTTAGATCCCCCTAGCTCACAGTTATATCATGAAGGATATCTTAATTTCATTAGTATAACAAAGATGGGTGAGAACTCAGAGAATACAAAAAAAAAAAAAAAAAGGATGGGAGAGAAAATTTGACCTTTCTTATTTCATTGCAGTGAGAATACATAGATCTTACTAAAGTATTAGTAATATTCTTTCTACTCCTGCCTCTGAAAAAAATGCTTTTTCTTTTTTTATTAGCAGCAATGGAACATTAGTATGTAAAAGGTCAGCTTCATTTAGATACTTAGAGCCAATGTGTTCATGCCACAAGTTACAGACCTCTCATCATCTCAGTTTTAAGGAAGCATACAGTGTTAGCTCATGGCTTACCAGGTCTCAAGCCATGGCCTCAGGAATGCATGGTTTTGACTCCAAGAGGAGTTAAAACATTTTTTAAAAATTCTGCTCCCTCTTATAAAAAGTGCTCTTGCCTTCTGCAAACAGGAAAGTCAAATACCATTAGTTTTTCATTAGCATAGCAAAGAGTGATCAAGCAGGTGCAGAATACAGAGTGATATACTACAGATTTCCTGGCCTGCTCATTTATGTGTGAAAAATAAAGAAATAAGAAAAAATACTGTTTCATACATTTACTTGAGCACATTATTGAGTTCAAATAGGAGTTTGAGAGACTCTAGAGGTTCTTTCTTTCTTCCAAACACGTATCCAGGGAAAGGCATATTAAATATGGTGCAGTATGAAGTTTCAAGACAAGGCCTTTACACCTACCATTTTTTTTCTTCATGGCCTGCTGTAGCCACTGCAGAGAAACTCAAATCCAAGAGGGATGGACTCACTGGGTGACAACTGGCTCCTGCTCCACACTGGAGATGGGATGCATCTCCGCCATGTATCATCATGCTGTCGCAGGAATGTGGCAATGCAGGACCCCTGCCCACATCCCCCTCACTGCAAAATGCCTTGAGGGGTACAGAGCTCTTATCCTTCAGCCCACGGTTTCCACGCTGGCCAGTGCAATATTTTTAAGCAGTAAAATGCACACAGGCAAGCCTTACTGGGAGGCGAACACAAACAAGTGAAACTGCTGTTCTTCTGACCTACAAGTCCACTAGATTTATTCCTCAGAAATGTTCATCCTAAAAGCCAAAGAACAACTATGACCTGACTTTAGTTCATTACTGATTTTAATAACAGGGCTGTGGCTATTTGGTTTTAAGAAAACAAACCTATTCTGAAGGAAAAATGTACCTTGAGTAGGGTTTGTGCTTCTTCCTCCTTATTTCTGGTCTGAAATACAGCCAAGTGCACATGGATTCAGGCTGGCTTTACTTCCTTCAAGATGGTCTTGTGAAATAAGAACAGGCCTGGTGGGTTTTTTTTCTTCTACTCATCAACATGTATGCAGCATGTGTGCTCAGGCACTCCTGTAGTGCCACCCTTATTTTGCACTGATCTCATCAATGGAAGTCTGAACATGCCAAAGAGCTGGAGAGATGCCATTGAATTCACCCCAGAATCTCACCCCATATTTCTGCAAGTCAAAGAAGCTATCAGTCACCCCTGTGCTTGAAAATGATGGATGATATCCTGACTCATTGGAAAGTTATTGGCTCCCTGTGGGGTTCAGATTTCCTTCAGTCAATTCTGTCTTCTGTCACTGAAGAGAAAAATTAGACCATGTACCAATATGGACTTTATCTTATGCTTCTGATTATTAAACCCCTATCATACCGGACAAAGTTAGTATGAGCTTGTCATTTTTATGTATTTATTAATGCATAGGTGTATCATTCTAAATTCTCTCTCATTGCAGATGTTGTTTGGAGATTTGGCTTAATGAGGAGTGCTTGAATGAGTTAAGCCTGGGTATGTTTGCACTTCGTTGTACAATACAGCTTAAACACTCAATGTCATTTTATTGAAAAGCATAGATTTAACACCCTAATAGTTTGTGAATCTGCCAAGTCTCAGCTGTTGCAGGGAGAACTGTTTTGTCCAAGCTACTCCCAATGTGTCTTAGTTGTAAAAAACAAAACAAAACAAAACAAAACAGGCTGTGATCGTAATAGGATATTGATTAGTCTGGATCCCATACAGAACAGAACTTGATTCTTTGGTGGACCACTAAAAGGTCATATTGCTTGACTGCTCCATAGCTTCTAAAATACAAGAAATATTGAACCAAAACTGCTTTCAATTATACTCATGTTATCTGAGGCCTGGGAATGTAACCAAGGGCAGCATTTGGCCCATTCTGTTAAAAAATGGGGCAATACTCAGCATTTCATTTCGTCATTAGCAGAGACGAACATCAGCTCTGCCTACTCTAACTGATGTCATGCCCTTAAGTTAATTCCAAGGTAAGCAGGTGCAAATCTGTTTGGTCCAAGGGCTCAATTTTTGATGCATCTAACATAGAGTGATATGTGCTTAGTGTTATCTGAAAACTGTGGTTTGGTTTGCATATTCATATATATTTCTGCAGAATGATATTTACAACTGTTTATGTATCACAGATCTCCAAATTCCTCACTTGACCTGACTCTCACAGTGAGCTTGGAAAATCAGAAAGCAATTTCTGCAGTGCATATTTATTCTAAATTAGTAGATCAATTCTGCAAAAAAAAATTAATGTATTTATGGTGTTATTTATTTATTCCTATCTCCAATGTACATTGCAATGCTTCATACAGAATGCAATCCCTTTGTTACTCCTGACCTGCTCTGGAAGTTGTATGGATGTGATAATTTCTTGTCTCTTTTCTATTGTTTTCTTCTCCTTGCTTGATGAATGCTTGAAAGTAAGAGAAATTTTTTCTCAACATTTTCCATTTTCACAGCATTCTGAATACTGGGCTGGGTTTCTTTAGAGATGTGATTCGAAAAGGATTTAAGTACCAGCATTTAAAAACCCATATTCTCAGAAGCTGCCCGTGATTTTTACAGACTTAGCTGTTTGTGAATCCAGTTTAGATTTTCAAATACTACTTGATTTTGAAATATTCAGATCATTCACAAAGCTTTTTGAAGCACAAACAAGGCTTGTGGTGTCCTTTAGGCTTATTCTCCTCTCTAACTCCAAACTGATAAATGTGGGAACACCCCTATTTTTTTAAAGCTATGTCCTTTGAAGAAAGTCAGTGGGAAGACTGGATTAAGCCTAGGTTTCAAGATTTCCTGATTCATTCAGAACTTCCTGTCTATTAGAGAGTTCTCAGAAATCACAGCTATCTATAAAATTCAATCAACAGGGAAAATCAATATAGTAATATTATGTATTATAGTAATATTTATACTAATATTTTATATTGCTACATATAATGGAAAGCCATAAAAATGTTTTGTCTGTTTTTTTAAAGGATGAATAATGGCTTATTTAGACTATATGTGTATATATGCCTTTCTTTTACTTTGTGAAAAGGATGTATTATAAGAAAAAAGTTTGTAAGACAGAAAAAACACGTATAAAATTCCAGAATAGAATGAAGAGTATAGAGAAATATTTGCAAAAGATTACAGATCCACTGACAATATCTTGTTCACAGAAACACATCAAGTAATTTCATAGAAGAAAGCTTTCAGCTTGTTAGTGTAATATGTTCTAATGCAGCATTTAGCTTGCAATATTACTGTATCATATAAGGGTTTTCATGTGCCTTCCAATACAGCTTCTTACTGGAAGTATTAACTGATGCAGCAGCATAAATAAAGAAATGTCTAGATTTCTATGGTTCCCAAAGGCCATTTTTATGAAAAGATCAGGAAATGTGTTTCATTGAAATTAAAAAGAAAACTGTATCAAGTTTAATAGCATTGTTACTATAATGACATGAAATTCAGTGAGATGGTGTAGTGTTTCATATTCAACTGTCAAGTTTCCACAGTGAGACTGAGAGATGTGGAACCATTTAAACTTTTTAAACTGAAATTTTTTTTTCAATTTTATTTCTGTTTGACTACCTGATCTGTCTTTTTTCTCCCTTGCTATAATACAGCTTTTTTTTTTTTTTGGTTGAACCTGATGTTTTCTGTGAAGTGCAATGAAAATTCATGGATACCGGTACCTCTACACCCAGGAAGACTCAGTGTGAAAATGCACCCCCAGATAGCCAAAAGCTTTCTACTCCAACTCATTCCCTCAGTTGAGACAGAATCCCAGCAGTGGTTTAGGGCATGGCAAGTGGGCCACTGTCAGACCACAGCTGCCTTCTAGGATTTCTTAGTGATGGCATCATCTGAGATAGATTTATATCAGAAGCTGTATCAAGCCTCAGCCATTCTGGAGAAAGCAGAGGGTCCAGCTGGCATAATGCCTTTACCCCCAGGCCTGCATTCTCCTAAACAACTGTAAAGACAACCAGAGCTACCACCTTACAAAGTCAGAGCAATCTCTGGCTACACACACATCCTTTTGTTGGACGTGATGTTGAGTGCTAGGATTAGAGAAATTAAAAGTTTATAACTTGGCACAAATCTGAAAAATTTGGATTTTTAGATAACTAAACAAATCAACCCCTGTCCCCAACCCTGGGATAGAAATGAGTTAATACACATGAATACGTAACATTTTGAGATAATTTTTTTTTTTTTTTAATGCAAGCTTGGTGTAGCACATTACCCCAGGATGGATTTTAACAGAGTAGTTTAAGAGTTGTTTGGATTCACGAGTGTAGAACACTGATGGCCGTAAATGTACTTGAAGAATTTATCAATGTTCCTGATATAGCAAAAGTCTGAAAGAACAAAAAGGGGATAAAATAGTTGCCAATATCCATTTATATGTCCTTGCTTCCTTACTTACAGGGAAGCAAGTAAGGCAGGTGACATTTTTCAGCAGAGGTTCTATGTTATATCTACCCAAGGCTATCTGTCACATGGGTCTGAACACAACACAGGTGTCTGGGGCATCCATCCTTTCTCCTCACCCCTCTAAAGTGCTTTCTCAGGACTCACCTCACACTGGCCAGGCAGCCCTCCATTCCTTAAAAGGAGATTTTTTTTTTTTAAATTACTGTAATACTGGGCTTTCAGAAAAGGTTACTCAGGTAAAGGGCTCAAGGAGCCTCTGTGAAGGAGTTTTCAGAAACGAGAAAACAAGCAGAAAAGTTACCATCTCAGGATAGCTACACAGTGCCTTGAGCATAAAGCCACCTGTGTTAGAGGCAACTACCACCCTGTTAAATTCTGCTTTTTCTTTTCCTTAGGTGTCTATGAAGCCACGTATGTGTCCACAACTCTTGTGAGGGCAAAATCAACTGATGTGAAGAAAGACAGATGTCTAGGGGCAAAGGGAAGGCATGACTTTGGTGAGGTCAGATGGAAGGGCCTATAGTAAGTGACCATGGTTGGATGAAAGCTTGTGGAATGGTGTGGATCCAGCAGTTCAACCCCAACACAGGAATTAGAGGATCGTGAAATGAAGTATTTGGTTTCCAGGGAGAAAAATGGAGCTACTAAGTAGTCGCACAAATGAACTATTTGTTTGTCACGACAAATTACCAGGTTTTAATATTACAGAACAAAGAAGACTGTGCTGCAATGCAATGGTTTCTTTAGCACTAATCTCTTTTTTTGACGGAGTATTCTCTGTTATGACATGATGAAGGCTACTGTGTTTTGGGAAAGGGGTGGCTCAGGGGAACAGAAATATAAAGAGCGGGAAAAGAACTTATAATAGGGTGTCCTGATTAGCCCCCACCTCCTCCTGTAGACCATCAGACTGCAGTGTGCTAAGCCAGAAGGTGAAAAAAAGGCCAAACCTCACATTAGCAATGAGTCCTCTGGCTGCTAAAGGTACAAGTCATCCTGGGTGAGGTCAGTTTTCTGTGGTGACTCGAAAGGATGATGTTGCTTGTGTCAGCAGAAGCTTAGCTACGGTCACAGCCACACAGGTGTGGACACTGCTCTTCTTAGGGAACCACCTGGAGAATAGACAGGCTGCTGCATGTAGGGATAGAGTTCAAGTAATCTGAGAAGGTAGATGGAGTTTGGGGCATCAGCAGGAACAGAGACTGCTTCCAGCCCAAGGTTACAAGTGAAGGGGAAGCTGCAGTCCGCACTTGGCAAGGCCAGGCATGCTGTGGAATAACCTGGGCAGCATCAGGTCCTTTTTTTTCCCTAGTTCAAAGGCCTAACCAAAGCATTCTGGGCACCACCAGCATTAACAGAGAGAGCCCAACAAGTCACTGCCAGTGCTCCACTGCTCTGAACCGTGGCTGCTTTTTGCTTACAGGCACTCTGTTTTTTCATGTTTTTACGACTCCAGAGTACCCAGTCCTTGACAGGTGCTCCTGGGAACTATTATAAAGAAAATAAAAATGCTTCAGCTTTCAAAACTTCTGAGAAAACTCTTGCGGAAAACATAATGAAGTTTCGGGTTTCAGTGGGCTATCAAACAAGGTCTGGAAATTCAAAATGCTGAAAAGAGAAACCCGGGGTTTGAGTCCTAGAAAACGAATAATTTTAGAGTCGTCCTAGTGATTAAGTCATTGGTGGCTATTTCTTCACATCAATGGATGTGGCAAGTACCATGCCAAAAGCTCATTTACAGAACTGCTCCACCATGGGCAGCTCAGTGTTGCATGGTCCAGAGGACAAAACAATTCCCTACCAGCAACCCCAGAAAACAAAAAGCAAAGAACCAAAAGAAGAAAAAAAAAAAGAAAAAAACAAACAAACAAAAAAAAAAAAAAAAAAAAAAAGAAAAAAGAGAAGGAAAAAAAAGTATTCAGTTACACCACAGAAAATGTGTCTGGGTCTATTCTAGTGAGGAAACAAATTTAAGAAATTTACAAAGAAAAGCACAAAGTGATGGATGGTAAGACACCACTGAATGGTGTCTCCCATGGATGAGACACAAGGTAATGCAGACCCTTGATACTGAATGACACTCAAAGCTCTGTAGTGGCTCTTGCTTGCTGGGATGGCTTTTCATAATGAAATGAAGCTGTTTATCCCAAGAAGAAGCTGCAGAGAAGAGGCAGCCTAGCTGCCCTTCCATGTACACTGCTCACCAGTACCTACCATGTTATCGCTTGCTGGATTTATTGCACAGGAAGAACCTAAAGACAAGCAAGACTGCCAGCATGCTGCACGTTGGCTGGATACCTGATTTACCTGTTACTCATCCAGAACCTGAAGATAAGTTATCAGGAAAAACTGAGGGCTTAGACAGGGTGTTAGAAACACATTAAAATACACAGACTATACTGCTACTTACCATGCCACGTCTTTAAGGAGTGGTGTGCTGGAAACAGCCTCCTTTGCTGCATCGTAGAGATGTCCAACTTCAGCACTCAGGATGGGGAGTCACACTCTTTGACCCCTTAAGCTATTTAGTATTTCAAGTGTTGTCAAGTGTTGGTGGCATTTGCTAGCCAGAATTTCTTCTGCTTATCGGAGAGACTGGTTTTGTAGTACACAGGCGGGTGATGCCAGCATAAATTCTGGAACTAAAATCAAAGCTGGCCTCACTGAGCTGTGAGGTGGGACTTCCACTGCTGGTGTCACAGGAGTGGAAAAATAATCGAAGCTGTGTCTATCAGAGGAGCACCAGCAAGTGTACCGGGTCATGTTACTGCAAAACCAGAGTGCTCCCCTTCTCCATCTTACTGTAGTCCTTCTTTCTTTAATGAGGAGTGAGTTATAGTCAATTAAAGGTGGGTGAGAGGAACTACAGGGAATACATTCCTAATCAAACGTGAAAAATTACCATATACCTTGTATACAAATTGCATCATGAACAGAAAGTAGCTATGGTTGATTGGAGCAATTAAATGTTTTCTTTAAGAAAAGAAAAAAAAAACCTCCAGTGAGAATATTTTAGAAAATGACTTTTTAATCATCTGTAGAACTGCTAAAATTACCCTCTCCTAATAGTTTTAAAGTGTTCCTTAGTTAGAATTAACTGCAATTCCTTTGCAGAACAGACAGATACTTCCCCAGGAACCTGTTTAGAGGAAACTTTATTTTTAATCACAAGATCTCATCCATATGCTTTTACATAGTTCAAATAAGACTACAGCAGCTCTGAGCATGCTGCCCTGCTGTGCAAATACCCACAAATTTGGGAATCATTGCCTGGAAAAGAACATGTTCTAAAACCAGTCAGGAAGACACGGCACACAGCAAGATTTACCCCTCGCTCAAGAAACATTAATACTGATTGAAAAATCAGTTGTTTCAGGGCTATCTGATGTATAGTAAACAGCATCCTGCCACATTCATAAACCAACTAACACATTCAGTCTTGCCTGTTTCTTCATCTACCATTACCCCTGTGGATACTACTGGTTCTACACGGATAAGGAAAGATTTTGGGAGGGGAAGGACTGTGGTCACCTTGCTGCAGATGAGCAGTCTCCACTCAGCAGCATGATGAGAAGGACATGTGCCCTGTGGGCAGATGATAGGGAGCAGCTTGGAGCCAAAAAAAAAAAACCCTCCCAGGTATGGCATGCCCCAGTGTTCCACTTCTGCCTGCCCTTGCATAGGAATGCTGCCTGTTTGCACAGCCTGGGCACAAGTCCTTCTCATGGGCAGCCAGGGACTGGCCCCTGCTGGCAGTGCCAGCCTGCACCTGATGTGGTGTGCAAAAGCAAGGGGACCAGAATCAGGCTCTCAGAAATGGCAGATCTAACAACGGTCTTATCTGAACAGAAGGAACACATGCCCTAACAATTGTCCAAATTAACATCCAGAATGTTGCCAAGACTGCTGTGGGAGTTCAAACCTTTTCTCAGGATACTTGGGAGGCTGGAAGAACTAAAGGAAAGGGTAAAAAATGCTGAACACAGCCTATTTGGTCAAAGAAACTCCGTGCAGTTTTCATAGAGACATGATCTTTTTTAATCCTGGTGGCAAATTCACAGTATTATTCCTTTTTCTGCCAACTTCAACCATACCTTCCCTTTGTGCCTGCAAAACAAAGATAATTATTTTTGACTCACCTGCATAAAATGCTCGAAAAACTCCAGATGATTGAAGATACAAAAATGCAAAGGAAATGTGCGTATATGCATGCTTACATATAATTGTTATTATTGTTACAGTCTGGCAAGAAAACAAAGATTATTTCTAGCAAAGCTTTGGGGTTTTTTTATAGCTTTAGAAGCTGTTTAATAACTAGTGATCAGATGAAACACAACCGCTTTTGAAATCAATGAGAACTGGATTATATGTTGGAGAGGAGGAAGCATTAGCAGAAAATGTTTATATTACATAGCATTTGTTATCTTAGATAATCACCATTTCTGCCTACATCTTCCAAGAAACTCATTCTGTCGCTCTGAAAAATACGTAATGATTTCAGGATAATTTCAGAGGCCAACCTCCCTTAAAATCTAAATCCATAATTGAAATATTTCCAAACAGTGGGTCAGATCAGTAAAATCAGGCTGAGGAGGACAAGAGGAGAAGCCATTTAATCATCTGACTCTAAGACTGTGGCATATTTTTTCTGTTTTCTTCTCCCACTTTTCATCTTCTTTAGATTTAGGACTTCAAACTGCTTCTTTTTTCATGCATATTATATAAATCAGCCAATGTTAATAGAATGTCTCCTAAACATAGCTTAATTGTTCGCCTTTCAGTTTCCTCCACTATGAAAGTTAGCAGCAGCTACAGCAATTCCCTCCATGGACTAAATCCTGGCTACTGCCCATTTCCAGGAAAGCTGGAACAGTGCGTGTGTTTCATGTAGAGACAGCAAAACAGACATACCATCGAAGTGAACATTGGGATATTTATATAGTCATACAGTTTGGCTCCGAGCTCCCTCATGACATGCACCATATCCCTGCAGTCAAATTCTTCTCTGATTCAGCTCTTCTGTGACAGCTCCACTGTGCCCATCAATGCTGCGTTGGAGACGCTAAGAGCTGAGCTGGTCCTTACCACTCCACAGCTTCCTGAACTGCCTCTACTTCACCACAACAAGGAGAAAAGGAGATGTTGCCTTACACCACCATCTCTATTTTTAACTATCTACCTTCTGAATCAAATGGAATCACTCAGCATTTCTCAGCAGCATTTCTCAAATGATAGCTGCTGTATGAGACCTTCAATCCACACAGCACAAACTCATCTGCACTGTGCCAGGACTAGACTTGTGTTCAGGCCCTCAGCTCTTGCTCTTCATGCCTCTTAGGTCATGGTGATGTAAATTATTTTAGCCCACCAGTTTGAGTGCTATGCCTTTCCAGACTGTAAAGGCATAGTCACTAACACTGTGGGAAAGATTTGATTTCAGAAGACTGCAGTAAAACTCTCAGAAGAAAAACACTGGGCTAACACTGAAGAATAAGAATCTGGAAGAGTGCCTGGGTTCACAAGAAAACATACAGTTTCCACTACAGCTTTTCAATGAATATTGAAAAAAGATGAGTGATGATTAAGAGTTTAAAATAATCTCCTTTCCACCCTTTCACCTGCCTCCAGTCAAACCATAAAGCCAGCCATGCCCCTGGCTTACATTATAATGGAATTATTGTTCATGGAGGTTTGGCCAGTCAGCAGTCAATAGTGAAGAAATGATAAACGTGTGTACAAGGGAGAGCTTTTGGAAAGAGAAGAGAAAGGAAAGAAGAAAATTTATTATTGCCAGTCTACTGATGAATGCAGGCATTAGAATAGCAGATGTAGAGCGTATAAGGGTCTGGAGAGTGAAAAGCTAAGTGGTGCCTTAGAGCACCAGGAAATGGAGCCAGGGTTGTGAAAGCCATCAAGCTGCCTGAGCTCTGCATTCCTTAAAGTACAATGAAATGCCTTGATAACCAAAACCAAAAACCCTAAAATGGCAAGCCCTTCCTGCAGGAGCCCTTGAAATAAGGTTTGCTGCTAATGTGGGGTTGTTGTCAGTGCAAGGAAGAAAGATGGGGGAATTGGACCTCTGCCTGCTGGAATGGGGACATTTGCTGCAGCATGTGGGACTGTTGCTTGGGATACACTGAACAGCAAGAAAAGTACTAGGAAGGATGCAGCCTTAGCTCCAAGGTAATGGATAATCCAGAAATAGCTGTTTCTCTTCCTCAACCTTTTTAAACTGCCACAGGAGACCTCTTTCCACTCAGAGCTCAGTTATTCTTCAGCATCGACTTCTCAACACACCACTTTGGCTTTCAGAAGTAATCTGTTGGACAGGCTAGAAAACCTGTGCTGAATTCCCTCGCCTCCAATGTTTGGCTTCGGTTAGGAGAAGATTTGCCCCAAGACTAAACATGTGTAATATTAAGCGTAACCTTTTCTTAGCTTTATTGTTCTTGCTCCTAAATCTGAATTATGTATGCCTTGGGTGTGTTTATGAGTATTTGAGTGAGGGAGAGAAACTCAAATGGGCATGGAAAATGTGGACTCCATTCACCCTACATACACTGTAATATGAACAGACTCACAGAGGTGTGTGGGCATATATAGACTTAACCACATCTACTGTAAAGAGGAGAAAAAATGCTGAGAAGAATTTTGTCATGTTTTCCACTTGAAATGTGTGAGCTGTGGAAACTCAAAGTGGTCACATTAATGTTTCTTCTGGTAGTTTTTTCTGATGCCATTTATTTTTCTTGTGCTATTTGTTTGTTACCGTGTTTTGTTGGGAACTCGACAAGTTTGTGAGGTGGGTTTTTCTCCCCTTTCCCCATATCGTGAATATATGCACACATTTGAATTATGACTTTCCTACAGGAACTAACAGCTGTATGTGCAAATCATGCATATAAATCAATTACCGAGGCCTATGTACTCTAAATGCACCCATTAATTAAGCAATGTCAGATGCTATGAACCATGAAGTTCATTACATCTTTAGCATTCAAACCAAGGATTATTTGAAGAAGCAATACTACGTTTACCTAATAGTTAATGAAATTAAGCCGGGTTGTTGCCAACATTCTTATTTTATGCCTAATTCAGTGTTTAAATGTTTATGAATAAAACACTAACTGCTGAAAGCAGAAATGTTGAAATGTAATTACTGGTAAGTTATAACGCACTTGAGGACTCATTATACCAGACTTGGGAGTTTTAAGATCACCAGTGTAACACAGTCTCCAAAAACACAGATTTTTTATGGGCTAAAAGCTGGAAAGACATAAATGCTGTTGAATTTGTCCTGGCTGAGTGGAAATTTTGATGATCGTGGTAGTATGATTTAGGGGTATAACATTTTCCAGTCATTACGTGGTTGCATTTCACCATTGTGACATGATTTGCATATGTGAATATCTCTGCAAATTAACTTCTGATGAGAGCTACATCTGCCTGGATTAAGAAGCTCCTATCTGAAAGCCAATCCAGCTGCTACCCTGAAGGACCTATTTGAAAAAAGGCAACCTGCAATGTCATCATACATGGTTTTTCCATATGTATGTCCTGATTTAGATTTAAATGTAAATATTGTGTGACAGTATTGGTTACTTTGTTAGGGTTTATTCTGCCAACTAAGAAGTACCCAGTGATGTAAATGTTAGGATTACCTCTGCTGTGTAGCACTCTCACTTTCCTCCATTTCAATAACCTATCTACAGACAGCTACGTATCAAGAGCTAGACTGGTACCCATCACTGTTGTTTAAAGTCATTCTTAGCCAGATGTACTAAAAGAATAAAATTTAAAAAGAAACAATGCAAACGAAAGAAACAAAACCCTAGGACTCTCCAGAAACAAAAGTGAAAAAGAACCGCAAAAATCTTTAGCCAAACATCATCTTCTGCTGCCGGCTCAGCATTTTGTAGGATCAGGTTTTTCTGCTGGAGGATATGTATCCATAGTGAAATGGTACAGACTCTGACAGAGAAAACTTGCATGTGGGCTCTGAATGCAACTGATAGACACAAGAGATAAAGTCAGACAGTCGGACAGACGGGGGAGCACAGAGGGAAAATGAAATAATATTTTTTTGCAGAATAAAGGTAAATTACTATCAGATTCTTCCTGAGCACTTGGCAGAGCCCAGTAATTTTTTTGCAGCACAGTAAAATAGGAGCTTGAAGGAGGAATTTAAAGGAGAGTCATGAGGCAGGGTTGCGTAGGAATTGTGAAAAAAAAGCGATAGTGTGTCGCGGACCACACAAAAAAAAGGCAGGGGAGAATTGGGGTATGTAGAAGACAACATAACCACTTGGTGTAGAAGACTGAGGGGAGTGTGGAAGAGATACTTGGAGAGTAGTAACACAGCCAAAGCAACTGACAAACAGGCTTTTCCTTGGGGTGACCTTCCAGCTGTTTACCAAAGTAGTCGGATTGCTTTGGACAGGGTCTGAGAAAGCAACACCTTCTCCAAGATGCAGACTTGTGTAGCTGCAAGGCTCAGGAGGGACCTACACAATGCCCTGGAGGGTAGGCAGCAGTGGTGAGAAGCACAGGGATATGCTGCACATGGGAAATGAAGAGAATGACAGCCTTGTGGACTTCAGATCTGAGACGCTTCAGAGACAGAAGAGAGGAGCTGGTATTTTTGAGTAGAAGGCAACAGGTCTAAAGAGGTGAGGCACCAATGGGAGTCAGTAGCAGAGCAAAAGGAGATGCGTTTGTGTTCATTCTGACAGCACTCAGAAACAGAGAGGATCGAGAACCAGAGCCTTTAGAGAGCAAAAAGAAAGGTAAGAGAAGAACCAGAGAAAGGAAGAAGTGCTAACCTGAGAGGAAAAATATTTAACATGGGATTTGTGTGCTTTTTTAAAAATAGAAGAAATCAGATATTTTTACTTCGTAGGAAGCGTTTTTTGATTCTTACCGATACCAAGCTTTTTAGATGTATAGCAGTTATTGCACAGAATTTATGAGCTTATCCTTTCTTCTCTCCCAGAAATCTACTAACATTGCTGCTACTTGAACACACTGCTTTTGCTAAAAGCAATTCCAATTAAATTTTAAAATTGTGACAATATAGATAAATTTATAATGAATTTTACTTTTCACATGAATTGAAAGCTTGACATACAGAAATAAACAGCCAGACCCCAAGGAGTAATTGGAAACTGTTCCAGCAGTTCATATGCACAGTCTTAACTAAGGCTTAACTATGTAGAAACCAAAGCCACAGAGTAATACTCATACCACACTTGTAAGTGCTTTTGGTCCCAGTGTTGTAACCCAAAACATAAGTGGAAGCACAGTTCAAAAATGGTTAAAAACAGAAAAACTGTTCTCCCACTATCATTCAATAAGAGGCAGTAAATAGCAGTGTGCTAAACAACATGAAGTCTAAATGCCAGAATAAATTCACACACATACACACAGAAAAAAGTTAACAAAATATCTGCAGGCAAAGGCATAAATAAGCCATGCCCCAGGAATTAAACACGTGCAAGTGTATGAACCCACCCATTCTTAGACTGAGCAGTGACTTACTGAGTCTTCATGCAAACATAGCACACAACAAGAAAAGGATTGCAGAGTCAATGCCACGATACATTTGTACATGCCATTTATATATGTGCTCTCAGACTGGAGCTGGATTGCTCCTGCAACGGCGTGGAAGCAGAGCTATTGCCCTGCCTTTAATCCCCTGTATAAATCTAAGCCTGTTGCTTGAAGCCTCAGAATCTGCAGCTGGTCATTGCCCCATATAGCAAGTTACTTCCTCGATGGGTTACATCCAAGGATGCTTGGCACTGCTGAAGGCAATCACATGTGAAAAGGTTAACAAGTGAAAGACATAAACTTAATCTTACCAGCATTCATGAACCGCAATGAGATTCATTCCAGTGCTGGTAATTCTTAAATCAAGACCTCTGATAGCAAATATGAATGCAGACTAAGGGAAGGCAGCAGGGATTCTCTCTAAAGCACGGCTGATCTCACTATTAAGGAGGGGTAGAGAGCAACCCCAGGAAGAACATGCAATTTTTATCCAGTCCAGGCTTTGCTTCCTCATAAGGCAGCTGCTTTCAAATCCCACAAATTAGAAATGCAGAGTCAGCAGCACCAAGTGAACACATTGCCTAATTGTAAGTTCCTCCTCATCAGAAAGTGTTGGTTTTATTATATTTTGAGATGTCTACAGATAAAATTCCTGATATTGTGTGTATGTTGCCAAGGAAGTTTCATGTACTGATTATGTGCAATAAGAAATGTAAGAGATTTCTCTCAGGAAGCAGAGTTCACAGTGGCCATATTCACATATCCATCCCAGTGTAATTCCCAAATGGCTTTGTGAAGGTCTGAAGAAGCAGGGGAGTAAATAAACTCGTTCTCTGACAGATTTACAGTTCTTTCCTCAAGAAGGACTGCCTTGATTGCTGTCTGTCTCTGTCATTCCCAGGTGGGCTCACACAGAAATCCTTAAATGATGTCAAGAGCAGAGGGAGCTAGAGCAGTGACATATATTGGCTCTCAAACTATTGGGAGATATCTTGATTTTATTTCTTCTGGCACCAGTAGTCACTCTTCTGTTCAGCATGGAGAAACACAGCACAATATGTCGTCACGAGGGAAAGGTGAAAAGAAATGCTATTATCAGGTGCTCATTATAGCCAGCAATTAGAAAATCTCAGGTGTTAACAATTCTTACTCAAGCCTTCTGATACTACACAATGTTACATAGGAAATACAGCAAATATCAGGTGTGATAATGCCAAGATCTGTGTTTCTCAACTGAGCTCGAATAAAAAAACAAAAACAAACAAAAAACCTCAAAACAAATGAAGAAAACTGAGAAACCACACACACACACAAAAAAAACCAGCAAAGACAACAAAAACAAGCAACTCTTCCCCTGTCACTTGGCACATCCAGGTAAGGCAAGAACAAAGTACAACCCAAGCATACATATTTACTTTTAGAAAGGTTAATTCAGTAGATTTAAGTGTAGGTGATCTTAATGTTTTGCTTGCAATTCCTATCTGGCAAGTTGGCAAGAAGTTTTTCACCTTTTTAAGCAGACTTTGAGCCTTAGAAGCCACTTGCCATGTTTACAAATATGGACTAATGTTTTGCATATTGTATATTTTAGATGATAGGTTTTGAACACAATAAATCCCTGTAACACAGGGGTTTAGTTACAATTTTGCCACTCACATATCTGTGGAACAAGTTTATGTAGTTGCTTCAGAAGGAACACAACTATTGCAGCACAGATATACCTTTTGTTGGTTTTAAAACCAACAAAAAGGTTGATAAAATCTAGCCCAAGAGCACAAAGGACCCAGCTGAAGCTAATGGAAATATTCCCTCTGTCTTTTGTGGTCACTCTGCTAGGCTCAGGCTGCTTTTACTGTTTGATGATTACCTAGTAGTCAATGATACTGGTCAAAACCACTGCATTTTAGCCTCATTCCTCAGAATTAGGGCACGCAGTCCTTCTCCCATTTAGTATTTTGGTCCAGAGTGCTCTAGGAAAAAAGAAAGAGTTATCATCCTACCTTTAGGGATGCATAGATTAGTAAGACAAGGCAGAAAAGCCAGTACTGGCAATATTTCAGCTGTGCTTGCATGGTGGATAAAGAGAGTCCTTTCATTTTTGGGTATGTTCATAAGAGGCCAGAAAAAACAATGCAATCTTTGGCATTACAATGTGAGTCCTTCAGCAAGTGTTCTAGATATACCCAGATGGGTATGTGGATTTGCTTTAAAATTAGATACACTGATCTTTTCATGATTCTGTTTAAGGTCAGAATAAATTTCTTTTACATTGTTTTTAAACAACTGAAGAACATTTTCATTTATCTCTTCACAGCACTGACGTCCTCTAAGACCATTATTGAATAAATGAAAAAAATTACCTCTTGTTCCTTCCGTTCCTGCTCAGTAAGCTCAAGAAGTTTCAACAACACTAGCAGGATCCCATTATTCATCTAGGAACTCACACATCCAGAGAATTGTTAGCCTCTGTCTCTCTCTTCTTTTTTTTCGTTTTCATGGGATCCAGAGAACAAATGGCTTTTCTCAGGATGTTACACCAGCAGCCCTATCTTGTTTGTCTTAATCACCTAAGAAGTTTATCTCTGCCTCAGTTGCTTGAGTAATCACTGATTATTTTCCTGAGTGAGGTGAAGGGGATCACATCCTACAATATTGTCATACCCCTTTCTTTTGGTTGCTGTGTAGCGTTTGTGCCAGCTCACTGGTGTAGGTGGGCAAAGTTCCATCTGATTTTGGAGGGACCAGGGTTTTATCCAAGGGTATACAGTGAAATGCACATCCAGATGTCAGGCACTGTGGGCATTCATTACTCTGCAGTTTGAAATAACTCTTCCTATAATTTGCACTCTGTAAATGCCAGCCTGGTCAAAGGCAACTTCAGCCCTAAGGCCCTGTACCCACTTACTCACGTCCCTGTAGATCTCACTTCTCTTGGCCTTACTCCTCTTGTACTTGTGTTCTTGGTGTTGCAATCTGGATTGCATTCCAGCTTTTCTGTCAGGTCCAGTGTCTGGGCAGAAAGCTGATCTGGTATTGGTGAAGGAAGGATTTGACTCCTCTTTCTGTAAAGTACTTGGGTATTCAGAGGCTTTTTGGTGGAAAATGAAATTCTGTTCAATGGCATTCTGGGGTAGCAGATAAGACATAAATTTTTCCTGGGAAATCTACAGTATAGAAGAATCTAAAAAAACAAGTGAGCATTTCAATGATAAAAAAAAGTATAATATTTTAACAGAAATTGTTCTTGTACTATGTCATGAACAGCCTCATTAGTTTTTTCTTTGATAATTAGCTGTAACTGTTTAAAAATTATTAGCTGTATTGAAACAAAGACTTTTGAAATAGAACCAGCATGAATACTTATTGTTAGTGAATTAATTCAGAAAAGCCTTGATTAAGCAATATACACCTAATTTCACATAAAAACGCTGATTTTTTCCCTGAAGAATAACTGTGAATTCCATTAATATGAAGAAAGTTATGTCTGAATATTAATTAGAGCTTTAAGAAAGTATATTCGCGTGCTGTTTTAGAGACAGTCTGAGTCACATATGCAGAAGACCCAAGAAGAGTGGAGTTAATGGCATCAGCTTGTCTTTGTTTAGGCGGGACCTATGTAAAGGATCAGGAGTGTCTGTGATCCCCAGTTAGCTCTTGATTTTCCCCTGGTTTTGGCAGGTCACTTTGAACCTGACTGCAGGAGGACAGAAGGAGCAGCAGCTCCCGCTGAGGGCAGCTGCACCAATAGGTTGATTTTTCTCAGGTCTTGCCCATTTTCTGGTCACTTGTGCCCCAGATGCTGCAGAATTAGTATATTCCCTCTGTGTGGCCAGCCCATGCTCCTTCAAAGCCTCAGGGAGTCAGTGAGCATGGCAGCATGGGAGGAAGAGGATGGGCCAGCCCCAAAAGCAGGAAGGCACATGCCCAGCTGCAAGCCAAGTTCCCCTGGATGAGAGATTCTGTGGCTCTGTGCAGCACTGTCACTGCTGGAGCCTCCACCACTGCCATTAACACTCAGCCACTGCCATCACCCCTGCACGACAGCAGCCAGGCAGTCTGTGGTGCACCACCAGAATCCCTGGACACGTCCCATACAGCACCACCCCTGCTGGCTGTCCCTTACTCTCCTTGCACCCTGGCATCAACTTGGCTGTGTCTCTGGGCGCCCTTTGCGAGGCTTTCTCACAACCAACATGTGCATGAGAAGGGTAGCGAAGTGAGGGTGCTCGCGGGGTAACTGCTCAGCTGTCTGTGTTCCACAGCAAAGGCTGGGGTTATTGTCTCTAAATCTCTTACCCAGGTAAAATAACACACAAACATTTCTTCCAAAGCAACCCTTGGCTGCCTAATGAATCAGGATATTCAAAAGACATACGTAGCTTCAATTTTATTATAAAAACAAAGCAATATAAAATTGTGAAAAGGATGTGATACAGACGTGTGTAAGACAGATTTGCAATTAATTCTCCTTTTTCATCCCTGGAATTCAAACATACCTCTTAGAACAAATGGGCTGAGGCTTTGGACAGTAATAAATCTTTGATTCTAATATAACTTTGAAAGAATCACACATCTCTAAAAGATTAGGGAAATATAACTTTTATTTTAATGCGAGTAGTATTTTACTGGACCCTGGCAGGGTATTAGAGAAATTATCATTTTCTCATTAGTCTAACTGCCAGCTAGGTCTTCTTACTTTCCTTTTCTTCACAATGGAGGGTGTCTCAGATAAAACGCTACTTAATCAAATTAATTAAGCGGGAGTAAATTTCTAAAGAATGAGTTTCAGAAGGAATCAGTCCAGAAACTTAGCATTTTCAACCCTTCAAATGCTTTCTCAGGTTCCAGGCTTCAGTGGTATTTAATTGTTTTCTTGGGTCAGGTCCTAATAGTGTGGCTTTCAGATTAAAGCAGGGAAAATTTTTATTAGACAAAAAGGTGCCATCAAATGGATTTCTGAAAATATGGACAAGATGCTGAACTTCTTGTCAAAATAATTTCTTTCAAGAAATTCAGGGCTGTCAGTGCATTCATTTTCTAATTAAATGTTTTGACAGTTCAGGTTGAAACAATCATTTGTTTGAAAATTCCTTTTTGCTATACAGTTGTGAAGTGTGAAATCAAAACCACATCTGACTTGATTCTTTTCTAATCAATTGTTCAAAATAACTGAGTTTCATGCTAAACTGAAATAATTGTTTTTTTGAGCTGTCATAACTGCTGATGAACGCAAAAAAAAAGGAAGGAGCTGGAATAAAAGCAGTTTGTGTTTAGAACTCAAAATTTGTGGGCTACAAATAGAAAATCCTTCATGGATAGTCTATTATAACTTTCCTTATTCAATTGTCATATGCAATTGTGTTAACTGCTGTGAATGCAGAGTAACTGTACAGTTTATTTTAGTATGTATATTGAAAACAATACTTATAACTTCAACTAGGACATATTCATCCTCTAGAAAGAACTATCTAGTTGTTAGTCGCTTGGGATCAATCCTTCATTATGGTATAATGCTCACTGTAAGAACTCCCCCAGGGACCACCTGTTGTGTCAGGCTCTGTACAAATCAGTGTTGTGAGACATCATAGCCCCGTACAGATCTGCTGGCTGCTGGGTCTCTGTTGTGATGGGATCCCACTGCAGTGTCCAGCACGTAGCAAAAGACTGGAGTAGAAACTAGATCCAGGCCATTCAGGAACCCTCTCCAAAGACAGACCCTTCTTTCCCTCCTTTTCCTCAATAGAAACCTCTCTTAGTGGTAGGCTCCTGCTGATGATCTACCTCAAAGCTCTCAGCCCAAAGCTTCAGAAGGCGCAACAGCATTTGGGCCTCAGGACGGCGACTGAATACAAGCTGAATTCCAGGGTGGAGGAGATGCCTTCTTGCAGGACATCTCAAATGTGAGATTCTCAGTGAAGAATCGATCTCCAAGGATTGGTAGCCATCCTGATTTGGTAACACCACACCATGGAAGAGATACGGCAGTAAACTGCTCAGCGTTTACACTGCTGCAGAAAAACTTCAGGCTCAGCACAGATGCACAGGTCTCAGACTGCCTGTGTCAGATATGACAGATCTGCCATACCAGAATCCTGCCCATCCACTTGCTCATTTGAACAACCATCCATCTTTGTCCCCCAGGTATGTTTTTTAAGGACAGAATGATAGTAAAGTACAGAGATGAAGGTATGTCACACATCCTCCTGTCTCCTCAAGGGTAGAACTGTGTAGACCTCTGGTAAACTGCACGAGGCTTAGAGCAGTGCCCCTGAGACTGATCTCACCTCCCACGTTCTCTTCATGGAGACTCAAGGTCTCACCTCTCACTTTCAAGTCCTTTAAGGAGAGCAGGCTCCATTTGCACTCACTCAGAGTGATTTGATTCTGGCAAGAAAGACAACTTTCTCGCATGAAGAAGCACATCTGTTTGAAATGGTTCCTAACCCTTTTTTGGCAAAGAGGTCAGCTGAGGAAAACGTTGTCTGCTCTCTAGAACTGTGTAGAGGTGAGGGGATGGGGAACGGGGCGTTAAGGGGAACGAGGCGTTAAGGGGAAGAGGTATATCCGCAGTTAGCAGTCCTTTTCTCAAGCTGAGTTCCTGAAGAAAGACATCAAAATTAATGAGAATAGAGCTTTATTTTCTTTGCTCTTTCACAGATCTCTGATTCAGAGGGTGCAATGTGAAAATGTGTGAGTCTCTTCTGAAAGGACAGCTACGGCATATGTGATGTTCATGAAAACCACTAGAATCTTGCAACAACCTCTGAAAGCTCATCTCCATTTACCAATTTTTTCCCTTCTTCTCCCCCATACAGCATCATCAGATTGCCAGGTGTCTAAGGGGAGGTGCCAAATAGATTGAAATAAATATTTCCATAGGGAAAGAAGAAGTTGTGTTTTTAAAGCATTTCAAGAGATTGTTTCATTATTTTTTTTCCTTAAGTAATATCAATCCAGTAATGAACATGAAGTGGAATTAGCTGAGATAAATGTGATACAGCCAGGAAAAAAAAATGGAACAGAAAATTGGACAGAAGAGTTTCTGAAACTAACCATACAAAAAGGAAGAAACTCATGTAACCAAGAGCAACATACTGCAGATTTTTGTTCTAATTGTTAAAAAATGTTCCCTCCCACTCTTGGAACTTCTAGTCCAAGTTTAAGCCTGAAGCAAATTTTTACAGTAAAGTTATAAATCCATAAAAGCAGAGGTTTATAACGGAAACACTGGCACAATTCTAACTAAAGTGTTGTGCCATGGGGTGCCTCTATAATAAAAAAAGAGTCTCTGAGCTTGTATGCCAACCAGAAAAGCTAACAACACCCAAAAAAAAAATGGACAGAAGTATATGAGACATCAGCAATATTGTTTCTGAAATAAAGCAAGCACACAAAGTCCTATGGCGTAAAGGATTACAAACAAACAATTTGTCACAGATTTGAATAAATACAGAATAGGAACCACACTTTGAGAAAATGATGGGTTATTAAGGTATGGAATTTAATATCATTGTCAATCTATAAAACTTTTACAACCTAGTCTTATTTGCACAGAGATTACATCCCCAAAGCTCAGTGCCAAAGACACATGTTAATAAGCTCACAACTTTTAATTAAGCAATATGTATAAGTAGATTCCCATTAAGCTGTGATTTGTGGGCTAGTTCATTACAGTGGGTTCCAGCCACCAGACACATATTCAATACAAATCAAGCAGCCTGCATATTATCCAGCTTAATGTGAGCCTACTTGGGATATTTTATCACCAGTTCAGATCAGTGGTTCAGAGAACTATATTTTTTTTTAAGACTGGGGCAGCGACCAGAACCTTATAATGACCCCATGTTGTTTTCTTAATGAAACTATCCATCTGAATTGTTTAGTTGCAACTGGTAATTATTCATACAGTTAATCATAGTTCTGTTATATACAACATGTATATGACATTCAGCCAGAACACATTTCGCTCTCATTTAAATTAAATGTGTAAAATAAGGTGCAAAAGAAGGAAATATGGATACTAATGAATGCAACAATAAAAATAATTCACACATTTTACTCCAAATATTGTGATGAAATTTTCCAGGTCTAGGAATAGCTCTGTTTTGAGTTCCTGAATTATGCTAAAATTTCTGCCCCCAGTTTGTGGCACAGGGTGTCAAGTGGAATTTTTTCAATCAGCTTTACTTATGACAGTGTGGCATGCCATTTCACATTTTTCTTGCTTAGACGGATTTCCCATTGGTTACATCAGCAGTGAGGACTGTAGAGCAATTTGATGCAACAGTCTTAAAAATAAGATAGATATTCAGAAATATTTTACACTTTTAAAAAAAATTTTTGCAGGAGTTACAAGTTCATGGATCATCGGATCATCATCTAGGAGAAATTACTACAGTCCAATTTCTGGAAAATAGTACTTCATCATAGCATTTTCTTTTGGTATTACTTCCATAACAATAAGTCAATGAATTAACTTTGCTACACATTTACAGTTATCAGAAGTGGCAATTGTTTTTAACGGCCCTTTGAGTAAGGATTCTACTGTGTTTCACTGTAAGGAAATACGCATTTTATTTACCGACTGACCTTTTCTCTGTAACCTCTCTTTAGCCGCCATAAAACATACACGAAATACTTAGGGTTGATTTTTTTAAAAAAAATTATATTTTCTATTTTGCTACTGAAATATTCTCTAAACGACTGATCTTAGGCAATGTAATGATACTACCAAGAGCTTTCCAGTATTTATTTGGAAAGCAGAATTTGCCGTTGAGCCCCAGGTTCATCTCATTCAGTATCTTTCTAGTACCAGCAGCTTAGCCATGAGGTTTTATGAAACCAGGGAGGAAAAAAGAGCCAGTAGGGGAGACTCCAGGCTGAAAGAGAAAGGAGTGAGCTCCTGAGAAGGAGATGTGAACTACAAATCAAGAAGACAAGGAGAAGAGAAAGATCATAATTAGTCATAGCTCTAAATGTAACAAGAAGAATTTTTCAGTCAATATGGTAAGCTGCTTGTAACCAATTAAAAGACTGTAAAGTAGGGACAATGCCATATGTAGATTAGGCTAGTCTCATAAAAAGAGCCTTGAAGCAGTGTTGCATAGTTCATGAATTGATTTTCGTCGAAGGCCAGAGAAAAATGAGCTGCAGTAACCCAGTCTTACAGTAACAAAAGTGGTACCTCAGAAAACTCCATTCAGTGGCAAATGAGTCAGAGGAGTTTTACACATCCCTTTTATACCAAAGTTTTGCCTCGCCTAACCATCTTTCCTAGGATCATGCTGGTGCAAAAATATAATGGAGAGGGTTTGGGGTTTTTTTATGATTACACTATTTCTCAATAAACTAAAGCAATGCAGACCTGGGAAAACCTGTACTTCTGCTATCAGCTTTAATTCACCCCCAGAATCCTAGCACTTTGCTTTTGACAGCTCTATGGGATACAGCAGCATACAGAGGAGTGAGGAAACTACTACATATGCCAGAAGCTAAAGTGTTAAAAACAGTCTCCTAGCAGTCTGCAGAGGAAGCATGGAATCAAGGAAAGCACCCAGACATATAGCTGTTGAGACAGAAGCAACATTACAGCCATTAAAATCAAATGTCAAAGAAGGAACAATGCCTATTAGCTTTTAGAAACCAAAAATGAACAGTTCAGCTTTATCAAACAAATGGGTTGCACTATCCAATTACTAACTTCTGATAAGCACCATGTCAATTTTGAAATTGTACTGCTGAGTCCATGGAGAAGAAAAAATAAATCCGAGTTATCCATATAACAAGGATAAAAGGAAGCCAAACTACAATCCTGACCTAATTACCCAGGCAAATCACTCCCCTTTCTGGAACCTTGTAGAGCCAGTAGAAAACACTGTAGCATTCGCTGACAAAGCTCTGACCTTGTGTGAAGCCCCTTTTCTCTCCTCTTCATGTCCCATCTGATCAGAAGCCTTGAGAAGTCCTCTGACTGGGTCCTTCACTCAAAGCACAATCTATCTCAGCATCTTTTTATTTCATTCTAGCCGGGAGTATAAAATCTGGGACTGTGTGTGGCCCAATCGAGTGAGCTTCGGAAGTCTGCAGCCTGCAGAGTGAACGCGACTCCTTATCCAGCACACAGAATTTTGCGCAGCTTCACAGGGCAGCTGGCACACCTACTGGAGGAAATCATTATCCTATTTCTTCTTAAGGCTGATGTCCATTGTGTTCAGGGAACATACAGAGGCTTCCATTCCTCCTTCAGTGTTGTTAAGTCTGAAGCTGGTTGGCAACTCCCTTTTTAGCGCTATTTTTCACCCCAAGGTACGTGAGTGGTAAATTAGGCTCAGGTTGAGTTTCTCAGCAGCAGAGTATATAATTGAAAGGATAATGATAATAATAATAAAAGACCTCATAAATTACATTTTATGTAATGTAATATGCACACACTTCCTGCTTTCTTTTTCATCTCAGTCTAAAATGAGCATTAAAGTCCGTGTTTCATCCTCAGCCAGTGGGCTGCCTGTAAGGACTCCTAACTCAAGGTCTGTCTTATCTCTCACAACATTCATAATCAAATAAGAAACACAGCATTTCCAAACAAACCTTTAAACCAGACACACATACACAGAGGGCAGAAATCCACTTCAGTCACAGCTGTGTTGAACAAGGGAATGACAGCATCATTCCCACCTGTCCTCACCACCCTTCTCACAGAGATGACTGCACTCAGAACTGCTAGTAGAGCTGCTCGTGTGAATGCTCTCACACCTGCTTTGGCTAAACATGGCCCTGTGAGGCTTGAGCAGCTGGAGCAGAAGGTATTTGCTGCTCCATGTGAAATGGGTGAGGGAAAGCTCCCATGGGAGCTTCTCCTGCATGAAAAAGCAGCTGTAGACGATCTCTTCAGGTGGCACAGCTGTGCTCAAAGGAGGGCGTTTGTCCACAACAATAGCAAGGGTAGAAGAGGAAAGCTAGAAATTAGCAACCTGAATGCAACATCTCTTAATCTGTGCTCACTATTTTCTTTTTGACCAAGAGCCTGTGTTGTCTCTTTTGACACTCTTTCTAAAATCCCTCAGGCTGTCAGAGGGGCAGAGACAAGCCCTCAACTTCTACATTCAGCCCCCAGACTCAGATAAAATGTGTTCCTAATACGGTAGATACATGTGCACAAGGCCATTGGTTCATAAGGAAAAGTCAGCATTTAAGAGTTGTTGGTAGGTCGAATGTGGTAAGCTTTTCAGTGCTTAAAAAAGAGCAGGGAGGAGGAGGGGGAGCAGAGGGGAATAGGGGGCTGCAACCCATTCCTGTCCACCACATGTTAATGAAAAAAAGTCATGTGATGAGACCATTAAAAAATTTAGGCTTTTTAATGTCTAATTTGAAATATATTATGAAAAAAGAAATGCATGTTCTCTGATAGTTCAGAGTCTCTCTAATATATTCATAGCTAGTACAGACAAAAGCCTCCTAACAGTGATTTTTTTATTCCAAAATAGAAAATAAAGACTTAAACAGCATCAACAACAGACAAAACTTTTGAAAGTTTTGAAATACAGAGCCTTGCCACTGAAATCTCTCCTGCTCTCATTCTGTACATGAGGACACACATACATGCATATCCTTGCACTGATTTTAGACATAATCATAGCTGTCTGCTGCTCCAAATTCACTGTGAATGGTGAAGTCCTAAAATTCATCTGAAACATGAAGAGAAAAAAAATTCTTTCTTTTTTTTCATTTTTATTATATTATTATGTAAGGACTCCATGCCTTTGGAGTAGGAGGCTATTATAAACATATATCGTAGTGCAGATGAAGAAGTTTTCCAATTTCATTAACAAGTAGCAAGATCTGTGCATGTATCTCCCATACAGAATGTTTTAGAAATATGCCCTATTATGTCTAGTTAAGTCAACCTTGTGTCATTATTTCATATTAGTGTATATGACAGGATTGGCATACCCAGGAAAGATGCATCAGAACCATTAGGTGCCAGCCAGGAAAATGAAAAAAGAAATTCTGTGTTTCAAAAACTACATTAAATATCACATCCTCAAATATTTTGAGAAGAAAAGGTTCTATTGTTAAAAAAAAAAAAAAAAAGTCTGTTGTTTTAAGGTTTAGGGAAGTACTTTGAATAAAGTTCTAGTAAAACAGAAAAAAAAAAAAAAAGACCAGTTTTGGAGTGTATATTTAAGCAGAAAAAGACAGGGAAATGAGAATGAAAAATCTACTGCATGAAGAGAAGAAAGCATTGCTTAAATACCTTGTTTCTTAACATATATTTTAAAAATAAAGATACGTTTTATTTTTCACAAGGAAACTTTTTGAAATAGGTCTAGATTTTGCAAAATACTTCTTTCAGGCCTAATATCATTATCCTACACTATTAACGGAAAGGCTTCTGCTGTATAAGGCTACATTGATCTCACTAAAATATTAAGCACGCGTTAAGCAAAAGTGGAAAGAGTAACTGTTTTGGGAAGATCACATAATTTCCACAGAACCCCAGAAATGTAGGGCCAGAAGAAAACTCAAAACACCTCCAGCCAACATTTGTACTAAAAATAGATTAACTAGATCACTTGCTACATGTTTCTCTTTGCTGCTGAGCTGACCTTGACTGGACATCAGTTGCCCACCAAGCGACTCCATAGCAGGATGGGGGGGGGGGAAATAAGATGGAAAAAACCCCTCATGGGTCATGATAAAGGCAGTTTAACAAACTGGAAGCAAAGGAAAACAAAAGATTTTATTCCCACCAGCAGGCAATGTCTGGCCACTTCTCAGGAAGCAGAGCTTCAGTACTTGCAGCAGTTGCTCTGGAGCACAAATGTCCTCAACAACTAACACCACCCGTTCGTCCACCTGTTATTGCTGAGCAGGTGCCACATGGTATGGAATATTCTTTTGGCCTGTTTTAGTCAGCTGTCTTGGCTGTGTTCCCTCCCAACTCGTTGCCCATCCCCAGCCCACTGGTGAGGGGGAAAATGTTGGAGAGAGAACGTGAGCATGTCCCAGCAATGGCCAGAACACCGGAATGGCAGCAGCACCTTTCCAGCTGCCAATACAAAGAACAGCACTGTGAGGACTGCCATGGGAAAATGAACTCCATGTCAGCCAAACACAATTCACTTTACAAAGAAAACTGCTTTCAAACCTAGTCATAAGAGAAAACTCAAAACGGAATTCTCCAAAGAATGGCACTACAGGGAAAATGAAAGATTCAAAATCACTTCATGATCTTGTAATTTTTATATCTGTACTGCAATTTTTTCTCCTTCTAACATTTGATCTGGCTAGTGAAGATGCATCTGTGGCTCAAAACTTGGACCACCTCCTGCACATGTCATTTCCAAGAATTTTGTTGTGTAGCTCCTGACAGGTTGATGCCTTAAGTTTTAACTTTTATAATTTAAAATCCTGTACTGTCTAGAGTATAACTCTGAAGTTTCTTGTAGTCTGTTAGCTGCTGCTCTCTTAAGCCAGATAGACATAACAAACCCTCTCCAGGCCTGCCCTCCAAGGACACCCAGCCTGTCCTAGGGCCAAAATGTAAACCAACATCTTGGGAAGGGGGAGGTGAGCTTAGAGAAATTACATCATTAACTGAAGCTTTAATTGGAGAATTGAACTTGATAGGCGAATGGACCAAACTTTTAAAAGTGTGAAGAACTCGTGACCTGGGGTCCATCTTGGGGTCCATCTTGGTAGTAGCCTCTGGCTCCCCAGGGTGTACCTTTGAAGGCCCTTCAAATAAATACCTACCTTTATTCCCTTACTCTTGTCTAGTCTCTGTTTTTTAGGTGGCCTGATAAGGCATCAAGGTGACTCCTGTGCAGGAGGAGGCAGTGGCTTAGGATTGGTTTGAGACTCAGAAAGGCTTATGAATTCTCACATCTTCCACGTCTTCAGACAACAGATTTGATTGTCTTCCAATGCCCATTGCTGTGGAGGAAATAATGTTGCTACATTATGTAAAGGCAGCCCTCAATGTCAATACCTCTTGTGCTGTAAATTCTTACATCTCCATTGTCTTTAACTGAGCAGCCAAAAAGTACCTTTGCTGAGGATCAGGCTCCCCATCTTTAGATTACTGGATAATAATATCCTCTCAAGGAGATATAAGAGGGAATCAGAAAAGCTCATCAAAATGTTCGGTGACATGGCAGCAGATTTATGAGAAAAAAAGATGTCATTATAAAGAAGAAAAAAAAAAAAAGGAAAGGTCATATTCATTAGGAAGAAAGGAAGACCTAAAGAAAGTACAGGAAATTATAGATCTACTAGCACTTTGGAGTTTTGTTGTTAAGAGAGGGAGGATTTCTTGGCACATTTATTAAAATGAGGTACTACTTCTCTTTATTTTTACATTTTCAATCTTTTTATTATCATAGCAATACGTCTTCCACTGCTTCCTTAAGCATTAACAGCAGATTTATTTAATAAAACTGAGGACTGAGCATCACTGAAAATACTGTTTCCAATGGAATGCTTTCATGCTGTGATTGGTGATGTGCTAAGTAATTTGCTTTTAATGCTAGCACATACCACTTAGCACTATATTTAACTGAATGATGAAAATCACTCATTTTTCATCCCCTTGCTTAACTGGTGCTCAGTGTAATCTATCTACTGTACTGTGAGCCTAGCACCAGGTATATTCTAATAGACCCTGCTCTCCAATCTACAACAAGCATTTTAATTTTTAATTCATAGTTATGTCTTTATCCTTTAATAGAACAGAACTACAGATGGGGAGTATGTTTTAGATAATAAGAGCACAGTAGGTACCCAGGGAAACTACACCACTAAAAGGATTCTTTATTTACACTTTTCAGTAATGACTACATATATATAGCTACACAGGAGAAAATTGTTGCAAAGGAACACTCCATAGACAGGCAATTACTATCTAACTATAACTGAGCATTATGGATGATGCTGCTGATGAGAGCACTTCAGAACACAATTTCAAAGCCAATGCCACCCACTGCATATTGACCAACAAACATGGGAACTCATAGGATGCAAGTAACCAATATTAATAGGTAGGATGCCACATTAAAAAAAAATAATGTAAATTTAATATTTAAACATTCAGCTTTCATGAATATGTAATGTAGAGAATTGTACATCCTAGATCAAATGAAAGTCAGTGGAGACATTCCAATATAACTGGAGGAATAAAAGTGGTCAGTCAAGTCCTCCAGTCAAGTCCAATGCACAAAGTTTCAGTACTAGATCCACATTTGTTAGAAAAATCAACACAGTCCTATCAGAACTCAAGCTACGGTGGTTCGACACATAAAGTCAGTTCTACCATCAGACTAAATTCCAACACTCTATTACCAACACTGAAGTCAAAATCTCACAGAACCAGATTGGGATATCTCAACTCAGTGGTGAGAAACCCAGGGTATAATATTGCCCAAAGGGATTTTTACCATTATAGTCAGTCGTGCTGAAAGGCAAAATGGAGGCCAAGAAGATGCACATAGTAAGATGCTGCCAGCAGCATCTCGGTACTGTCGCCCAGAAACTCCAATAGATTACTGCGTGGTTTCTCTTCAGTTAGTTTTTCTTCCAAAGTTATGTAGAAAAGTTTAAAGTGTCAACAGGCAAAGCAAACATTAAAAGGCAATTTTATTCCTGTTAAGAAGAAGAGGAGTCATCCAAGCAATCTTATTGCATCTTAAGCAATAAAAGCCACAAAAATCACATCAATTCTTGTAGATATTCAGAAGATTTTTAACACCATTTCTGTCTGGGTGTAAGTCCTAATATAACCACACACACTTTCATATGCACACAAATAAACTGAAAAAAAAAAAAAAACCAAACAAGAAGAAAAGAAGTGGAAACCAAACCACTGTCTTGCATATCCAAATTAAAACTGTGCTCAGGAGTGACATTTAAACCTTTAGGATACTACCTAATGTCATTTAATGTTTATTCAGGTGGATGAGAACTATAGATTAAAGTAATACTATTAATCAACAATGCTCAAAATATTGGGTAAGATCTTAAAACAGTAAACTCACTTGAAAAAGTTTTCCCATAGCAGTGTGAACAAAGGGACACCAGAAAATCATAACATGCTAGAAAAATGTCACTGATTATTATGTTAATTGATTACAGTATCCTACTTAAATGATTCAAAATAGCAGTTAGGTAAGTTTCTTCCCATTTCCAGCTACATTTTCAGGACAAAAAGGATCCTACCAGAGGGAAGACTGAGTCAGGATGCTGGCAGTCTGCCCTGTATTTCTCTATTTGCCTCTGATTTTGGTGGCCTTGCATGAGTGATTTTACCTTTGTTGCCTCTGTTCCCCTTCCCATCTTCTTCTGTCATCTCTCATAGTTCTTGCCTTTGGTGCATGGACAATTTCTGATACATTTGTATGGAGCCAAATAGAATAGGCACTGACTGGTTCTACCTAAAGAGAACTGGCTGGTTCTAACTTTAAAACTACTAAGAAAGCATGAACCTCCAGGTTGCTTTAAGCTGCTTTAGCTCACAGGGAAGCAGGTATGGCCACCACTAAAACCTCAGAAAAAATGGTCGCTGGGATCTTGCAAATTTTGCAGCATGTTGGGACTTGGCTACAGAACTGGTGGGTGAAGCCATCATTGCTCCTCTTCTGGGCATTCTCTCAGTCTTGCAGCTACAATAGCACTGTGCTTTGAACAATTACTGAAAACACTGTCAATGTCTAGTCATGAAACTTGAAAGACAAATCAGCAACATTTTCCCCACCACAGCTAACAGGTACAAGCAAAGATGAAAAAGCAGAAACAAGCAAACCTGAGAAATCTAGGAATGTCCCACAGCTGGGAAGGGGAAAAAAAGTCATATGAAATAATTATGTTTGCATGGTCCAATCTGTGATCTGATCCTGTGAGCTCACCACACTGCACAGCTTGTTGAAGCCACAGAAGAGCCACGAAGGGAACATTCTCAGGACAACACTGCATGGGCAGAGATGTGGCCGTCAGAAATGCAAGTCCTATCAGGCAATAGCCATACCATGGATGTGGATCACCATGTAAAAAACTTCACAGACCATGTGTTACTGCAGGATCTAGCTCTTGTAGGACTATGGGATTTCCTGAAGATTAGAAAAAAGAATGTAGAGGAAGACATGATGTAAACACACCAACGACAGTGTATGACCTGCCTCCCCTAACAAAAGGGATATAGAAGCAAGAGCCCATACACTAAATTTACCACTTTTCCTTAAAAGAATGTGTCTTTTGTGCTCATGCGAACTTTTCAAGGTTTCTCTGTTCGCAAACAAGATTACTGTGAATTTAAGAGTAACACAAGGTGCTTTTAGCTGAACTTTACTCTTTAGAGGACATTAGAAAACTGACAGTGATAGAACTCAGCTGAGTGCATAGATCTTGTGGAGCCAGGTACAACAAGCCTGGCTAAAGAACAAGAGGAAATTGATATCTCATAATAACAGTGATGCCTAAGGACACCCAGTGTGTTCTGTAGCTCTCTGTCATCAAAGGCCCTGATACTGCCTTTGGTCAGGAGCAACTTCACTGAAAATCTGAGAGATGCTCCACTCTCCATGTACTTCTCTAGGCACTGCGAGGGGGCCAGTGGCTCTCAATACACAGTGGAAAACACAATACAAGTCCAAGAGATTGGGACTTTTGCACTTAGACCAATATGTCTGGAAACCTACCTAAATATACACACAAGAACTGATTTAAGCCTGACCCTAGCATACTTTAAATGTTGGTCCTTGCCTAAGTTAGATCGCTCTGGATTGCATTACTATATGGAGATTCTGAATGGAAAGCGTGACAGTGTTTGGGTAAAGGACAGCACTTCAGCCTTCAGGACTCTTGCAACAGCTGATGAAACTACCCAGGGATGAAGACACATTGGAAAACACAACTGTGAAATTTCAGCTCTCACTGATCACACCCTAGCCTTCCCAAAAGAAACTGTGTTTTAAAATTATTTGCTTCTTTCTATCCCTCCCATCATTTTATATTTAGGTATTGGGGTTGTTTTTCAGCTAGGCACAGAAACTGAAAATAATACCTTTCCACCTTGCTGTACTCTTTTTCCTCTCTCTCAGCTTGATACGTGTAGATGTGCGCAGCGCACTGTCCTTCTCCCTTATGCGCTCCTGGTCTGTGCTCACTTCATTGCACAGAAGACTTTCCTCACTAATATCACCAAATGCCTGAAAAACAGAACAGACAAAACCAACATATTATTATGGCAGCGTTCAGTGAAATATCAGAGGGAACACAGATGACTTTGAGTACCCTTCCCCACCCCTCTCTTCTTGCTTTCAAAATATCACAGTTAAGAAGTATTTTTGTGTGTGAAATTTTATTCTGTCATGCTAATAACCCAGCTCTGCAGCAGCTTACAATTTAGCTTTCATGGTTCAGTTCCACTCCTGGACTTATAACAATTTTTCTAACAGTTCTGCCAAAATATTATAAAGTAAAACTTACTGTAAATGTATTCACTAATACAGATAGAGCAGTGAGATTAACAATTTAAACACATGTGAAATGTGAATTCCCCTAATTTTTCTCACTCTAAATGCTTTACTAAAACAGTCGAATGGGGATTTTTACGCCTGATGCTTTTCATAATTTCTTCTTATGGTGTTCTTGACACATGCAGAAGATTTGAGTGAATAAAGAATATACACTCAAAGAGGAAATCATGGCCATGAGGAGGAGATGATGTTATAGGACTGGAAGTTGGTTATAAAGCCAAGGTATTTGCATCAGATTCAGCTCAGTTCATTAGCAGTTACCACATCACATGTCAGATCCTCAGCTTGTGTCATGTGGGTGGCATTTTGCACAAAAGTGCCCTGACTTCAACTGTTTTCATGTTTAAGAGAAATGTATAAGAGAAATTTTGCTCAGATGAATTTGAGCAGAAATCAAATTTCAGACACTGAGAAGTAACTGAGCTCAGCTCTGTCTAGCTGCTGTTACTCAAATGTTAGCATGAAAAAGCAGGTTGATCCAGTAATACAGTAATGTTTTAAAAATTTTTGCTATTCTCGATCTAGTTCAGCACAGCTATAATAAATTTTACAAACAGAGGTATGTGTAAGGGAATAATCTCTAATTTCTATAGAATTTTTTAATACAATAAAACTGTATTCTTACTATCTGTATGTTGAAGCATCTTACAGTCTTTGTTGTGATTCTGGTTTTGATACACTGTGAAGCTAGCAAGTGCTGTTACCTCAGGAACAGAGGGAAACAGGCAACGTAGCAGAAATTCACCACCTCACATGAAAAACTGAGACTAAACAATGGAGTGGTCTTGTATATTCTACCTCCTAGGCAAGTTTCCCAGGCTAGGGGTTTCTTCTCACCTAGATACCACTTACACAGAACAGCTGCTACTTTGTTTTTAGTTTTGTTCTTTCAAACTAGGAGATAGTCCAGTTTTAGGTTGTCCAAAGCTGTTTCTCTCATGGCATAAACAATCATCAGGGCAGGTCAAAAAGAGATACAACATCACGGCAGGACCTGATAGCAACAGTTTTGCATTATACAAAGGAGATATAAATGGGGCCTACAGCATCAGTGAGCTAAAAGAAACGGAAATATTTTTCCAGTTGCAATAATCTGACAAAAAGTTGTGGAAATATCAGCAGTGTATACCTGGAGTTGCAACCCTAATTCCCCAGAAGCTGGAAAACTAATTTCATTTTACAGAATCATTTAGGTAGATTTGGAAAAGACCTTTAAGATCATTGAGTACAGCCATAAGCCTAATACTGCCAAGTCCACCACTAAACCATGTTCTCGAGTGCCACATCCACATGTCTTTTAAATGCCTCCAGGGATAGTGACTCAACCACTTTTCTGAGCAGCCTGTTCCAGTGCTTGAAAACCCTTTCAGGCTGTCAAGAAATTTTTCCTAATATCTAATCCATTTCCCCTTGTCCTGTTGCTTGTTATCTTGCAGAAGAGACCAGCCCCCACCTGGCTACACCCTCCTTCCAGGCAGTTTGTAAAGAGTCGTAAGATCACGCCTGAGCCTCCTTTTCTCCAGGCTACATAACCCCAGCTCCCTCCTCTGCTCTTCATAAGACTTGTTTCTATGCAGAAGAAGAGGATATAGGGGATATTAAGAGTTCACTGTAACTCCATTTCCTTTGGTGCTGGTTGACACCTACCAAGAGCTCTTTCAAACCTGATTGTTCACATACCCAGCATGTCTGATTGAAGCAAAAGGAACCTTTGCTAGAATTAAGGCGCTATCATTTACTTGTGTACTTTAAATTGAAGCTTGTATAGATATGTCAGATTTTTAAACTTGATCAGATGTTGTGCAGAGTTATGTTCTTAAATTAAAGTCCAAGTTGTTGTTTCTGAGAGTGACTTAATAGCAGTAACCTTATGGTTAATCAACCATGTAGTAAAGTTCACTGTACATTTGCTGCAGTGTAATTATAAAGTGAGCAAAAATATAATTGATGCATTTTGTCAATCTGTGTAGCTGCAAGGTACTTTTTCAAAGGTTATTTTTTTTTCAGATAAAATAAGTTAATGCTGTTTTGGCAATTATCCTTTGACTTCAGAGATTTTACTGCTGATTCAGGTAAAACTGTGTGATAGATGAATAAAGATTATAAGCATTTAAAAGTGCAAAATACCTTCCGCAACAAGCAGTGGCTCTGCCCTCGCAGCATAAAATCATCCTGAAAATCACTGAAAATACAGCAAATCTTGGTGTTTAAAGTGGGTTGAAACTGAAAGATGTATTTTTTAATACAAAATAACACTTTTAAAGTACCCCTTAATTATCATCACTGCTGTTTGTTATACAATACAACTAGAGAGCTATGGTAGCATTTTCCCCTTGAGCACTGGCTCAGGCTGAATGGGTGTGCTTGAACTTGCTTCCATTCCTTCGGTGAACAGCTGACAGAAACAGTTCTAACTCTTCAGGACTCCGAGAAAAAAGAAATAAAAATCTCCACGAGCATTATATATTTGCGTATGTGTTGATTAGGTAAATAACCCTTGCTCCTCACCCCACATTCTCTGCAAGTAAAAAAAGCAGTCAGTATGATTTAAAATTGAATATTCCTATACAGAACAAGGCTATAATGCTGCAGTTCTGGTATTTCAGTAATTTTTCGGTTATCTGAAAGCCAGTGAGTCCTGCTGACAAGGTCCAGTAGTGGACCTGTTTCATGCCTTTCCTGGTTCTCCTATCAGAGCACAGACACTACCACAGATAAGCAGGATATGGCCACTTCAGGGAAATAAATCTTTTCCCACAAGACTCTGTGACTTTCTGGGGTACAGAGTATATAAAACCTGAAATTTGTAAAATACTGGGGCGGGGGGGGGGGAATGGCCACATGCTGCAAGGCTGCCTCCTGCGTTTCCATCCTATTGCAACATGGTCTTGACTGCAGTTGATAAGAGATTAACAATTAATAGACACAGCTTCCATTTAAAACTATACCACACCTTACTGAAAAATGGCAAGGACCTAATCTTGTACATGACAGGGAAAACAGCCTGGAACAGAGATATGGAGAAATAACTTCTGCTCAACTGAGATACGTTGTGCTCCTCCATTTCATCTGCAGCAGACGGATTGGATTACCCACCACAAGGGCAAAGAGCAACAGACTGGGTCCATTTCAGGACAGGGTTTGCATGTCACATGTGAGATGAGCTGGATCAATTTAAGAACAAAGCATACAAGCACAAGATTTCTCCAGGAAATCTCTTTTCCTTGTTCTCATCTTTTCAGTGGGATAGAAAGCGTGGCCTGGACAACTAATTTCTTTCTTAAACTGATTATCTTTAATTGAATTAAAACATTAAAGGAGAAATATATACTGGTAACAGTAACTTAAAACAGTCTGGTTTTCTTCTTGTTTGCAGTGAAACTAGCAATACTGCCATGACCCTCAACAAAAGGGCTGTAAGTTTGCAGGCTGTACTGATCCGATTGTCCATGCCCATGGCAGTATCCCTTAGCTGACTTGGTAAAATGTATGATTCTCAACTGAACCTCAATGCACGTTGAGAGAGATCATTCTCCTACTGAATGCAGTTGCAAAGCATTGCTTGCTTTCAATGGGACAAGACTAAACCTCAGAATTAGGCAGGCAGCATGTGGTAAAGCCTATTCAGCCCAGGAGTATGTACACACATGTATGCATGCATTAATCACTCTTCTGTGGGACAAACCTTTGCTATTAATCCCTGCTTTTATAGGGATTTCCAGGAAACCAACTCATGGTTGGTTTGAACTGGCCACATTTGTGGATGACCTGACATGATGCTGCTGAAGCCAGCCAAAGTGGGTCAGTTTACACCAAGTAATTACCTTCGCCCAGCCTCTCCCCCAGCCAAAAAGTCCTCACCCACTCCCCACAGCCGACCCAGCTTACAGAAGAGCCAGAGCTGTGCTGTTCCCTTCCTGGTGAGATGAGGATGAAGTCATGAGGTAGTGTACCAACCTCAGGTACTGAGCTGGAGCAATCCCTCCTCTTTCTCTCCTCCATAAACCTCTAGTGACCACTGAAGTGAGACTCTTTATGAAAACAGCACGTGGGGCTTTTGCAGCAAACGTGGTCAATTTATTCCCTTAATGAAATTAGAGCCAGAAAAAGCTGCAATCACATATATGCATAAACTGTGCTGGAGTCAGCTGCATGGCTTATGCACACACAGGAAAAAAATAGGGCCCAATATTCATAGCAACACTGTGTATAAAAAAAGAATTTGTGGAATTAAGAATAAAACATGAGGCAATTTGTTGATTTGCCCAGGGAGTATATAGAGCAACAAATGTGTAGATTATTCTAAGGTTGTTTTTTAGTGTCATTATCAGATCCAAGAGCTGTATATAAAAGCATGCGGTCCTTCACATGCTAAAAGTATAGTTTGCTCAAACAATTGTAAAATATTCAGTATTCTTAAGATTAAATATCTGAATATTGCTTCTGAAGGAACAGCTGTCAGCTTAAATCTAAAGTCTAGTTTGTTTACTGGCTGTATTTTATATCTGTTAGAAAATGACACCAAATGGCAATAAAATTGTTGTAAGTATTCTACTGGGGAATATAAATGCCCTTTGGTTACAGTGTACATATCTTTATACATAATTCCAGTATATTTTCCCTAGAATTATGTTAAATATGTAAAAAGCCTTTTCTCATAAAGGTAAAAATGCTAGATGTTTCCAAGCTGTAATTTAGCATTAGTGTCAAGATTGCTTCAGAAAATAAGCTACGGTTACTGTTTCATTCTTTTTAAGTGTCACTCAGCATACCATATCTGATCTTGTATTCAAAATAAACTTATATGATTTTATTCACTTTTCCAGAAGTGCAGGAGGGTTTAGATATAATTTATAGCATATGGATTGACGTAAATAGCTTAAACTAAGTAATTGGCTAGTCACCTACACTGTCTTATCCTATTACTGCTAGGTACTTTTCAAGTAATTAGGGAAAACAGATCTCTTTTATCCAGCAAGTTTAAATTGGATGAATCCTTGACATTTGTGAAGGCTTATTTCATAGATAAAATCATACTATACAAGAACTTTCTCTACAATGCTGAGGTTTACTAGACCTATAATAAGAAACTGATTTTTTGTTGAGTTAAAGTGACTTATCTTTGCCCTTTTAATAAGAAATCAACTCCAGTCAGCAAAAGTCAAGATAAAAATCACCAAGTTGGTGTTATCACCATGTAGACAGCAAACACGTACCACTATCATTAACTTTTCTGTGCATGGATTTCAAATACATTAAAAATGTTAAAATTCAATAATTTCCTGTATATTACAATAACATCAGATTAATGAATACCGAAAAGCATGAAAAGTGATTTATTTGGGAAGGTCATTCCTTGGTTAGCCAACACTTAAATTGAATTACTAAGGAGGGGAAATATATTATAGGTAAAAAGGAAAATGGTTTTTACTGCATGTGAATTCTCTGAGTTTTACAATGCTTATGATAAAAAGACTGCACCTACAAGTTTAACCTCTATAATTTTTATGCTGCACATTTTTTTTAAAAAATCTTATTATTTAACGTTTCTAAGGCAATTTATACATGTCACCTTGTACTTAATGTTCCTTTTAAAACAGTTAGTTTTACCTCATCCCTATGAAACCTATAAAACGACTTTTCATACCAGACATGAAATTTCTAGTTATACCAGGAAAGCTGGACCTCTAATGGGAATACCACACTTAAAGAACTCGGTATTTTAAAGAAGCTATTGCTTAGAGAGAGATTTTTCCTAGCTAGTGTACTTCTACACACATCACTTAAAAACTGGCCTTGCTTACTGAAAAAAAAAAAAAAAAAAGTATTATTAAAGTGAGTTTTGGCTCCTTTGATAAAATTAGGATCACACTGAAGTGATTTGCTGAATTAAGGCTATGAGAAAATCTTGCTTTCACTGAAATATAAAAGAGTAGGATGAGGCTGTTAATATGAAGTGAATTCCTTACGAGCATACAAGGACTTCACGGCAAGATTATGCAAAATTCCTCTTATGCCTGTCAAAGAATATCTGCAGATTCAGAAACATATCTGAAGTTAAAGTCACCAGAGCTGAACACATGAATCTGAGGTAGAATTTGGCCTGGTGATTTCAGTACTGTTCTCATGTTCGTGTGTTTGGCCGGAGAAGCACTGCCCCAGACTTCACCAGCCTGCACGCACAACTCAGTCAGTTGAATGCCAATAAGCTACTGCTTGTGCTGGTGGTGCCCTCTCAACAATGATTATATTTGCACATGCTTCTTCAAAGTTGTTATAATTTCTGTGTTGTTTTCTGCCAAATTGCTCATTTCCTCTTATTATACATACTATTTCTGAAGAGCACCCACCAAAACCAACACCCATCATGCTGTAAATAGCACAATGAATAAAATATCTGATGGACAGATCTTAGTCTCCAAATGCCTGAATTCATGAGGTTCCACTGCAGTATTTAGGAATAAGTGTTATGGCTCTCTCAGGTATGACTCCTGAAATTTAGAGGAATTAAAATTCAAAGTCTTTTCATTTTGCTGTCTTCAGAGTTACATTCCTTCAGAGTTTCTTAATAAAAGTGAGCAAACAAATGAAAATTTACACTGAAATAATTACATTTTCACCTTTGATATGTTACTGTAATAAAAAGCAGGATTGTTTCACAGGAAGAAGGCGCACGTGACCCCCAGTTCCTAGATGCTATTGAATTGCTCTCTGCATTCCGCAGTTGTACAAGAGCAGTAGCCCATCCAGAAGAACAAAATAAGTGAAAATTGATTGGTTTTTTACTCTGTAGATGCTGCAGACCGGGTAGATGTATATACAATGGCAAGACATGTCACAATTGCCACAGACCACCCCTTTTCTCACAGGTCGTGTTCCTACAGTCCTAAGACAACATTTCATACAAATATCTTGTTTCTGGTGAGGAGAAAGAGGCTTGCTGATCATGAAGAAAGAAGAAAGGCAGCTGCCATTCCTATGACAGGGAGAGAGAATAGATGACACTCTCTGTTCTCGCCAGTGTGGAAGAAGAGCCTTCCCTCCTTCACCAGTGCTGGAAAGGTGAGGAAAGGAATGAAAAGCAAAACAGGAACCCATCTTGTTTCTGTTGGTGAGGTGTTGTACCCATTCTGGCATAAAACAGACAAGATTATGAAATTATATTATGTAGGTAAACTTCTGGTAAAGAGAAATCTTATTTACACCAATAGGTGATCCAAAGGAAGCTGATTAAATTTAGAATAAGAGGAGACTTCTGACCAAATAGACTTTAAGGATCCCGAAAAATCTTTCCATTGAGTCACTGGGAGCAAAATACATAAGACAGACTAGGGTTAGGTAAACTAAACTACCTGAGTCTTCAGAACTAGCTCTAGATATTCAAATTGAAAAGGCTTATACACAAGTTGTCAACTGAGGAAGCAGACTGAAAAGATTATTCCAAGAAGCCTAGGTGCCTTTCATCTCCTACACTCTTAAAAACTATACATAACTTTTTTAATGCACCCTTCATCTCCAAAACAATTTTCTAAATCCACTCAAGAGCCCCTGCTTGTCTAGCTACAACAAAAGGAAAAAAAAAATTTCCTGAGGGGTGACAACAGCAGCAAGTCGTAAAGCTCATGTGTATTTTTCCCCATGGCAGCAAACTTCTCACTTGTCAGTGTATAGTTTTAAAATTCATTAAATATTCCTAATTTGGAACTGAAGTAGAAAGCCCTGACCTATAAAACACACAAATGTACAATTACATCTGTTATCAGCTAAATATAAGATCTGTATACAGGCTTTACTACAATTATTAGCTAAGCACATTTCTTACTTGTAATTGCATTTAGATCTACCAGTAAAAATGCTGTAAAGCATGAATTGATCTCCTAAATTAGATGTGCAGCTTTCAAGACAATGAGGTAAGACTCAGTCATGGATTTTGGGGATAGGCTATGCTATGATCTGGTGTGGGAAACTATAGAGAAGTGGCTTGAGCCATCCACATTATACAGTACTCCCTTTGTGGATGCTGGAAGCTTCTCAAAAGCTCACCTGGGAAGACAAAACTACATTGCATGAGAATGCATTTCTTCTCTCTCAGAAGTACAGAACAGATTAAAGAGCTGAAACAGTGCGCTGGGTCGAGATTGCCTCGGGTGTTCAAAGACCCTCCTTCCAAAGCCTGGTGGAAGTTGAATGAAACCTCACCACTGAAAAGCTGGGAAGAATAATTGGGAAAAACCACTCTGCAAAGAGCCACATTTGTAACAGGCAGAAAGTAGGAGTTGGGCTGCCTGGTTGACCTCCAACATGGAAAAGGTGTTTTAGCAAGAGTCTAGGCAATTATTCATGTTGGAGTTTCTTCAAGAGACTTGGGCATGGACCTGGATTTGCCAGTTTCTTTGTTCCAGTAATTAAGTTCTACTTCATGTAGGCCACATGCCTTCTCTTGTTTTCTTTGGCCAGCTCGAAGTCTCCGGTGTCTTCACTCTGGTGAATCATAAGTTCCCCAGGCAGAAAACTATGTTTGGATTCCTTGAGGACAGTTTCCTTTAAATTAAATTTTCTTTAAAAAGCCAAGTAGGGCAAAGACATTAAGAATAAAATCTTTAATGAAGAAAACAGCCTTGAAACATTAACCAAAGGAGCAGAAGCAATGTTTGCCTCATGCTGGAAAGATGTACTTGAACCTTCACCTTAGAAGTGCGGGGCTGAAAACATTGTGCTTCATCATCATTTGTTCCAGTTTTGGTAAAAAGATCTTCATGATGGTGCTCTCACTCCTTATCTGGGTAGGTAATAATAGTAATATTCTTTGACTCTCTCTTAAATGCCAATCTTTTTTTAAGAGTCTCTCAACACAAGACCAAAGGCAAAAAGGAAATGTTCTTCTTCAAAGCACTTAGAACAAAAATGGCAAAGCAATGAACAAAATGCAGCCCATGAAACAAGTAATGGGTGATAAGTCTCTTTAATAACATCCTGTATTGTATTTTAGTGCACAGGCTGCTGAAATGCTGACAACATCCAAGATTCAATCTAAAATATGCAAGATGCCAGTAGGTAATCTAACTGTGCCTTAGCTCTGTGTATCTGAGCACAAACTAAGTGAATGACCATACTTGCAGTAATAGCTGTCCATTAAATGTGCACAGCACTTACCTTGTATATTTATATATATATATTATAATTCCTGTACAGAATGACCTTATGTGGTTCTAAGTGATATATATTTATAAATAATCTCTATGTGTCTAGTTTCAATGTATATCTTACATAATTGCCTTTAAATGGCTCTATAAACAATCCGAAATTGCTACTTTGCACTGCAAAAGCATTAACTCGTTGATTATACACTACCATTTAGGAGTGAGGTCTTCCTACAGAAGCTTTCAGTGTGTATTTTGCGCAGGGTCAGGCACGGCCTATTTTCCTCTTTTGACTGTGACCTAGTTCTGAAATGCACCCCTTTACCTTCAAAATCTGGCAGCGAGGAGCCTGCTCGGACCTACCTCAATGATAGCCCCATCAGGTAGCCTGAGGAAGTGCCTGTAGAGCTCCCGGGAGCCGCTGAGGTGAACCGTGTAGACACAGACGTGAACAGTGGTGCTACCTTTCCAGCTGGCTGCAGCGTCAGGGATTTCGTCCTGGTGCTGGAGGTCACAGCTGGAGACACCAGGCTGGCTGGCGTGGTCCTTCCAGATGTAATCAGACACTGCCACCTAGTGAAACACAGGGCCCCCCCGCCCCCCGGACACACACACACACACAGAGGCCCCCCACCCCCCACCAAAGGAACATATTTAATTAACTTCTGGCAAGAGCTTAACCGATTTAAAATGATTTTACAATAAATCTGCAAAGCCTGTACCATATGCAGTGCTTGCACACAGTTCTCTACTACATATTTTTTTATGACATAGATCTAAATAGAGGAGATAGACAAATCCCTAGTGTATATTCTATAAAGTTAATTCTGCACAGATGAAGCTGTAATTGACTCCCATATTAACCAAAAGTAGGGAGATCAAGCAGGGTAGGTTAAACAATAAAATGGCAATGCTGATTAAAAAAAAAAAAATGCTTCCCAAGAATTTTGTGAGCGAGTATTTGTATTTCTCTCTCTTTGAGAAGCCTTTGCTCCTGTACCCACAAGCACTTTTTAGTCTCTGATCTCTGTATAATATTAAAATAACCTTGTGCTGCTAACTGAATTGTAGATGAGGCAGAGTAAATAAGGTGTATTTTAGTGCATTGTGTAAAGCCAGTTTATTAACAGTTACCTAGCTTCCTAGTTTGCTCTAAACATGTTTGCTTTGGTAGGTTTTGCATCTGCCTACATCAGTCAGAATTTCCATTTAACCTTTTCCATGTTAATTCTTTACACAGGCTGAGCAGAATTCAAGCCTTCAGACAGATCGTGGCACAAAGCTTAAGCACTCTTTATCCTTAACTAGAAATGATGATAAGAAGCATTATTTTTATACTGCCCCTGAAGTGGGGCAGGATAAAAGCACAAGCTTTTTAACCCTCCACTTTTGTAAGAACTTTTAGTCACTCATTTTCTCCCATGAGATGCTACTCCTGTTTGTGGAAGGAAGGGATTGGTGATGTTGGTACATCCTTACAATACATCAGCATGTTCTTCCCAAGCACTTCTATTTAATGCAGACAAAACACCAATTTTGCTGGCCTAGCACATGCTTTTTCTTTCAAGGATGTGTATTACACTGGCAGAAATGACTGGAACTTACAGAGCTAGCTAAAGAAAAGCTCTCATTTAAGATAGGTACATCAAAACCTTCTTCTGCATAGTTCTGCTTTTACTTTTTGCTGAAATGAAGAGCTCAGATTCTTACAAGAGATCTCAAAAACCAGATATAAATTTTTCCCCTCACTTGGGAAAAGTCAGATTTAGCTCAGTTTGCTCGTGTTCCAGTTCACATTTCCTCATCTGTTATAATGAATTACAAGGAATCCCATAACTAGCACAGTGTGCCAATGCCACGATCCTGATGTGCATGCTGCTATTACAAGCCACTGCCTTAGGAGAGGATTTGTTTAGGTGAATTAAGAAAGCAAGAACACATATAGGAAATTATCTCCAACTCTTTTCCAGGAGCAACGGAACAATGGGATACTTCATTTTAGCACCAGCTTCCATTTACATCAGTCCTAATCAATTTTTTTTTAAATTTTAAAACAAGGAAAGGTCATCTGAAAGTTGAGGTAAAGTAAGGACAGTCTGAATTTTCCACACCAAAGTCTCAGGGGTTCAAAGGCTTTCATTCAGGACAACCTGTTAGGAACATACAGCAGCTGTAAGGACAGGACAAGCCCTGCGTTTTCATCTGTCTACCACACAAGCATGTTTTACATGTACTTGTCCAGCACAGGGGAGAGCATGGACCTTCCACTGCTTTCACACAAATAAACTACCACCTATTTTTTCAATCAGTGCCAGATCTAAGTGTAATTTACAACATGCAATTACTCTGCAGGAAGCCAAAGCCATGTCACTCTAACCTTTGTGCCTGAGCAAACCTTCACCTTGCCAGGGAAAAGACCTTCTTTGGGAGTTCTTGACTCTGGGTGCCATCACCGTGACACTATATCCATATGGGACCAGGTATGGCATCAGAGGTCTCTGTCTTGCTGCCTCCCCAAGAGCAGACAGTTCTGCAGGATAGTAGGAGTACACAAACCCATCTGACCTGTTGTCACATTTCAAGATCTGGTGAACTCTCTCTGAGGACATTTATGTGACCAGCCAAGAGAACATGAGAACATGATGATATTGTTCTGCACGTCCTCCTCCCATCCCCCCTACCTCTCCCCCCCAAAAAAGATATAGCACAGATTTGTCATCTGACAACTGAAAGAGAAAAGGCACCACCAAAACTGATGGTGCTGTGATGAGTTGGATAGCCTTGGTCTGGGACAGGCAGAAGAAAGGAAGGAAAGAGGACCCTTTGCCGGAGCATCACTCATTGACCCTTCCTCAAAGCCACCTAGTAGCGTGTGTTTGCCTGAAGGCACTCTTCAATATGTGGAGGAATATAACACTTGAATAACAATTCCAGGAAGGGGGAGCAGCTCTGTTTGTGGCTGTGGATTTAGAGACCCCAGCACAGAAGGACCTTTCCATTCCCTCCTTGCTAGCACCATCTGAAAGTATTTGGCAGACAGATGTCCACTGCTTGAAACTCTCAAAACACATTTCTGTGAAGTGATAGGTCACTAGAGAGCTGCTGTGGCCTACATAACCTGAAGTAAGCTCCAAAAGTAAACTCTACTGTCATCTGAAATTTCTATCATTAAGTTAATCAAAAATGTCCATTCATTTCTACAGGAATACAATATGAGTTAATAAATCCACCGAGACAGGCTAGTCAAGAGACTGTGCATATAGGACATGTCAGAGAAACTGAAGTTAGCAATGATCTAGATTCACAAGGGCTGACAAGAAACCACAAAATGCCAGAGCAGCATACAGTAATCCTTAAATGAAATTCATCTTTCAGCAGAAAAACACATTAAGGATGGTAATTCAATGATAAAAGAGGCAGGCCAGAACAGGTTCAAATGCTGAATATTTCACAACATAACTTAATTAAAGCGGGAGTGTGAGGCTGTTAATCGCTTTATAATAGTTCAGCTTGAAATGAGGTCTGATGTGAGTGCCCTTATAGTTTATTTGTTTATATTATTATAATCATAAAATGTTACATTGACCTAATGCAAATATACAGTTTTAACTGGCCTTTATTATGTCGGCAATTTTTTCTCCTTTTGGTTCTCCTATCTTTGTGCAAGTATGCGGAGGGAAGAACTGGGAGGAAGGGTCATGAATTTAGGTCAGATCAGATGATTCAGTAAGTCTCATGTGGGTTTAAGTCTTATTAATAATTTTAATACATTTTTCCTTGACAACAATGATTTCAATCACTGCTCCTTTAACGTACACCGTGACGTAAAAATACACAGGTTTTTAAAAGAGTGGCACAGGCTTCTCCTACAAAAAAGGTAAATTATGTCAACCCTGTGGAAATTACAGTGTATAACCTACAAAAAAGACAAAAAAACACTTGTAAGTACAAATACAAATGTATTTTGTTGTATAAATGTATTTTGCCATACCAAGTGTAGAGAAGTATGTTATTGAAGTAGAACACATTTTAAACAAAAACATATTGATAAATGTATATTTATAAATATATTACACAACTGAGGTGCAGCCAATTAATATTACCAATATTTCCTAGGCCAGGGTACAGAAAATGCCATGCTAGTGTGTAAAGGTGCTATGATGTTTTCTATTGTTTGACAGCTTTTGTGAAAGAAAGGAGAGAGTATTTCCTCAGATTTCCTGAGCTACAGTGGGAATGAGAGGAAGACTGACTTCTAGTGTCTTAAAAAAAAGACATCAGCATAAAAAAAAGTTCTTTTTAAAAGTTGAGAAATATACATGAGTGTCTAAACACTTGATTATGATTAGTACTGATTCTTAACTGTTTGCAGCAGCATTATTATTAGCAATGTCATGTGAATCAATTCCAGCCTCATTCATTGCAACACGTATAAAAAAATTGTTCGAAAACAGCATTCAAAGAAAATGCATAAAATGAGCAAAATGGATCAAATTGACCAGTTGAGAATGCATGGAACTGGGCGCTGGTCATGACAAATAATTAGCAAAAGTTACAAGCTGTTAACTTTAGTCGAAAGGGCAGAAAAGTGTTGAAATTATAGAAAAAAAAAAGGCATCAAAAGTCGAGGGGGCTGTCTTTACTTCAAGTAAATTTCATAAACATGGTAAGTGCATTTTCTGTGGTAAGAGTTGTAAATATGGGAATTACTGTCCTGGAGGCAATCTTTGTTAAACCAGCATAGCTTTACAATTAAAAAAACAAAAACTGGCTTGTGCTAACTTCTGAGGGAAGTACAGCACCCCTTAAGCATTACAAACCCCATTTCTGACAAACTGTTGCTAAAAACCTTGTCAGCAACTCTGGTAAAAGAAGAATTTACATGGAAATATCTAAAAACATCCTTCCTGTCCATGTCAAAGGCACCCTGGTGGCGTCCAGTTTCCAGTGAGACTATCACTGGACCTCATGCAGAATTAGATGTGGCAGTGGGGAAGGTTTCCAAGCCACTGTAGGGAGGATGGGGTACTTTACAAGTCGTGAAAATGAACTCGGTTTGAATAAATCCTGAAATTGGAGAAATGGCAAGCAAAGGCACGAACAAGAAAAGCTATTAGGACTGCCAAAAATCATACCATCAGGAGAAAGCCACACCAACACTCCTTGTACTTAACCCTTACACACAAGAAGCACTCACACACATTTACACACGTGCAGCGTACTTTGGTGGGGCGGCAGCGTGTTCTCGCACTCCTGGGGCAATCACGAGGCATGTGAGTGTCTCGGGTTAGCAGCGGCCTTTGTGGGCTCCTGGCACACGACCCCTGCCAGGCACACGTGGACTATCAGCCACAGAGCCCTCAAACCAGTGTGATACCCCCACCTATGACTGCCCACAGTAACTGTGCAGAGAGATAACTCGTTTCTAGATCGTCCTATTTATGGACATAATGGACCAGCATAATGGACCAGTAGTATCCAGGAATTGTTTGTTTCAGTCAAATTATGAATGCCTGAAGCATTGTTGTTACAGTCTTCCCTGATTTATTTAACAAACAGACATGGACAGAGAATAACCTCTTTGTAAATGATTAAGGAGAAATTCCAGAATAGATTTATGGAAAGCTGCTTAGCATCATAACACTAGGAAACAGCAGCAGGTCTTTTTATTTCTAATTTGCAATAGCATCACATTTATGGATATGTCCAATGAACAGCAATGCAGATCTTTTCTAGGGGATGATTTTCATCTCCTGCTTTTAGATACTACAAAGTGCAGCCACATATTCCCTTGGCTACAGTGCTCCCGTTGCTGGTGTAGTCTGCTGCTTACCATCCCATTATTTCAGATCTAAATCTTTTGTGGTTTTAAGTGTCCACACTTCAGTCACCAATAAAAAATATACAAATGTAGAAATACTCTCTTCCAAACAGTAACAAATCTGTGGGGGGAAAAAGGCATTTCAAGAATTAAGTCAAGGAAAACTGATATTCAATGCAGCAAAAACCTTAGTGAGTAAAAATTAAAGCCCACAGCTTTCTTGCATTTCCTTGTGCATAGCAGTGTCTTTGTCCATTGATTTGCCCTAAGGAAAGGAGATAAAATACATTCCCTTCCTATTCCAGAGAAACCTGCTCTGTGCCGAGCCCAGAGTGGGTTTGGTTCAGATGGGCAAGAGAAATCTCTCTCCGTGCCTCATTTCCCAAATTTTATAAGGGATGCTGGAATCAGTTATTTAAGAAAGCATCTTCAGTAACTTCAGACAGACAGGATTTTATATACAAAAGTGTTTAGGGAAAGTTATTTTCCCTATGGAAGTCAGGATTTTAATGCATACAAGGGCATATCTGTGTAAATAAGAGGGTCTGCTATTCATTATCTGCTCATCAACATTTGTTATTCATTACTCACGTGTTTACAAATGTAATGCAGTCAGAAAGCAGAAATAATACTATATGACTTTGGTGACCAAAAATATACCAGAAACAACAAACGGCAAATAGATCCATGGAGCAGTTCATCTTATGGGATAAAATTTGCCCACAGAAGACATTCTGTGAAAAATTTGTGAAAATAACCCTGACAGATCTGCAAGTAACAATGCAGTTCAAAAATAATATGTGAACAGAAAACAAAGGAGCTAAGTTTGCCAATTAATTTATTGGCAGTGAGCATTTCATTTTTACTGTTTGGAACTGATTAAATGCAGAGAAAAGATAGTTAAAAGAAACAAGTCTGTGTTCACAGATTTCATTCAATTTGTCCAAGACCATGTGCATTCAAGATGTATGTCTGGGAATGAGAAAGGCTTTTATTCACCTGTGACTTACATCAGATGGACAGATCTGCTCCTGGCAGCTAAAAACCATTTTTAAACCTGGATCATTACATGGACAGTAAATCAGCTGACAACTTAAAACTAAAATACATTGGACTACTGGCTCCTAGTTGCATCTTCTTCAGCTTCCAAAAATTTCCTGCTGTGCAGGCAGTGGAATAGTGTATCCTTGTGCTAGTGGGGTTGAGCATTGTGTGAATGGTGCTCTTGTGGAAGGTGTCTTGTGTTGGGTGTCTGACCAAGCCTAAATTTTAATTTCTATTTTTCTTTTCTTTATTCAAACAATAGCAAAATTGCTTTAAGGTTTTACAAAGAATCAAAATTTTCCTAGTTTGCTTGTTTAGCTTTCTTTTCAAGCAGGTGGAAGTGGGCTAGGAAAATGAAGGTTGAAGAGAAAAGCAAATTTAAACACTTTAAGTAAAACATATGTGAACATCTATGAAGGGTGGTTGTCCTCTTTTAGAAATACTGTAATTTTGCTCTGATCTTTCAGTAACCCTAATAAGTGTACTGACTACTCCATCACAGATGTTAATTATTAGCAAACATTTACCACAGAAGAATCTACAATCTCCCACTCACACTGCAGCCCCATTGCTCCAGCAGCTGTAGGGATAGGTAGAAATGGGCTGTCTGCAGAACAAGGAGTTAACAGCCTGTGTTGAGATCAGAGGACATTTATGTGGCTATTTGCTTTAACTGTCCATAAATTATCTCATCTGATTTTCCAAATAATCACCAGCCATCAGACGCTTTCTTGCAGACATCACTGCAGAAAGAGGCCATGGAGGAAGAACTGAAAGGAAAAGCTTCCACAAACACCTCTCTGGCAGGGTAGAGCGTAGTGGAAGGGCCTGACGTATTTGTGTAAGCCGTGGTGTTAAAGCAAATGCTGGTTTCATTATAGAAAAGAAGGGAAGGAAGAAAATGAAGATGGCAGAGGTTTGGGTATTCCTTTGGGATCAAGGTTGACATTCTCCATTCTCATCTCATCCCCTCTGCCATCTTCACCCCAAGGATGTTTTTTCTGCCTCCATCGGGCCAGCATCCCAATTGCAAGCTCATCAGAAACCAAACCAAAAGAGCCTCAATTGCTAAGGTATTTCTTTGTTGTCAGTTTACTCCTTTTTCCTGTGCCAGGGTTTTATTTTTGGCTCTTGCAAACAGTTTAACCATGCCTGGCAGTGATACTTCTCTAGAAATCTAGGAATGGAAATCCACTGTAGCAAGTAGAGACAAAGAGTCAAAGGTTCAGGGCAGTTGGCTCTGCAAAACTTGCAAAAGTGACTTGCAAGATCTGGCTGTCTCCCAGGGCTCTCTGAGTGTACCAAGAGCCTCTCAGCTTCAGTTAAGAAACCAGATAGCAAGAATTCTTCTCACAATGATATTTTCCTCTTGTAGCATACTATTGAAAAAAAGGCCCCTTTGTGGTATTTCAGCAGTTTTGTCTTCAGTTCAAGCAGGAACCATGAAATGTAGGAAAAAAAAAAAAATTTACAAACAAAGCAAAAATGACTGCTAGGAACCCTAAGAAATGGCTTATGGTACAGCTTAAAGTTTTGTTCAAAGGTGTGGTGTGATTTTATGCATGCAAGAAAGATTCTGTTTGCATTTGATTTTACCTTAACTAGTTTACTTTTCTTGAATTAGAAGTTACTGAGATATCCAGAAACAATTAGTTTGTATTACTGAATTTGATGTGCTTGGTTTGTAGAAAAATGGTTTAGTCTACTGTGACCAATTGTCTATTATAATGAAGCTTATTATTAATGGAGTATACTCTTATGTCCTTATTTTTTCCTTCTTGAAGCAGAGTTCAGCATCCGATAAACATGTAAATTGCATTTTTCTTTTCACACAGGACAGATTTCAACTTCTGAACCAGCAGTCAACAAAGATTCCCCCAGCTGCTAGGAAAAAAAAAAAGTAAGTATTTGTGAAGAAAGGCATAATAAGATCAGAGGGAAGCCTGTCATAAAAATGCACATTGCATAATACATGATGGATCAGTTCTATTATTTAACTTTTGCATAGATATAACAATACAGAGATATGCTAACCATCATAGTCAGCATTAATTTACAGTGGGAAAAATAATTAGAATCTCACTTTTTCTGAAGAATGGAGTGAAAATGTAAACAATGCTTCCCTCCAGGCAAGTGCTTTATCAAGTTGACAGGTGCATTTGAATTTCCATGGGTGGGGGACATAATAGGTTATTTATGTGTCATTTTAATAGAAAGGCCCAACCATCAAGATGGACAGGAGACTTTATCAGTACTGCTGTTTGCAACTAATCCACCAATTTAATACCCCATGAAAATACCTGCAACAAAACCTGGACATTTTTCTTTTCCACTCCATTATAGGCAAATCAATATGGGTGCTATTCATCTCAAATCTTTGGCTCAGCAGGTGCCCACTACACAGAGCTCCTCACAAGACTGGTTCACTGGCACAGCCACATAAACATAGACACTTTGACATCAATGACTCCACAACAGGATCACAAGAGTGCACTTGGATCACTAGTTCACCCCTAAATGGAAGTAAGCAAGGAAAAAAAAAAGTTTTTTTTCTAGTTTTTTTTTTTTCTTGGTTTGGTTTGGTTTTGAGATGAAAAAATTCAGCACAAATTTTTAAAGTTTTTGATTACTATAATTTTATCTGAAGTAGCCACTCCCTAGTTTTCACAAATGGTATATTCCTGGCTGGAGAATAGCCACAAGCCAGAAAAACATTATCCATCTCCTAGCTGTAATATGTTTCTTTACACAAATTTGCCATGAAAAAGAAAGACACTAAAATGTGTACTCCAGTCACACCTTCTTGTGCATTAGCTCTGCTAAAGGCTGCCTTTTTCTTGTCCTGTACAGGGCTGTGACACTGAGTGACACATAGCCCCAGTGTGATCCAGGGTAAATTTGGTAGCCATGCTCCAATTTCTTCTACTTCTTCCCTCCTTGATACTGTCATCTGTATGAGCACACAAGTTCCCCCTATATTTATCTACGCAGCTATTGCTGCCACATTTTTAACACACAGCATATGCTGACAGCCCCCCTGTCCTTCATTGGGGCGTGTGTGTGTGTCTGCACAGTCAAAATCATCCTGAAAAAGTATTTTCCATTAGGGAATACTTTAAAAAACCCAACCTTTTCCAAGAGCTGAAGGTTTCCATTATTGCAAGTCCATCCTCATCTGTGTGCAAAAGTTCAGTTTCCAGATTCATGACCCACCAGGGTCTACATGGACTGGAAAGACAGTCCCCAATGAGCTTGAAAAGCTTTAGAATAGATCTAGGGAGGGTGGAGGTAATGAGATCATCCACCACCCCCATGTCCACTCGGAAGTGTGCTCCAGTTCTGTAGAGATAATTCTTTTCTAACTAACACAGGTATGGCTCCAGAGATGTTTCAAGTATGTAACTGGAAGTATCTTTACACCCCCTGGGTAATTCCTCAGACTAGCTACTCCTCAAACTTTTTGCAAAAGCAAGCAATTCATAAGGACATAAATTTGATTAAAAACAGGCCTGGGACATTTCCTATGCTCAGTCTTTCAGTCTGCAAAGCTCATGAATCCCTGTGGTTAATTAGGAAATATTACTCATAGTAAGATCCAGTTTTAATAAAATGTATGTTGCCCGAACATAGCATCTTAATAAGTTTCAGAAACAGTCCCTCCCCCATTTTCCTCCCACAGCTTCTATCTTGGTGAGCATGTTTTCTGGTAGGAGGACAATGCCACTTCTCCCACTTGCAGAGAAGGACTGCAGGCTGTCCTCTCTCCTGGGGGTCACTGAGGCGCTTCCAGCAGTGAGGCTGTAGGCCAGCTGACATCCCCTGGGAGCAGTGCCAAGCAGTGCTTACACGTGGGACAAGGCAACAGAGCCCCGGGAAAGGCACAGAGTGGGAGGGCATAACTTGAGCCCTCAGTCCACAACTGGGGGAGGTAATAGCTCTTTCCCATGTGAAAGCACCTTATAGTTCACTCATATATTACCACAAGAGGTATGTCACAAGTTACGAATGGTAAAGTATGGAAAAGAAACGCAAATAAATCAACTTGGTCTCAATTAATATATCAAAAGGAAGCTCAATCTGGGTAGAAGATTACAATATCAAGGAGACAAAACTGCAGGCTGTTGGGTTGGCAAAATAAACAAAACTGAAGGTCTAAATTTTAATAAAGTTTTATACAAGTATCTATTTTTTGCTCTTCTTGGACAGCAACTCTTCTCACAAATCATGTAAGGAATGTAAGCAGAATGTCAGTTCATTGCATCAGACAGCGGATAATGAGCAGGAAGACGACTGTTTACTCCCTAATGATTTTGCTTCAATTCTGATAGCTTAACATAGGTCAGGTTTCTTATCCATTCACAGAACTAACGAGAGATGTTCCTATTTTATATTAGACTTTGGTTACGTAGTGAAGATATGAAAAAAGGTGAACATTGAAAATTACTGTGGTCTAAGTAAAGCTGACTGAGCTTATGCTACATGGAATACAAAAAATAGCACTTGTAACTGACATTTACTTTCAAAAGGGCAAATTTTGAGAAAATTACTAGTAAAATTAACAATAGAACTTTAAAAATACAGATCTAATGTCTTTTCACCATTTGTTCTAAGTAAATTTTATGCCTCTTACAGTGGGATTTGTATCACATTATATAAATCTTAAATTTCAGTGGAAAACATACACTGTATCATAGTTTAGATAACACACTGAAGTAATTTGATATCTCATTTAAAAATACTTGTTCTGTTTTGCTTGTGTGCTTGATTCACTGCATCTCTGGTGCTTTTATGCTGGTGTAGCTACTTCGATCAAGTAAAATTAGAGTAAGAGAAAGCAGCACAGGAATGCATCATGCCCGTGCATTTTATGTTATTTCACTGTAACCAGAACATTTCACCCTTGTCACAAAAAAAATACCAATCCACAGAATGCTAAGCATAGAAAAACATCAATCAAACTAGTGTATTATTCCAGAAGAAAAGGGGCAAGTGCACCCAAAAGTAGTGCAATGCCTTCTGAAGTTGCCAGAGTTAATGAAAATTTGGCTGATTCTTCTCAAGGATCGAAAGCACCAGGAGCTGGTTTCTGTGTACTGAAATTGCTTTAGATTGATGTAACTGTTCACACGAGTTTTTTTGTGTAGAAGTGTGAGTTTCCAATCAGAACACCATTTCTCAGCTCTTTGCTGATTCCTTTTCTCAAAATGTGGGATGGGGATCATGGATGGTTATGGCTGAACCCCATTCAAAGTAAATCAGAAAACACTCAGCATGTCTCTTACTCCAAGCACAGTTTGATGGTTTGGCTTTAGGGAAATACTTACAGAAGGCTGTTGACTTTCAGAGTCTTAGCACATAGAAAATGGGGATGTTCCATCTTTTTCTCAAGGTAAAATATTTTTTGAGAAAAAATAATAAAAAAAATATTTTGAGACTTTTTCTGGGAAAAAGTTAATCTGGGAAAGGACATTTGCAATTTATTTTTTTTAATATATATATTAAGGACTCATTTCTCATCATTTTAAGAGGATCAGCAGTCTTGCTTGACTTTCTTCTTATTTAAGCAGTTTCCAGCCAACTGTAACTTGCATTTCCAGTTAAGATTACAAATTAAAGATCAGGCTATGTAAGTATGCAATCACCCACCAAAAGCACACTTCTGTTTGCCCAGACTATTTGCTTTCTTGAAGCAGGACCAGCTCCAGGCATAACTAAAGCAGGCAGATGCCTGGGACATGAGTTTTTCTTCTCCATCTCTTTTGCCTGCAGCAGTGCCCCAGCAGCCAGACTGATGCCTGCTATTGCAGGCAGGGAAGATCCCTGTACTGGGCTTCTCCTCTAGAGACAGCAAGGCCAGAGGTAGCTTGGGAGTCTCCATCATAGCTGTGATACAACAGCCGAAACCACCCTGTCCCTGTGGTAGCAGCATCCCCTTTTACCTGTGCTGCAAAGAAATCTTGAATGGACTGATAACAATAGGCTTTGTTCTTCTGGATGTAGCTTAAAGCAGCCAGGTGCTGTAGTGCCCTGTCTGGCAAAAGCCATTTCAACAGAATGCTAACTTGACTCCCAGAATCACATTGCGTGTGGTGCCTTGGAACCCGAGCTATCTTAAACCCTAAAGTGTGATGTTTAATAACCAATTTCAGAATCCCGTTTCTGTTTCCTGGGATAACACAATTTTTTGTGAAAAAAATGTCCTCTCCCACTTCTAGCATAAATGGATTTATAGATACAATAATTCATTGAAATAGAATGGCTGCAAGTAGTACTTTCATCTTCTCTGCCTTGAGATGCTGCAGTTTCATTTTCTAGACTTGTGTTTTCCTCACAGTTTGTTTGTACCTCACAGATATATTATGCATGTAATATATGACTCTACTGATCCATTTATCCACCTGTAACTCTCAGAGATAATTTTGTCTATTTCCCTTCAAATCTCTCATCTGCACATCTTCTGCTTTTTGTACTCAGGAAGATGACAAAAGAAAAACCATAGAATCACAGAATCACAGAATGGTTTGGGTTGGAATGGACCTTAAAGATTATCTAGTTCCAACCCCCCTGCCATGGGCAGGGACACCTTCCACTAGATCAGGTTGCTCAAAGCCCCATCCAACCTGGTCCTGAACAATTCCAGGGATGGGGCCTCCACAACTTCTCTGGGCAACCTGTGCCAGTGCCTCACCACCCTCACAGTGAAGAATTTCTTCCTAAAATGTTCTCGAAAGTTCCTGAACAGATAGCATCCAAGGGAGAAGAAACTCAGGTTCTGGTGCATTATGCAACCTCATGTCCTCACATTCCTGTTGGTGGCTTGGAAATTTCAAGACTGCCTATAGAGTCAGCCACTAGGTGGGAAGAAAAAAGAAACCAAAATAGGCTTTGGGCATTGTTATAGCCCAGTTGGTCTCAGGCAGGAGGGAAGACTTGCAGTGAGTTGGAACCTCAAGGATATTGTACAAGAGACTACATCCAAACTAAGAGCTATGTTATACAGCAGGAGGGTATCAGGTGAACTATGAAACTACAGCTGTGCAGCAGAAGAAAGATGCCTAACTCAAACGTTTTGAGATCATTATTATCTGTAATGTTTTAAGTTTATTATTGCTAATACCTGACAGAAAAAAAAAAGAACATGCTTCTTTCATGGCTAACTTCTACGCTGTTTTAAGTTCCACTTCTATACTGGTTTCATGTGTAAAAAAGAAAAGGTACATACCATAAATTTACTACAAATATTATAGAGAGTTTAGACAGCATTAGATGCTCAGCTACCTAACAAATGACTTGATCTTTGTATCTTGTTCAGATAAAGGATTTAGACGTGGCAAAGAATAAGGAAAAAGCAATTGAAGTGGTATGAACAAATTATGTTGATTTAGAAACCAAGCCAAATAAAAAACATTACAACAGAGTTTCAAAAAGTTATGTTTGTAATTTAAAATACCCATAGGGCAGATCTGCCTTACATGACCAACACTTAATGTATAGTACATGATAAGATGACACATGCAGTTTTGAAACTTGGCAGTAATTCAGAAAAAGAATGCTTTGCTGGCCATTAAAAATTTCTGAGCCATGTATTAATTTATTATATATGTGTGTAGTTGAGTTTCTGAGTGATTATAGTTATATCAGGGTCTTCTCGTGTAATCTTAGGACACCAAAAGCTGCACTGCAAAATTAAACTAAGGATTAATAAATGAGCTCCCTCCTTGCTCACGCTAACAGTTCACTAAATTCACATCCAGAATTTGCTTTCTGCTATTAAATGCAAGTGAAGAGAAGCTGCCACAGATCTACAGGAGTGCAAATGATACCAGGCTTGCACTTTTGTAAAGGGCCTTGAGAGGTGTGTGTGTGTGTGAGCAGGGAAGAGAAGCACTATGAGCATTATACTGAAATATTTTAGCATGGATTAATGCACCTAAATAGCCTCATACAGGGAACTCAAACTAAAATAGTAGGCAACAACAAGCAGTCATAGTTTCAGTTTAACACTGGCAAAGTTTAAATAATATATCAAGAATCAGGGTTGTTGGCTTTTATGTTTTTGTTTGGGGAGGGTTTTTTTTTAGAAATGCATGTGTATTTTTCAATGGAGCTGGTACTGACTTGCAGCTGTTTGATATTAGACACAAGACCTACCAGCCTTCAAACCTCACATTAGAAACAGACCTTTGGCCAAGTCATGTCTTTGTTTAGACCTTGGCAACCCTGCTTACATCAGTGGGGGTAATTTGACCTCTCATTTGAATAACACGGTGCAGTGATATGGTTCTGGTTTGTATTTTCTGTGATTGTTTCAGTCTAAATGCAACAACTCCCTGGACTGTGTGTGAGATGAAAATGCCTTCCAGAGGTAACAGAGGCACAGATATGGGAATAATGTCCGATCTGACAAATCACGTGGCAGGCACAGGTTACAGCACCTTGCCCGTCCGGCAGCAAACATGCCAGCTAGGGCCTCTCCTTGCACTGAAAGGATCAGAAAAGGTACTGTGGGTGATGGCAAGGCAGCAGGAACTCAGAGCAGAGGGATCAGCCTCCTGGCACACATGCATGTACATGATCTTTAGAATGAAGAAATGTCCCTTCTCTCTCTTCCCCAGACACAGTGAAGTTCTAGAGTAAGCAAAATTCATCCCAGTCTAGAGAAAAAAACTTTCAGTTGAAAGAGCTGCATTAGAACAGGATTAATGTGATAGTAAATATGCTTTATTAATCCACTGAAGATATATCCTAGTTGATTGTATCATTATTTCTCTGAATTTAGAGAAGTTATGAAAATGGTTGTTTGTGCTCTGTCACAAACAGCTTTTACTCCCTTATTAAAAAAAAAAAAAAAAAAGAAGGAAATGGAATATTAGAGTCCTTCAGGAAATAAGGAAAAGTCTATGACCTGTGGTAACTTTCAACATCACATGCTTAATATAGATATGAAAAACAAAATGTCATGGGGTTGCAAACATGAAAAAATACTGTGAGCTCTCTGTTTATTTTTGTTGGTTTGTTTATTCCATAAAACATCTCCTTGCTCAATTGCAGTGATAATGATTCTCCAAAAACGCCTGGGCTGAGAGTCTGAATCGTAAGCTTTTAAGTTAGAATCTCTGCCTGGCTACACATCAATCAGAAAAAAAACCAACAAACTCTAGTCATGATGATGCCACATCACCCTGAAAACAGAATGAATGTATTTGAACTGCAGTACATCTTTGCCTTATTCAAAAATTTTCATTAGGTTTTGTTTAAACTGTTCAACCTTTCTTGTGCAGGCAGAAAAGAGGCTTGTTCCATGAAACTAAAGAAAAACAAAACAAACTTTTAAAGCCAAAACATTTAGCTTAATCCATCTCTAAATCGTATTACACATTCAACAAATGACAATAGTAACCCTTCCTGGCCAGAGATGAGGCAATATATGGCAGACCAAGCAGAGTTCCTCCATGGTTAGCTTAAAGGGCTCTGTCAGGTTTGAAAATCATAAATCCCTGTCCCTTTGTACACTACTCAGGCCTTTTCACAAAGCTCTGGCACACCATTATGCCCAAGCTACAGCTTTGTTAAGATGCTAGAACAGCAAAAATGAGAGTCACACCCCAGACCCTTACAACAGACACAACTACTTGCACCACCGCCAGTGCAAAAGCAAAGGTGTTTTTATTTTCTGGCAAATTTGACTCACTTATTTTCATGGTGTTTTGCATTCAGCTTGGACAATAAGTAAAAATTCAACAGGCATTTACAGTAAATAATAATGATAGAAATATTGCCTCACTCCTGATTGCTTACCCTCTCCAGTACCCCAGCATTTGGAGAGTAAACATTGCAGAAGAATTTTGTATTTACAAAAAGATGCCAGTATTTTTATCTGGTTTTGAGGCTTTTTGTTCTATTTGTCATTTTTGGGTGTTTTTCTCCCTCCCTGTTCTCCCAAAAGCCCATTCCATTTGCCTTTAGCTTTCATCACAAAGTATGCATTTGGAAGCTACCCAAGGGGTTGATTTTAAGTATTTAATATCACATACAAATAAATTAACACCAATGAGACATTGAAATCAATGTAAAAACTACTTCTGTAATGTCTAAAACTGGTTTATAGCTTCTCAAACTGAATGTGGATGAGTGACATGAATCCTGGTCCACATGCATGCTTTTCAGATTGGAAATGCAGCAAGAGGAAATTGAGGGTAAAGACTCAAAACCAGTCATAATCTGTTGTCGTATCATTCTCGCTCACGCACATGTGTTTATACTTTTGCTTGCAAAAACTGATCAAGAAAATATTTTGGATACTTTACTATTGCTGGGCCTCCTTTTCCTTTTAGTCACTCTGTACAACATCTAACTGCGTGCCTCGAGTTTCTTTGCAAGAGCCTCCATGGCCCAGGGTTCTCCAGCCATGAGGCATTCCATACAGGGAGCCACGGCACCTTGGTCCCTGACCCAGCACAGCTAAGGATCTCTGTCCTTTGATGAAGAGTGATGAAAAGTGATGAAAAGGGGCCATTTCAACCTTTCTGCTCTCCCCATGCAGGCTAAAGCACCCTCTCAGTCACTGGCAGGACATCTGGTCAGTTTAAAGACATCATGAAAACTTGCAGTGCTTTTCTGAAGAATGATATGCCTGTGCCACAGTGGGTGCTCACCATCGTCAGATATTTGATTGCATATCTATTTTCTTTGAAGAAATGCTTCTCAAATCCTAAAATTGCCCTCCTCTGCATACCCGTGCAGAGCTGGCACCACCACAGTGGTCAGGACTCACTTGGTCAGGTAAGAACAAAAAGGTTGTCCTGACCCCTACTTGTCACAGAGGTGGGGGGCCAAGAGATGGCAGAAATGGTCAGGCAAGGACAAGGAAGCCATGGTACCAAGAAAGAAGACCCTGGATTGGCCAGCCAGGTCCTGGGGAGCATCAGGCACAGCATGGCCAGCCAGTCAAGGGAGAGGATTGTCTCGCTCTGCTCTGCCCTGGGGCGGCCTCACCTCAAGTGCTGGGGGCAGTTTTGGGCACTGCAATATAAGAAAGATATTAAGCTCTAAAGAGTGTCCAAAGGAGGGTGAGGAGGATGATGAAGGGCCTTGAGGGAAAGCCATATGAGGAGTGTCTGAGGTCATTTGGTCTGTTCAGCCTGGAGAAGAGGGGACTGAGGGGAGAGCTCATTGTGGTCTACAACTTCCTTGTGAGGGGAAGAGGAGCAGCAGACACTCATCCCTTCTCTGTGGTGACCAGTGACAGGACTCAAGGGAATGGCCTGAAGTTGTCTGGAGAGGTTTAGGTTGGATACTAGAAACAGGTTCTTCACCCAGAGGGTGGTTGGGCACTTGAAGAGGCTCCCCAGGGAAGTGGTCACAGCACCAAGCCTGGCAGAGTTCAAGAATATTTGTGCTCTTGGGCACGTGGTGTGATTCTTGGGGCTGTTATGTGCAGGGTCAGGAGTTAGACTCCATGATCCTTGTGAGTCCCTTCCAAATCAGCATATTCTTTGATTCTATGATTCTGTGAAGTTTGAAGTGGAAGAAAACAAGAATGGATGGGGCTATGACAGAGCAGAGCTTTCAACAAGGCACTTTTAAAGTCAGACATCTCAGATCTTTTCCCATTCCAAAGATCTCTTCCTCTGTCACAGGAACAAGCAATTTGGTGTTGTTTGGTTGTTGGACACCACAGACTCAGATATTCTAAAACGGGGGAAGCTGACAATACCAAACAACAGAAGATCATCCCATCGAGGAGGGCATTGAGGATGAACCAGGCTGTGTATAAATACATTGCTCCAATCCTGGCACTGATCTTTGAAGGGAGGAGTGTTCCACAGAGGTCTGCTGCATGCTGTTGGAGATTCTGGCTCCCTCATCCTGTGGAAGGGCCCTATGAACCATGCAAGGCTTATGTCAGCATCACACCTACCTACTGAGACAAAGGCACCCTCTGCAAATGCAGCACTGAAGGCCTGCATACATCCAATGGATGCTGCCCAGACTTAAGCATAAGGTGGGATAACTTTTGTTGGTAAAATATTTCCCATCTGTCTCAAATACTCATGACTCAAATACTAACAACTACCTGAACCTCACAAAAACCGCTTGAAAAGACACGAGTTCTCAAACAGCAAATTAACTAACATCCTCCAAGTTGTTATTCAAGCTGCAGTACACACTGCTTCAAACAATGCCATTTATAAAGCGATAATGAAAGGAACTAGTCTATAAACCTTTCCCTAGCGGCAGGAGGGCTTAGGCTCCCAGGTTCACAAGCCTTCAGTTTATTTGAAGCCCATCAGACTTCAGCAAAGAGGAAACAATCAAGGTAAAGAGAAGAGTAATCCTAAAAAGCTTAACAAGGCACTACCATGTATGTTTTTTTCTCTGCCTATATTGGCTTTGAAAGAGACAGAAACCAGCTTTCTACCTTTACTACATTATTTCCCACTTGTTAAATGGCAATGCATGGCCCAAGTGTGTTCAATAAGGCTAAAATAAGCATCCTTCTTTGTGAACTAGTGAAGTAAGGATCCAGTTGGCAGGCTTGCTCTCTCAGGCAAGACTCATTAATACAAAAGGGGGTTTATCTGAGAAAAGTCTAAATTACGAGTTCTAAATAGGTAATCTCAGCTGCAAAAGAAAACAAGGCTGGGGAGGTTTTTATGCCATGACTGAGCTTAAGCTTCAAGCCTGCAGGCTAGCACTACTCAGAGTGTTTCTGATGGGATAATTTTCTATGCAAAAAGACTGATTCATTGAAGAATTACTCATGTCATGGCCAACGTGCCAATTTCAATGGCCGTTCGTCTGACAGGCGCAACAACCCCTTCTGAAATGTTTTAAATGACCAGGTGCAATTTTCCTATTTTTAAATAACCTTTCATGGTTACTCTAGCCAGACAAATGCCCTGCAAAACCAGATGAGCTGCTCCCACTGCTGTAGTCTAGGCAGGGTTCGGGAGGAGCACAGCTCCCTAAGGCGCTGCTAGCTTTGCCCTTTCCCTTTTCCTCTCTCATTTCGAGGAAAAAGGAATTCAGTCCTAGTGCCTGATGGTAGCACAAGAATGATATATCAATATGCTGATCCTAGTCACTGGGTAAATTATGTACCTTAGGGCTATAATCAGGGAGCCTGATGTGCAAATAAGTCCCTGCACCCAATCAGTGGAAGAGATAAACACCTCAGAAGAACTGTTGAGGTGATCCCAAAGCCTTAGGTTAGGAACAGTGAGAATTATTCAAAGCCAACAGGAGAGGTCATACAATTCATGTGGAAAGTAGATTGTCTGAAGAGTGCCCATTACAATCAAGGTGTCGTGAAGCTCAAAGTTTGGCTCCATCTTCATCAGGGCATGCCAAAGTTAGAAGCTGCCAACTTTTTCTCTTGATCATTTCTTGATATTCCTCCCCAGAATGGTAGTATTCTATTCAAAAAATGTGGATTTTTAAAAGCCTATTCTGCTTTGGACAAAACTAAGTTTCAAAACAATAAATCCATAAAACCTGCTGTACTTACATGTCACCCGAATAACATGATTATTCCTCTCTGGCCACCCGACCTGTCAGATTCTCCATTAATATTAATACACAAACCCTTGCAAATGCAACTCCCATTTAACTGTTTAGGCTAATATTTTGCAAGATGAAAAAAACAGCTTTCAAAATACAGGAAAAATCCAGAGCACGCGACCACATTTCACAGGTCAGTGGCTGGGATAGCAGGAACTGCTGAAGGAGAGCTGAAGGAACAAACTCGCTCAGGGGCATTTTAGCACTCTTGTGATACGATACCCGTATTCATCAGCATGCAACAATCCCCTCTCCAGATGAAAAACACCACAGATCATGTTCCTAATAAAACAGTCAATTTGCCTCCTTCTCTTTTTTGTTGTTGGAAGGAATTCCTTACAACCTCACCTCCCTGGGGCATGTCTTCCTCTCCCCCTTTGTCGATCAGGAGAAAACAAGGCTCTGTGCAACAACAAAGTCTCGCTGGCCTGCCTCAGAGACGCTCACACCAGGTTTCAGACAGAGCCAGGAAATTACCGTTTGTTTAGATGCCCTGATTATTGCTAAGATAGGAAAAATGATGTAGATGGGAAGCATGGTGAGAGCACATTTGTGCCCTGATGAACACGTCAGGTTGAAAATCATGACCCCTTCAGGAAACTTCAGCGTATAAGCTCTGGACAGTGTTTTCAGGCTTCAGCAGAGGAAGTCTTATCCTTCTCCTGTATTTCTAAGCTTCAAAGGTAGCTGTTTCAAATCTTGTGCCAGAGGTGGGATTTGTAGCCCACTGAGACCACAGGTTTTAGCATATCAATAGCAGGAAGGACAGGTATCCTTGCTGAGTCCTATGACCTACATTCATTCTGCCTGCAATTGGCTTTAGCTAAGACAAAGATCACCTGTAGGCTCAGGCACAGTTTACTTTGCCTTCTGAGCTCAGGTTAAGACAGAAAACAGAATGGACCTGTTTGGACTTGAGATCAAGTGTGTATCTTTGCTAAACTCACTGCGTAGGTAAAACCTCAGCCTTCCTATTAAGTCTCCTGGAACTGTTACACACAGCCAGACCAGGGCTTTCTATGTCCCACCAGCCCCATTCAGTGGGCAAAGAGATTTTGCTCTGCCCTGTGCAGGTGTCTTCAGTAGTCTCTGCTGTCAGTGTGTGGAATTTTACATTTAAATATCATTAGTTCCCAGAAAATTTAAAGGTCATTATTAGAATGCAAGCTGCTGGGGCTTCAGTTTTGTACCATTGCTGAAGTGTTCTCTAACGCATAAGTAATTCAGTCTTTGTCAGCAGCCTTGTGTGTGACAATCACGAAATTGCAGTAAATTTAATTTCCTTCAAAAGAAGAAATAAAGAGCCCTTGTGCTGTGATAACTGCAAAACCATGCTTGCAGTGACATACACGATTGATACATGAACTTCATGCATTTGCATATGCAAGCTCCCACCCACATGGTAATTTAGAATTTCACTTATCCTTAACCTGACCAAATCAATGGGCATCGACAGTCCCCTGCCCAAGCTCAGAGGATGTGTGATGCCAGAGTTGTAATAAGATGAATTACAACTTAATTAGAGAATTTAGTAATTAGAGAAGATTGAGATCTTTTAAAACCATATCTTTGGAACAAAAGCAATTTGTTTAACACTGAGGAGGATAAATCAGAAATTTTTAAACAAACACTAGTTTTTAAACAGCTACACCCACCCATAATGGAGAGCAACACAGTAACTTTTCCATAATGTGTGTTTCTTCTTAAGCCCCATATGTTAGCAATTATATTATGTCTTTAAATCATGAGGGTTGATATTTTATATAACATTTTTACTCACTATTGTAACATTGAATGTTCTCATTATTCAGATATACTGCTAATTCTTTTCAGAATCCTGCTAAGTTACTGGTCTTGAGATGTTGCATGTGCCAAATGAGTTACCTGTATTAAACACTCCAAGAGAATAAAGTAGTGCAGGGAGTACTTGTTTACAGCAATAATGTAACCTTGTTTACAGCACTACCCGACAACCATATGAGAGACCTATTGGCTAATTCTGTTTTGTGGAAAAAATGAAGAGTCAGCTGATTTTTGTTACAATGAGTAGGAATCACCATTGTTAAATAAGTGACTGTCCTGGGGGTTTTCAGAACTGCTCACATCATACTTCAACCTACCAAGGGGAGGAGGGAGTCATTGTATGAATTACTCCTGCAATATTTCATGAGCTAGTAAATTTTCTATGGAAATTATCCAGCTTGATGAAAATGTCTGTATTTCAAACCTCACAAGAGTCTGATTTAGAAGAGAAATAGTGCTCGTTTACTGCAGCTTCATTGAAGACAAAGATGGAGAGAACCTAAGTGTTGAAATGTTAACGTTCCAAGAAAACTAATTATCATATTTTCACTTGGAAACTTCAAGCCTGCTGCTAATTAATCTCTGTGGAAAGGCTGTGTATGAATCAAATTATAATGTAAGTCAGATTATACAGGATGAGATGTATAACATACCCTGCCACTGAGGAGAAACAAAATGGATTGCTTGCACAGAAATGACAAAAAACCCAAAGAGCTTGCTCTTCATTAGTGCACCGATCTGTACCAGCCGGCTGATGACAGATTCACCCCAATGGAGTGTTGCAAACCACCTTGGATTTTCAAAAGTTTGCCTGTGGTCACAAATTATCTACATGCAAGGAGAAAAAACTATTTGACTGAGCAAACCTTGATGTGGCACTCGCAGAGTTCTGTTGTGAAAACATCTTGAGGGCAATCAAGTGCCATTAGCACATGTCAATGAGGCTTCCCATGAATTACTGCAAAAATTACAGTTAAGTGTACTCCTCCTCCATCACTGTCCAACCTCTCTCTGACAAAAGAGTTTGGATGTCTGTTGAAGTATTACAGAAATTAACACCTTTCTGCCAGTGTCTAATCAGAAGGATGTCAGCAGACTATTAGTTTGGTTCATCTGCACTAACACCTTTATATAACTCATTTATTGATTATAGGATAAAAATGATTTGTTACCATTTACTCTGGAAATACTATATTGTGCATACAATGGGGATAGTAAAGGAGACTTGAATAAATCAGTTCTCATTTAAAAGGGAAACAAAATACATATTGAAAGGGGAAATAAAATATGTTTTCTAAACAAAAGATAATGTTTACTACCTCTCTAGGTAAATTCCATGGAGTTTGACTAAATAATTTTTTTTTCAATTTTTAGTCTTACCATGAACATGCCAACCAAAAAAAGAAATGCTATAAGTAGCTCATAGTACTTGCATCCACATAGTTTGCATAGTTTGCTTTTCTTTTTATCTGTTGTTATTCTATTAACTTATTGTCATGCAAATTTCAGATTGGGAGAAGCTGGCATAGATATGGGGTTTCTAATCCCTTTTTTCTCTCTTTTTTTTTTTTTTCTCTTTTGATTTTCTTTTTCTCTTTAAGATGGGATACAACATGGAATCAAGCAAGTTCTGTGCAGTGTTACTCTACCATCTCAATTTCTAATGCTGTTTCCATTAGTTTACTTGTTGATTATATCCGTTCTACCATTGTTATAATTTATTACAAGGCCTCTTTTTGTGTGCACATCTGTTTAAGCAGTTCCACTTGTTAGACCTATCCACGCAGGCAAAAGTAGGTTTTCCTTTACCTAGACTGCATTGCCTTGTTTTCCACAGCTTGCACATACACACTTTCTGATGAATTACTAATCAACAGTTGTGAGGTTTAATGGCATGCCTGGGTATGGTCAGCATAGTTGGCTATTCCAGATGCTTCCAAACATCCACATTTCCCCCCATTTTTCTTTTCACCCATCACTCCCTGTGGACTAAATACTCTAAAAGAATAGTAAGAAAAGTGTTTCAGAACCATATGGCCAATGCAGCCCTACACATTTCAAGGCCTTGTCTTTTCATACAGAAATCATTTTGGTTTAAATCTAGGAGTCAACAGAGTGCTACCCTCTTTTCTGACCTTACATTTTGCTCTGTTTTCTGTAACATCCCATTACTGGGCTGAGCCTTTCCTCTACTCATCTCTGACTTTCAATCTCCATTTAATCCTTAAAAAAAAATACAGGCTCTGCCTTCAATAATTTATCCCAGATGAGAATCTGACCTTATACACACAGACCACGAAGAAGTTCAGTGAGACATGGCCCTATTTCCTCCTCTCGCCTTTGCTTACACATATAGATGGAAATTCTGGCCCTAATAAAGTCAGTGCAAGTTTTGCTGTTGACTGCAAGGGGTCGAGGTTTCTCTCCTACAATTTCTGTAGCAGATAGGTGATTACATGTCACCTTAACATGCTGAGCTAAATTGTTCTGGACTAGCAGGGGAGCTTGCTTGTACTGGCTGAAACAATCGTGCTTTACCCCAGATCAACACAGTGATTTATTCATGCTGGCAAGTAAGGAATTAAATTCTTTATTACTGCTAATTTTTCTAGATATGCTCACAGTCAGCTTTGCTACTGCTTTCTAGTCTCCTATGCTACTCCTACAGCATAGATCCTTCATGCAATCTAAATTGCTGGAGAGGCTGTACTGAGAGTTCCAGTGAGCAACTTCAAAAATTTTTGCAATAGGGGTTAAAATTAGGAAGAAGAAATCTAACTGTGAACTTGCAAAATGCTAGGTTTCTAAAAGATCAGTGAAACTAGTTTAGGGAAAAGAAACCACATATCAAAATTATAAAACCTTATCAGCAGCAGCTTGAGTGCTGTCAGCCGTTTGTTATTTCTCAAAGATATAATACAGTGTCCATGAAGTAGAGCTTATATACATAAGGTTTAACTCACAGTCACAAAAAGTTCATAAACAGAAGAGTGAATGAGTTAAAAAGAAAATTACATTTTGTATACTTTTGCTTTGTCAACATGATTTTCTATCTCCATTTGAACATCAGTGACGTCTAAATCATCAATTTGAGAAGAGTTCTGCTACAGAACCATGGTTGCATAGTTATCTTGTATAGTTGTCTTTTCCCATCAGCTTCTCTTACCTTGCATTTCTCACAGTTTCTTTCTATTTTCTTTGGCATGGTTGTATCTTCTGCACAAATTTCGGAACCACTTTTGCTTCTTTTCTCCTATTACTACCTTGTGCTTTCTGACTTTTCCTTCAGGCTCCCACAATATGTACCATGGTATTATACCTTCCAGGTAATTTCCTCAATCTCTCTTTTTTTTTTTTTTAAAGTCAAAATACCCCTACAACTTTTCACCTGTCTTTTGGAAATTGGTCTTCCTGAAAGGCAACATCAAAATTTCTGTTTGTGTTCATGGGAAAAATTCACCCTACAACTTCAAAAAGATCAAATTCAAGATGATCAGATCTATTAGATTCACAGAAACAGGCTGCTGCTCTTATGCAAAATTTGGCCTGGTCTCGCCATTCATTTTTTTCACCAAAAAGAGGCAAGAAATCACACTCGGAGTAGTGCTAAACCTTCAAACAGAAAATATACCAATTATGCTGTCCGTATATTCTTCAGCCTTTTTTGATCCACACTACAGTCAACTTACACAAGGGGATCTGGAGAGCATGAATCTGAGATTTTGAATTAGAGCACAGTCAGGGATTCTACTTTTTCTGTTTTCAATATGCAACAGCAAGAAAGCAATGTACCTATTTCCATTTCTCACTACACACTCTGTGCCACACTTTCCTCAGTCTAGCCCTGGCTTTCAGATGACTTCAGTTTGTGCCCCTCACTTCCCTCTATCCATCATCCTGTATGTGCAAGCAAGCTCCAAACTCCGGTGTGGGAGCAAGACCAGGGCCATAAGAAGAGACAAAGTGCAGCAACCTCAGGTGTGGCAGCACCTGCCTTCATCAGCCTCCACCCGTGGTCCAGCAGCTTTGCTGCAGCACAGACTAACTGGAGGCTCACGAAGCTTCCTCTAAGACAAAATCAAAAGTTAACCCCCTTGTGCTAAATGAGTTAAATGACTTGCTCTCCAGCAGCCCTTGTAATGCTGCCACGTCCAACATCGGTTTGCTCTCCTGCCAGTGCTGATTCCACTAGCAAGGGCAGGATTTTGCCCTCAACTATTCACAAGTAATTAATGCATTATTGAACAGGAATAAATAGATAGCAATTAAATAACAAGTATTAATGACTTATTTATTAACATATTAATAGTTGGCCTGAGAGTAATAAATGCAAATTAGTGTAAAGTGGTACCAAAAATTGTGTCGATAATAGGCCCTGAAGTAATCTTGTGTGTTCAAGATAATTACAAATATATTTTCCTTTCAAAAATCTACTGCCGGGTAATTTTTTATGGTTTGCTATAATATCATTTTAAAATTAGAAAATTAGCCCTAGTCTCATTAAAATAATTTTGCAGTGCATCAGGCTTTATTTCAAAAAGCCTTCACATTATCTTCTTGCCTACAGACCTTGCATTTTTTTTCCAGAAAACCTCCTTATGTGCCAGTATTTTGGGCCTATGCTTGGTACACTAACAGTTTTGTTTCAGCTTACTAGTTGCACAACTTTTCTCATTGTTAGTATTACTACACAAAAAGTCCCACTGCAAGCAGGGGTGGTAATAGGAGGGATAAGTCCAGTAAAAATCTCTAAGAGCCATATTTTTTGGTTTTTATTCCTGCTAATAGCAATTCATCTGATAAATAGTTCAGAGGCTCTAGAAGTGATGAGAACATAAGACCTAACAACCAATCCAGTCACAACAGATCCCACTCAGAAGACCATTCCTGGTCAGCTGTTTTACTAGAAATACTTCCCTCCCTCTTTTTTTTTTTTTTTTTTTAATTCTTGTTTGTTTAGACAAAAGAAAACCCCACTTCATACCTTGGCTCTAAACTGTTACTTAACATTGGAAAAGTGATTACTCGGTGAGGACAAAAAAACATTGTCATTTTTATCAGTTCTAGAAAAGAAAGAAAAAGGCTTGGCTAAAATCCAGCGTCCTGACCTCATCACTGATCTGCTAACAATAGCAGATTAAAATATTCCAGTCTGCCACCGGTCCTGATTTTACCAATTCTAGAATCTGACACACATTTAACATGTGACTGTCTGTAATAAAAGATCAGCAAACACTCGGCTCTCTCTCCATGTTTGTAACAGGTTGAGGAGTGAAGGCCCAGTCTTCCTCCTAGCATTGGCGCACAGGGCACTGCTTCAGCACATGCTCGTTTCTGGAAATGTTTCTGCCTGCCTCTGTAGGTGGCATTTTTACCTCTTTGCAGCTTTCCTCATTAAAGGCATTGTAAATGGCTTCTTCCAAAATAATCAAGTGCATTTCTGTAAGGTACAGGGCTAGGGTGGCTCTCCCCCCACAGTGCCTTCCAAACCCCTACGTAAATGTGATTGTGGCCGTGTAATCTGTGTACCTGGAAATATAATTCGTTTTGTTGCTAATGAAGGTCCTACGGCACAAATTTATTAAAGGTATACTTTTCCATGGGATAATAATTGGGTCGATAATATTAAACTCATAGGCTCATTATTTAATTGCAAGGGCAGATTATGAATACAGCTTCTAAAATGTATTTTAATGAAAAACACTACATCCTGACCTAATCATATCAACCTTATGCTATCTAATTAAGGATGCAAAAAATCATTAGAGTTGCAAAATATTAGTTCCAGCTCCATCAGGCTGTTAGCTGCCCCTTCATGAATATATATATTTTTTTACTCTATGATAAATAGTTAATGAGGTAAAAATGACAAAATTTGCATGTAGGCAAATTAGTTTAATAGAGTGATGTCTTCCTGGTCTACACAAAGTGACCTTTTTCCTATCAAAAGAAAGATTGAAAATACTTTGAAATGATGGCATGGATGTCATTCCACAAATGACAAATCACTTCTCTGAACAATATAAAAATTATAAAATGCAATAACCTTAAATTCTCATCATATTGTAAATGTGTCCTCTGCCGCTGCATTTATCAATTTAATAAAAGGAAATTAAGCATATTATAAAATACCCATTTATGGGGCAATTTTTAATCCAGAGAATAAAAATGAGAAGCACATGGTTAATAGCAAGAAAATATTGCAAAAATGTAGACCTATTTTTTCCAGAAGGTTTGACTGACTATTTACTTGAATGACCTCCATTTAAAATATATTTTTTATATGGAGTGATGTAAGATATGGCAGTCTCATGCTTCCCTTTATAAAAATTGTTCACAGTTAATTTCGTATTTTATTTAAAAATTAACACATTAATAATGCACACAATAAGACCTAGTGATGTGTCTTCCATACTGATTACTTTGTACAATTAGACATACAAAAAGAAAGGGACAAGATAAATACCTTATGCAAATCTGTGGCAGAAAAAAGGGTCTTTCAGTATCTGCAATGCCTAGGAGCATAAAAAGACCTGCAAATACAGTTCCCAGTCTTGCAGGAAGATGCTCCATGTAGAGAACATATTTCTAGAATGGAGGAAGTCTTCACTACAAAACTAGATTTGCCAAAGAGCTAACAAAATTTCTTTTGATGGTTCCCTTTTCCATCAAAATATTAAAAAAAAAAAAAAAAAAAAAAGACTCTGTGGGGAAGATTTCTGATTTCTGAAGACTGGTTCTTTTTTCACAGTATTTGTGTTTTGTACCGGTAATTCAGGAGTTTTGATCAGCAGTCTCCACTCACAAATTTGCCCCTGCTGTGAGGCAGATCCTGTGCCCACTGAAGTAGATGGTAGAGACCATCTCTAGAGATGCCAGTGATGTAAATTCCTGTGCTCTTTCCACATTGCTCATATCTTCTTACATCGTATAGTCTGCACCAGTATGTCCCCCAGAGAACAGGAATGTTTGATACTGCCACAGCCTGGCTTTTGGTTAGGGATGATGTAAAGGAAAGCCATGAAATTCATGCAGATGTACACAGGATAAGAACCAGAAACTTAGGGACTTTACTAAAGACAAAACTGTGCATGACTTTGCTTTGTTGAATGAAATGTGTGCTGCTCCCTGTGCAGCATTGGGATTCTTCCCTCTGCTCTGCACTCTCTGAGCTGCTGGATCCAGCTGAGGCTGGGTCCATTTTAAAGGATCTCACACCAAGGTTAGGAAAACACATTTCAATGTGGCCTTTCATGCACGCTAGGCTGCATACTGGGAGCAAAACTAGGCACTTACACGTGTCTATAGCTAAGGGTCATGTCTTTCAGTGTTCTGGCCCTTGAAGTGTGTCTTACTGTAGCAGGGGACAATCCATGTTTCCTCCGTTCAGGTACAGACTACTTGTATACAGAGAAGTAATTTTTCTTTCCATTCTTTACCATTTGTCTTTAGCTCCTACACCTTCTCCTTTCCTCCCAGTCTTCTTTTTTTCTTTTTCTTTTTTTGCCTTTTATTTTTTTTCCCCTTATTCAGCCCTTTCCGNTTTTCTTTTTCTTTTTTTTTCCTTTTCTTTTTTTTCCCCCTTATTCAGCCCTTTCTCTACTGCTGTAAGAAATGATATGCTGATAATACCATTAGAAATGTATTCAGTACTTGAAACAGAAACATAATTGTTTGCAGTTTCCTCATCTGCCACTTTTTCCATATGGCATTGGTGGTCCTGGCATGTAAAATGAGGTCCACTATATGTATTCTTTGACCTTACTTAACTTGTAACAAAGATAATAGAAACCAACTGTCAGTGGTTATGCTTTGACTTGATGTAGAAAAAAAAAAAGTGTTATTTTACTTACTGGGAAAAACAAAATAAATTTTATCTGTATAAAAAGTGGGAATGTCTGAGGTAGGTGGTAGTGGAAGCATGTTCACTCTTTCAAACCTTTTCCCTTCCCTCTGCTAAAATGCCATGTGGTGCTCTACACTTTCCCACAAAAATTAAGCTTACTGAGTATCTGCTTTTTCATTCAATTTTTTGTTTCAGGGTCCAAACTGTCATCATGGGAAAAAAAAAAAAGTGGAAAATAATTACAGCTGTGGCAGATGTTTATAACAGTGACAACTGAGGCTATATATTTATATAAACTGCTGATCTTCCAGAGGTAGCTATAGAGATTTGAAAAACCTGCAGACCCTAATCTTAAGTCCCTTGTTCCAGACGCTTAGAAAAGAAAAACAAAACAACTCGTACATGCTTAAGAGGACTAATTTCCTTCCTATCTGGAATCTGTTCTTTTGTACATTGAAGCAGGAGAGTTACCAAACAAAGCATTGTACACAGAGGCATTCACAGATGCATAAATCAAATTGATGAGCACTTTAGCAATTGTCCAAAAGCTGGTTTGTAAATTAGTCCTATGGGAATTAATAACACTGATGCAAAGCTAGAAAGTAAGGAAGAATAAGTCCCTCGCAGAAGGAAGACAACATCCCTAAGAGACTACTGACCACATTACTTTTTCTATTTTCAACTCTCTGAAAGCAATCATGAACAGAAGACTCATCTGTGGATGGCATCTCCACCACTGGACCCTTTGCAAACACAGAATGTATCTCCTAAACATCACAGCTTGAGGTCTGTATATGGGACTAGAGGCTAGGGGCTTAATAGAACAGAAGGAGGAATATTTTTGATAACCAAACTAGAGTACCCTCCCCTGCAGATTTCCAACTCAGCCCACTCTTCTAGGCGATCCTGGAGAGAAAGGGCCGGGGAGCAGAGCATGGCTCTCATATCTGAGTGACCAAATGCACACCCCCTTCTCAGGGCAACTTCACCTATGCCCTCTTGGAATGAATTCTACTTGTTCATGGAAATCCTCAGTTTGCTGAGCTGGCTGAGAAATTATCCGGGATGATACTGACATTTAAACCAGCAGTAAATCTCTAAGACCCAGTCAAGAACCACCAGATGGCACAGATAATTTTTGACATCAGTGATGCCTCTAAGGCTTTGGTTACTAAGCAGATTGTAACCCCTCAGGATGTCCAGGCAATGCAAGCACAACATCACAAAATTCTCCTGAACACGCTTCTTCTTAGCTTCTCCATTCAATGAAGCACCCTAAGAACAGTTTTCTAATATCTAGGTTCTTCTAAATAACACGCAGAAATACAAGGCATTAATTTGGACCACAGACTCTTTTTGGAGACTCTGTTTGCTACTCACCATCCGTCTTTCACCATTGATTCCTCTCCACTGCTCTGCCCTCTTCATAATGTAGCTCAGCTCCTGACTGGAAATCTCCAAGTCCAGTGGAACAAAGAATGTGCCTTCCTCACCATGAATACGCCAAAATACGTCCAACAGCCAACCTTCACTATGTAGCCTAAGGATAGAAATGACATATTTGGTTCATCTTTGAAAGGACTCATCACACAAAATAAATTTTAAAAAAAAATCATTCTTTTGTAGACTTCTAAGTCTTGGTTTTCCCTTCGTGACTGTGCTCTCTGCCTATGAGTAAGAAGCTCCTTTCCCACAAGTTCTCCAACATACAGCCCTCCCCAGCCCTCTGGAGAATTTACAGTACCTGAATCAAATCACATAAATGTAAGCAGCAATTTATTTTAATTATTTAAAGATATTGGCTTCCCAAAAATGATCTTGATCTTCCTTTCCTTAGAAATGTCTAATGTCTATCCTTAGCACTGGGCTGGGTAACTAGTTCCAGTAGCAAAGTTAGACATGAATGGAAGCCCTGCTGTGTCAGGGTTCAATAATGGGCAAACCACATCATATAGAAGGGAACTACGCACCATTTTTTTCAACCCCAAGCCTGAAGCCTATACAATCTAAACTTCTCTTGGTGTTAGTAAAGTTTACTTCATTTGTTGTCTTTGTTCTTCAATGACATTTCTATTCTGTGGTAAGGAATTGACTAAGCACTACACAGTAAAATTTTCTACCACAAGAAAGGCTTGCTGTGTGGCATTTCTTGATGTAGGTGAAACCAAGAAATATTGTGGGGCTTTTGGAAAAGCCTGGTGTCACATTTTTAGCCTAAGATGAACTTAAAAACATCAAAACATTGTTGTTTGATTCAAATGAATCATCTTCAATTAATCTCTTTCTCATTCTACTTTTATTCCAAAGACAGGGGGTTCAGTAAAACGAGATCAGAAAATCTGTGATCTCAGTTTTGGGTATTGAACTGAGGTCTTTCCTTTTGTACCCTTTTCCAAGCTAATATTTTACTCCAATTCAGCTGTTTCTTGGAGCCAATTTCAGCATTTTTGTCATTCCCAGAGACTGGCTGAGTAATCATGTGAAGTGCATGGATTGCTGTGGCACTGCAACCAACAAAATGCCTGGATTTCTGTAGGGCTGTTCAGGTCCTTCATTTTTTGGCAGGTGAGAGACAAAGCCTAGGCATAACTCCTTAGACCCTCTGAACTCTCACCCTTCTCATGTACAGCAGCACCAGTGACAGTTCTTGTGACTGTCACGCCCTTATCCTTGGGTCTTGTATTGGCCCGTGTGTGGTGAGCAACGTGTGTGCCTGGGAGAGGCAGAAGGTTGTTCAGCTGAACCAGAACAAAGTTTACATTTACACCAGCTCTACATCACACCTTGCAACGCTCACAGAAAGTGCAGAGAAGCACACTCAGTAAGGTGCTTAGTACAATTTTGCCCACGACTGAGATTTTGTGTGGAACAGAAATAAGGAGATGCACCAACAGACAATTTTTCAACTTGATCTCTGGAGGAGCTTTAGCTCTCTCTTGAAATGGGAATGTGAACCTTAGGGTCAATCACCATATCCAAGAGTTTCTGTGATCAAGTAGCTATTCTGATCCCAAAATCTGGCAGCCTGACTCAACATCAGATTAGGAATTTATCTCTCAGGCTTTGCTGCAAAGGTTCTCTCTGTTCTTTTTTCCCCCACCCTTCTTTTTTGAAGCATTCCTTTTTGAAGCTGCAGCCCTAAATTTGCTGTAGTTTCCAAGGTGTCATTTTAGGATTCTTTTATCAAAAGGGGAGAGCAGGTGGAAGATATCCTAATCAAGATGTAGGTCGTCAGAGAATATAAACAAACTGGCTATCAAGAAATAATAGAAAATGCTCGAAAGTGTGAAATGCAAATCAGTGCTAAGGCAGAGTAGGATACTAAAGTAGCTTAAAACACACTACAGAAGGGATTATTTTTTATAAATAAATAGTACCCTTTATGTAGTAAAATTAATTTTTTTCTCTTAATCTGTGGATCTACATCAGATACTCTTTTAATACAATAGATACATTTTTGCAAGAATTGACCCAGAATTATCTTGTGCCTGGTTGAAAAACTAGTAATCAAGCTGGTGGATTTTTTGACCTTTTGTTCATGTTGAAGCAATATTTTTCCACAGTGTTCGTGTTTGACATTCCAGGTCAGCAATTTAAATGGCTTGCCACTCGTCTTGCTAAACAAGAGAAAGACCTTGCCATTTATTTAAGCTCACTTAATGCAACATTCTTATTTCAAATTAAGTAAAATTTAATGCAGTTAAATTACTATTTGCTGCCATAAACATTTTCTATATGAAGATTTTAAGCACATGGTTATAAACAATATAATTAACTTTGAATTAATTAAGAATCATGAAGCCTGTCTTTCAGCTTTGTTGCTTTTGTCCAAAAGTACTCAGCCTTGTTCTGCTACCTGCTTTAATTTCTTTTCTTTGTCATGAAAACTAATAAAATGCTTCTTATACATTAACATACCTTATTATAAGCATGAGAGTAGTTATTTTTATTGCTAATACAATAAAAAAATCAAGACACAGATTATGTGTTCTAGACATATGAGAACCAGTATACAAGTTCATTTATTTACCTATCCAAAAGAACAGAAAATATTGAAATTATTTCCTACCCAGAGTCTCATTTAAAAATGGTCTTTTCAAAGAATTACACAAACCAAAAATTAAAGGGTACATTTAGTGGTTTAAAACAATTTATTACATCTTAGCTTGAGCCTTTCTCATCCTTTTTTTGGAAAACCACCACTAAAAATACAAAACCAGTTTTGCTGTTAACACTTAAAAATGTAGATTTTTTTGAAGCTTTTCCCTGAAAAATGTTTCAATACCAGGAAATTCAGATGCTTTCCACCAGACACTTCATTCAGATGGCTCTGCATTTTCTCACAGTGCAGAAAACACTTCACCAACAAACTCCTGCCTGTTTCTAATGTCTAGTAGAATGAAAAGGAAGGAATTGCAACCAGTGCCACTTCATTGTTCCAAAAAGTAATTAGAATATCTCTCCATGCTAGTTGTACTACAGACTCCCAAGGCACCCAAGGGGAACCAGATTTATTGAGGTATTTTGGTTTATAAAGAAACAAATAGATGCCTACTGCTACTTATCCCCTGCCCATTATTCCATTAGCTTCCTGGCTGTTCATCAGTGCTGCCATGAGTCTTTCTAGCTGTGGCAGAAACAGACATGTCCTCTGCTTGCTTTGGTGGTCTTGTGGGTTCAGTGTTCTTATCCCTTATTTTACACACTGTCAAACACTTCAGTTAAATGGCAAACTGCTGAGTAATTCCAACAAACGTCACCAGCTCCTCCACCCAACAGCCAAAGTCTCCCCTGTGTAGTGGGGTCTTAAGACACAGAAGGTATCACTCAATATTTATATTGGTTGACCTTACAAGAGAAAAATGTGGTGGATGCTTATTTAAAAATACATGTTTTCTGTGCTGAGCAACATTCCACTTGAATATATTTGAGATATGGCGTCTGAGAAATATTCACACAAAGGGATGCTACTGCCTTGGTGGTAATACTATTTTCTCTTGAAAAAAAATGCTGTTATGTCAATATTCAGGAAACTGCTATGAAATGCAGAGATGTTTTCCTTAAAAACATTTGGAAAGGTTTTAATTCTATCATTTTTGGGCTGACAGTGTGCTGCTCAGGAGTCCTAGCTAGGCCCCAGTTTCCCACGGTGTTGGCTGTAGACATTCAAGGAAGAGAAAGCTGATTATATAACTTTACTCTGCAGACTTCAGTATTCAAAATGTTTCCTTTTGTTATCAAGCAAAGAACTTCAAAGACATTATGCACTGTAACAGATTTTGTAATCTTCCCTTTGCTTTTGTATTTTGCTATGAATCATTTTTAAAATGTGTTGTGCCAAGACAACTTTTTTCCCCTAGTAACATTATTCCCCCACCCCTTTATTGGAAAACATTATGGGAGAATTGATCCAGAAGGAAAGGTACCTTTGATGATCTTGCACCTGTTCCCCAGACAATGAAGATGTTGGTAATATTCTCATAAAAACCTGCCTTACAAATGTTTTAATTTAAATTAATTTTCCTGAGTAATAAACGACAGCAGCTAAAACTTATGAAGCTATTCGAAACTATTAAGTCAATGATTAAGAAGGCATTAACATCTCAAAAACTAATTAAGTAGACTACCAGTACATTGGAGTTGTGTACAGCTCCCAGGAATGTAGGAGCTCTGAAATACTTAGCAGAAATTTAGATTGCCATTTATCTTTCTGCCTGCTGCAACAGAGTTTGTGGAAGGGGAACCGAAGGATGATACAGTCAGGCGTATGCTGAGATTTTCTGCTCTTACACCTGCCTATGTCTTGCCTTTGCATGTGGCTTTTTATTGGTGTTTGCCAGTACTCATCACTGGGTGAATCGAGGGCCAGCACAAAATTCCTACTGCATTATAAATGACTCACTTAGGAAAAAAAATACTCTTTTTCATTCAATATATAAGACAATCTATCTAACTAATTTCTAGTATTCCACACCTGTCCCTATCGACTGCACAGCTAATGGTTTCTACTAGAAAGGTGGCAAGGTAGGTAGTTGGTCAAATTTCATGAGGAACTGAGTTTAGAAAATGGGCTAATGTCATGGAAAGATTATTTGGATTAAATCATGTCATGATGACTCAGTCACAAGAAGTCAAAAATCCTGTATCATCAAAAGGCTGTAAGGCTCTGGGAGGCACAGCAGACTCAGAGATTTTGCACTTCATATCATATATAGCTTTCTGAAATTTTTCCTATTTCCTATATTTCCTACAAAACCCCTTCTTATAAGAATAAAGACAACATCTTCCAAAGTACCTAAATGAAAGGTACACACACTTTACAGCTTAAGCCCTTACATTGACACCATTGCCTGAAGCCAAAGAAGCAGAGGCTTCTAGAATCTACAAAAAATCATTATATCAATTGTGCTCCTGTTGAGGAAATAAGTGGCTCTGTCTCTGACTTGCTGTGCCCAGCAATCCCAGTGCATTAAAAGTCAAGCAGAAGCAAACCCCTCCTTGATTATCTACAGTTCTGGGCTCTGGGCGTGTGACACTGATATATCTTTTCTGATGTCACCTTATTTTATCTAACAGGAGAAGAAGCATGAGCCTAAGCTCCTAAGGTAATAATAAGATTAAGAGACATACCTTAAAAAATACAGGTACAACACTGTTGATGAGATCATGAACAGGATGGTGTAAAGCATCACTGTGATTAAGGCACCAGGAACTCCTGATTCCCCTGCTCTTAGAAACACCCAGGAGAGCTTTGCAGCATCAGCAATGGGTTTCTCTACACTGTTCCCAAATCGCTGTTATGGAGAAAATATCAACATAAGAAAATGTCACACCTGGTTAGACTATAGAGACAAAAGAACATGAATCTCTGTATAAGAAGGATTTAAATGTAATTTTTGGAGCACACAGTCTGAAACTTAGGAGTACGGTAGGCAGAATTTGAAATTAAACACGAGATGTGAAATAAACTACTTGCTGGCTTATTTTAGTACAATTAAAATCTACCTTATAGAGGTGGCTTATTGAACAAAACCCATGACACTGTGAAAATACTCAAAGTGAACTCTGTTAGTGTATTTCAGGGCAAGTGGAAGGGGAAGAAGGCTGAAATTTGCCTTAACACAATGACCAAGGAGGCATAATATTGAATCATTTGTTTTATTTTCCAAAAATCTATTTTTTTCTTTCTTTTTTTTCTTTTTTTCCTCATATCTAGTTCTTAAGAACTAGCTACTGTATTGACATATTATTGCCCTCTGCTGGATCAATTTAGAAGAATTCAACTACATATCATAGGTCTTCTACTGCTCAGAACTAAAATAAATTTCTCTCTCCAGTTTTTCCTTTTTAAAGTGACAAGGTGATAACCATATCCATACCAGATCATACCAACACATTTTGCAAGGATGTGAAACTGCACGACCAAAGCATCCAGTGTCCATCATTCAGACAGGGAGCCTGCGACCTTTAGGCTTCAAGAAACCTGCACCTCTCTGAGCAACTTGCCTAGATTAACCCTTAGGAAGTGCCAAAACTTTCTTCCCGTTTCTGGCTACCTTTGCAGTGATGTGCATAGTAAAGGAATGACAACTGCAAGTCCAGCTACGGGAGGACTGTGATTCTTGAGCACTTTTTTGTTCTCTCTTCACCATTTGCAATGCTGCTAGGTTTCTGTCGCGGAAATTGAAGGTCCCAGGAGACTGGTAATGACATATAAAGACTCATTCAGGTCCATCCATATTTGTTACAAAAAGAATTAAATACTCTGGTTCTCTTCTATCTCCCCGTTCCATCTTCTCTTTTTGGTAAAAAAAGAGTTTAAAAAAAAAAAAATTGGCTGCTTCCACTGCTTTCTTACTGAAGCAACTGTCTACCAAGGAAAATCCTCTGCACAGCAGTCACATCCTGACATTCCTCAAGAGAGGCAAAAGTCTGAATGGCAAATGAGAATAAATTTCTCTCTTATCCAAGCGGTTCCTTCTGGCAAAGCAAAAATGGTGTGGGAGAACTGTACTTTTCTATCCTTTTTTTTTCTAACAAAGATACTCTGTCATTCTGTATACCTTCTGTGGTCCTCAAAGACATGATCCAAGGAAGATGTCTTCATTTTGAATAGCTTAAATAACATTTGTCAACATCTCTCTCAGGTACTTATCACACCACCACATGTGGTGGTCATGTGAGCCTTTTGCAGTGGTTTTTATGATGACACGCACCCATGTGGCCAAAGAGATGTTACTGTCGTCTGCATTTTGGAAGCCACAGAAAGACAAAGTGAGTGGGTCCCAGGAAAGATCTGTCAGAACTGGAACTTGAACTGCATAGGAATGTTTCTTATCCCTAGAACATCCTTCTACAAGCTGACAGTAAATCAAATCTGAAATAACACATTTGACACAGCATTTTGGACTATGACTTGAAACCCCCCCAAATATGCAACTGCTCTCTAGCCTTTCCTTAACAATAAAAAACATTAGTTAGTAAACACAGAAACCTTTGTCTCCAGGGCTATCTGTCATCTTTCGTTAAGTATTAAGGCCATTTAGAATACTAAAATACATTCTAGCACTAAAATAACTCATATTACCACAACACAATATTTTAAAAAGGCTTGATCTAAAATAGATTGGCAAGCAAATCTGTAATAGCTGCTGAAAGAATGCCAAGAGGAAAAAAAAATTACAAATGCAATAATGAAAACACATGTAAGAGATATAGTTTCATTTTGGAAAGGATACATACAGTATATTGTGTAATATTTGAACAAATGAGTTTCTACCAAAGATATCTTGGTGAGTAAGACTGCCAAATTTTCAGTATGAAGTACAGAGATGTGTGTACATTTTTAACACTTTAATGAAAAACTAAGTTACTTTACTTGTATCTCACATTTCTGCCTGACCAAGTGCTATTTGAAATTGATAAGTAATCCAGTCTTTGTAGAACTGAGCACAATTCCACTGAAGTCAATGGCAACGATTTTCTCAATGCCAGTGTGAGAAAGATAAGGCAGACCTCCTCCTCTCTTCCAGATTTTATGAATACACCAGTATTAGAGGGGAGAAAAAAATCCATTTAATCATTTTAATATTTCTACTCTGGTTATTGAAGAAATACACGTTTTTGTCTTAGGAAAAGAAAACCTTAATCCAAATCACAATTAAAATTCAATGCTGTGCGTGTTTTACGTCATGAAATTTTTAAATAAATAAATAAATAAACACAGGCTGCCCAAGTGAAAACTAGAGCATGTTGCCACATGCTTAAACTATTGCAATTACCTCTCAAGTGAGCTCCAACTAAATTTCTTGAAGAGCTGAATTTTAATTTTCAAAACTACTTGAAAAGAAAACTACATGTAAAGAGTGAAAAATCACCTACAGAGCACAGGATAGACGATGAAGAACCAAGAGACCTGAGAAAACCTGATCCACAATAAGAACTGTGGATTAGTGCTCAATCTGGAGTGAGCAACAGAAACACAGATGACTTTGAAAGACCAGCAAGGGCAGAAGTGCAATATCACAACCCCAGGAAAGCTCCTCAGCATCCGGCAACCATTGAAAGGAGTTGGTGTCACTGACACACTGAGACCCAGATCTGAAATGTATGCTCTAGGAGACTGGGCATTATCTCAGATGTGATAAAAGTCAGGACCCACCCAAGTACAGTCAGGCTACACAGCCCAGACATAGGCACAGATAGAGCTGGGAACTTTGCTCTCCGGATGTTATGTATGATGAAACTCTCTCCTTAGAGATGACTGTCTTTCAGTCTCACAAGCCTTTTTAGGTGTGCCAGGAAATTATATTAACTACTTTGCCAGAGAAGTGCATGATCACCTCCATTTTTTTCATTTTGTCTGTTTCAATGCTTAGAAGAATCTGAAACATTAATAACCAGGATTGCTCATTAACCTATCTCCATTAATATCCAAAACTGCCATAATTCTTTTCAAAGCAGATGCAATCACTCCAGCAGTGGATTTACCTTCTTATCTCCATATATGGCTTGTACAGTACTCTTAATTTTATGCAGAAACACAGTGACTCCATTAGATGGGAATTTTGTTAATAAAAAGGTAATGTATAACATTATTATTTAATTTCTTTTTAACTTTCATGTTTCATTGCCAGGGGTGGAATTTCATATCTTTCAGTGATTCACTGAATAAAACAAACTTCTACGTCAAGTTCTCATGTCCAAGTTATTTTAAGTGACTCACCCCCAGGAATGAATCCACTACAAACACTGCCAAGGGGTCTAGCACTGTCCATAGTCCCATAGCTATGATAAACTTTGACAAGAAGGAAGGGAATGAGTCAAACAGCTGCTGACAGCCCCATCTGATCAGGACCATGAGAAGCAGCCCAGCATTCAAGGTCAGAGGTCCCACCACAACCATGGCCAACTCTTCACTGGTGTGCAGCAAGGAGTTCTGGTAGCACAGTTCCACAGTGTGAGGGAAGAGCTGGAACCTGTAAACAAGCAAAAGGAGAGTGTCTGTGCTCCTGAGCAAACCACTGAAAGAAGGCAGAATCATGCACGTTGTGTTGTAAAGTTGCATCCCTATCTGGGTCACAATGCTATGACCAAAAACTGTGTGAAGTTAGTCAGAAAAATAGAACTTTCTCCTCCTCCTCCTCCTCCTGTCTCTGCATCCTTGGATCCTCTCTGACTCTCAGTTCACTGGGTGCACATCCAGGCTCTCGGGACTGTGCAGGAAAGGCTATAGGGAGGTATTACCCCCCAGAGGCACCAGCATGAGCACCGGCCCCAGGAGCTCACCCGTGTCTGCAGAGCAGCACCTTTGGGCACCGCACAAAGCAGAAAATGTGCTATGGAAGACATAGCTTTTAGCGTGCCTAAAGTGATTGGAAATGCCCCTCTTGCCACCATGAGATGGCGGGATTCACAAAGCTCGTACCATGAGCAAGTTTGTTTGGAAGAGCAAGGCATTGTGAAGGAAGAGCAAGGCATTGTGAAGGAAGAGCATGGCATTGTGAGCTACGCACAGATGCTGAAATTTAAAGCAAAAATTTCAATCCAGTTGAAGTGGCCTAAATTCTGTTCCTAACTAAAGGTGAAGTGGTTTGATTCTCACTCTGTTCCCTACTTGTGAGTGCTACCATTACATTTGGTAGGACTAGAGAGTGCTCAGCTCAGTCTCATTGTTCAGGCACATAGCTACAGACTGGGATGCTGATCCAGGGCATCTTGGCTTGAGAACATTATCCTTTATCTATGACTGCCTGGGACAGCTGTGACTAGTGGCTTTGAACATGACCACCACTCTCTCATGCATTGCTTCCTTCTGTTGAGTTTCCTTTGTTTTCACAGACTCTCGATGCTTGGCCTCCCAGAAGTTTTAGCGCCAGCTGGCCAAGCCGACACGGGCTGTGCAAGGCCAGAAGTGAAAGATGGCTGGCTTTGCATTAAGATCTAGAAGACCACCTTAGCAAAACCCAGCACTGCCCAGAGTCTGTTCAGACACCCTGTTCAAATTTCAGCCAATAATCGATACCACTACCACAAAAGATATAGGTTAGAGAGTTGCATATTACTGGATCATACTCACTGATTCAGGTTTGTGTGATGATTTAAGGTGAATAAAAGAAAAAAAAAATTCTGTTGGAGAAGTAATTCCTTTCCTAAGCATGAATGAGCCTTTTTGCTCTGTAAAACTCTTCTCTGCCACACAGAAATATGCACAGGGTCAGGTATATATCACCTAGTGGACTTGTACTCCATCTTTTGGTTATTTCATGCCAGGTAATGACAAACAATGATTTTCCTGCAACACTCTAGAGAGGTCTAATTCCTGAGCTAAAGTCAATGTATCATAGAGTTAAAATATGTCAACTCATTGCAGCACCCACAGTAAAACTGATATATCAAAGTTAAATTCTTATAAGTATTTTACTCATAGATCACATCGGTAACATGAATTATGATTTAAATGCTTCTTCAGTTTTGTGCACTCCTTAGGCATTTTGAAATACTTTATCCAAAATGATGAATTTTTCTTCTGGAAGATACATAACCTGCTGAGTATCTCAGATGGGAGAGACATGGGCGTTACAGAAGGTACACAAATGGACACACCATGTTTTCGGTTTAAAGTTTACATTACTAACACCTTCACCTGATATGCACATTTGCATATCAGATCATCTGGACTCTGGATGTCATAGGTTCTGCAGGGGTTCCTATCAGAGCTTGCATGTAGAGCTCTCAGCATGAGTCTGAGTCATCACTTCTCTTCATAGTGAAAAGGACATGCTTTGAATCGAGCTATTTGGTGAAATATTCCGACAGAGAAAAGAGGATATCAGGACTTACTTTGCAACAGGAACTGAGATGGTCTGAAGGAAGAGCCACTGACTCAAATAATGCAGGTAAAGTCTCAGGAACCAAAGCAAAACTACCAGCAGTGCAAGCAGCCAGAAGTCCCTGGAGTGCCAGCGTGTGGCTCCCAGCTCCAAAAAGGCCGTGTATACCATGAAATGGAAACGCTGGAAAACTTTCCTGGACAGTTTCACTTCTGCAGCAGAACAGCAGCTAGAAATATACAGAAAGAAAACAAAGAGTCATTCGTAAAAACATATTAGAGACAGTGGTTTCTAAAAGACTGCAGAACCCTGCTGTACAGATAACGTAGCACAGGCTCTGATCAAAACTTTTGATTAAACATTGCATCTGACATTAACAAAAGAGAAAAGAAATGTTTTTTTCCATGGCAGTTTAGGTGAGAGGTGGCTTCCTCCCAGAAATCATGCTGCCACTTTTATAAAGACAACAAATCACATTTAAAACTAAGTTTTTAAAAGCCTTTTGGTTTCATTTTGATTTTAATTTTTCTCACAAATTGTTCTCTGAGGAACACTTTATCACTTATTTTCCTTTTAAGAAAATGGTAAAAGAACTTGTCATATTTGTACTGAAAAGTATTAATTTTACTGAAAACCTGTGAACATCTTTTTGGCATTTGGGTAAGAGCACTTCAGTCAAATATTTCCATACACAATGTGGGCTAAAAAACTCCTCTTTAGTTTCAAGTAAAAGGGGAAATAGAAAGGAACTTGCACTGTAAAGGATTCTGCTACTGAGTGTGGTGTGATTTTCCCTTTAAGCTAATTACTGTAGTGCTTCAAAGGAGGCAAGGGGAGGAAATGAAATGCCGAGATGCAGCCTTGGCATTATGTTTCCCAGAAACTGGAGTCTCTCAGCTGATTCAAAGCTGAAAAGACAGTAGCTTCTTTGACCTTTTGAAACTTCTAACTGCTATGCTTATTTCCACTGATTTAAATGACTAAGCAGCTGAGATGCACAACTTTAGGACTGAATATGATGTCATCATACTCAAACTGTTATTTATATTGATTAAGGCTTCTGAAAGTTCAGAAATATAAAGGTCTTTTTGTGGAAGAAAACATGCTGGCTTTTTAAAGTGTAGCATGTGACTGAAGAAGAAGCAACAGACATACTTGCACTGTACTTTGTATTCTTCTAAAGAACTTTCCTGTCTAGATATATTTCTTAAGTATCTATGTACATTTCTTTCTCCAGTAGTCACAAAGAGAACTGTGAATAGCAATAGAGAATAAACTTTAAAGATTTCTGCATTTTGTCTAGGTTTGAATGAGAAGGAAAAACAAACCCTCCAAACCTGCCAGCCATAATTCTGGATTTTGAGTCCAGCCTTGGCAGCATGTTGCTCCTGGTTCTCAGTGTTGAGCAAGATGCCCATGGAGGAGAGGGCATGCTGTCAGCCAGCCTCTTTGCTCATGAGGAGGCTCAGGCTTTAGTTACATTGTTGGAGAAGGACAGGATGAGAAGTTGTCAGGGACACAGCTCAAAAAAATAGGTTTTGGGTCAATAAAGGCCTCAAGTACAAATCACGAAAACTTCTCATAGAAACATCTGTTGGGCTGAAAAAGCTGATTCTTACAGAGACTGTAGGTTGATCTGTCAGGGGTTTTGAAGGTTTTTTCACGTTATTGTAGTCCATTTTGCTTATGTCCTAATCAGTCATAAAGTCCTACTTTAGAGACAGGGCCACATCATAAACGACCTTCCTCATGTTGTAATTATTTTCCCACAGCAGCCTACAGGAACATCACAACACATTTCATTAACATTATGAATTCATAGTCTAGACTTGTGTGAGAAGCAGACAAAGAAAAATGTAAAATAAGAAATATGATTGACTGTGGTATTATACTACAATAACCATGGATTTCTAAATGTTCTGAACTCTGCAGCTAGATTGCACCACACTTCCCTTCATATAAAGAAATTTTTGTCATCCTTAATAGCTTCCATCAAAATTTACTCTTAAAGCATTCACTCTTTGAGAAAAGTTAATAGGGCAGGATTAGCCACACTGTATTTTAGTTAGACCAAACTGTTTATTTGTGAAAAAGAAAAAAGAAAAAATAATGCTATCTTAGCTCATAATAATCATCTCATCTCATCCCTCGTCAAACAAGCAGAATTACATAGATGTCCCACCCAGCCTCACCCATGTTAGAAATCCACATCCTACAGGGATCACTGCCAATCTTCATCTCTGTGCTGAGAGCACAAGCAACCGTGTATATTCCAAAACAAAATCTGGATTTAGCTCAACACTTCATGTAAGAATCATGTACTCTTAGATCATTTAGTCTCAATTTACTAATTGAAGCTACCTCCAAATAAGCAACACCAGAGTGAATTGTTCAATAGACCACCTGTAAAAGATTGCAAGAACATAAATCCTTCCTCTAACCGCACACACAAATGGAGAAGGAGAGCACACTGCTCAGAGCCCTGAAAATACTCAGTCCTCTTTCATTCTGGGCAGTCCTAGAGCACCAGAAGTGATGAAAAACCGTGGTGACCTAAAAGCTGGGTTGGGAAGGTGAGTAAACTTGCTCACTGCGGCAGGACCTCGCAGTGCAGTCCGTACTTTCACAGGAGCTCCATGAATGCACTTGCTCCAGCTCTGTCACTCATTGTATGTAAGCCGCCTCTGTATGCAGTGTGAGCACACCCTACAAAGTGTGGCTATGGAACTTCTCTAAGGTTTAGGCAGCAATAAAAATACTCAACACGTGCTTCCATCACTCCACTGCTCCGCAGACTACTTCCACTTCCAGGACGTAAAAAGAGAGCTGATGTCTTCTCCTGTGAGCTGTGTCATCTCTGCTGAGATGCTGGCTCTCTCAGCCATGGGAATCCATCTGCTCAAAAAACTTCCAAATGAAAGTAGAGAAATTCAGAATGTGCTCACTTATCAAACCCAAAAACCTTCCACTGAATGACCCTGCTTTTACCAGCTGAGCAACATCTGTGATGTCTTAGCTGCACCTTTCCTCTGAAAAAAGCAATAGCATCCCAGAAACTCCACAGAAACCCAAGCTTGCTGGAAGACAAAGAAATCAAGAAAAATATGTATTCTTCCATTGGGTAGAATCAAACAACATTCATTTTTATTTTTGTAACGGCAATTATCCTTTTCAAGACTTTGTGATTTTCACCAAATGCCTTGATCATAATTTCCTGCTTTTAAATGTAAATTAAACACTTTATTGTTTAACTTGTTGGAAGTCCAGATTCCAAGTGTCACTTCTGGGCTAGGTTATACTTTCCTGTGACTATGTAACACCTTGACATGAGCATCATCACACAGTGGTGGAAACTGGTGGAAAATGTAGCCTACACAGTGACTCAGTAAAAGTCCCAGCCCATAACTGGAATATCTTCACTTACTTTAAAACAAATTCAGTTGGCCCTAACTTACTTGTGAGTTTCAGCAAACTGTTCCAGAGTACTCATTAATCATGCTGTAAGGCTGTTTACTGGTTGCCACTTCAAAACACTAGGCTTAAATGACCTCTCTCATTGACTTTTTTGAAAAATGAAAAAAGTAAGAGGCAGAAACATGAAATGAAATGCACCAAACAAGTGGAAACAGCCCCATTAAATATTTTTAGCTGGCGTTAGTAGTAAAAGCTTGGGGGTGGAGTGACACTGCTGGCAGATAGAGTTTTCAGAAGAGATTTATATAAAGTTGCTGTAGGGCAGAGAGCATGAGTATTACCCTTCAAAAACAAAACAACCCCTCCACCCACAAAAGCACCAAACCTTAACCCTTGGGTGAAAACTATATAAAGTTCCAAATGAGAAGCCACTTGAGCAATGGATTTATCCATGATTCCTTGGATTACTGGTAAGTAATTTGGCTGAATGTTTTTGTTCTAGGGCATTAGTTTTGCATTTTTCTTTGGGAAATGCTGCAGTAACAAATAGCAGAGACCGAATTACCATAAAAGCAAGTCAATTATTTCTATGGAAATTTTTCAGAAGGGAGGAAACGACGCACAGATTCTCTTAAGCTGCACTTGATGATGATGACAGAAAAGTAATGGCTGATAGAAGGCAGTGTGTACTGTTGGGTGACAGCTTTGCTGCTGACAAACTACGGTGAACATTTGTATAATGCACTGCGAGGCTGGCACTTAGAACTGATTGCGGGGTAGATCCTCAGCCAATGCAATCCTGCTTATTCCAGAGCTACACTGGTGCACACCAGCTGAGGTATTCAGGATCTATCCTGAATGTATCTCTTATTTACATTGCATAAAATAAGGCAAAATAAATGTTTCTTTGTCACCCATACAGACAGAGAAGATTTAAAGAGCAAATGCAGACGCAAATTAGTTTATACAAATTACCTTCAGGGAATCATACACAGTCCTTACAGCCCAAGAGTCAGTGCAATATGTTTACTCAGCTCACAAATAAAAAATACCCCTCACCCAGACCACCCTAAACAGTAGGTATTTAAACTTAGTGCTAAGTCCTTTATGGCTTACCAACAGAAATTAAGATGCAGGAAATGCTGCCCAGTGTTACTACAATGGAATGTTATCAGTTTCAGGGTAAAATCACACCTGTATCTGATGGCACATCTAAAATTAGTACACTAATACATGCAACCCTTCAAAGCGAAACCAGTTCAAAGCACCACTGAGGAAGCATGAGGTAGACAGTGAATATGGCTCATTCCAATGTGCACAACATAAATATATAAAACACATAATTTTATAATTATTAGAAGGGTTTTATTATTAATCCCTCTGCATAATATTTTTCCTTTTCAAAGCTCGTTCTGCATTACAAAGAAATTGCCTTTATCCCAGGCTATATGGCGATGACACAAATGACTTTGCCCAATAAGCCAACGGCAGAACTGCGAACCAAGCTCTGCTGAGTTACAGTCCATTATTCTATCCACTGGATTCCTAATAAAATAATACTTCTTTGTTTATTTGTATGCAAAGTGAATATAACCAGAGAGCATTTGCCAAGGATGGAGACACTGTTTTTTCCTAACTCTTTCCAGGACACACCTATGCTTCGTATTCTTCAGTTTGCAAGCAACCAAGAAAGCAGAGAGAGGTGACAAAATGACAATATGTCCTGAGGGGACATTAGGTAGTTCATTAACATACAAACATTCATAGGAGAATTTGACCTACAGCTTACTAAAAAAACCCCAAAGTTGTGGTACAGAAAAATGTTGAAAATCATGGCACGTTTATTTTTCAGGTGCAGCTGTGGTGGAAAAAAGAAACTGCCAGATCCATGCAAAATCCAAAATCCAAAAGCAGGGCTTTTAGGAATTAAACATTCTTGCAAAACAGGGAAAAAGAGTAATCCAATAACTGCAATTGTTTTGGTTTATTGCAAAGAACATGACACAGGTACATGACTGCACCTGTAAATTCACATGCTGCCCCACTAAGCTGGGGAGGAGGAGACTGATGGTGGCTGTGCTCCTTCCAAGGTCCAGGCTGTGCCAGCTCATGGGAGATGGCCAGCCAGCAGTAAACTCTGGATCAGCAACAGCTTAGGTGTGTTTGCGTTACAGGCATAGCCAGGAGCCAGAACAAACACACCAGCTGAACTTTTCCCACAACACACTCATGTGGTTATGTGCTGGCACAGCTGTAGCCTTGGAGGAACCACTATGTTCTTCCATATGGGGGTGAGGGGGGGAACTCTGGGTCAGTGGGCCAAGAAATATTCATTAAAGAGGAAGGGAAGAAAGTGCTGACAACTTCATATTCCTCTGGATATAACTGCGTTAGCCTGAAGATGGTGGACAGTCAGCTTTCACTATAAAAGAGTTTACAACAATAGAAAATAGGCAAAGAACAGCAGATTCATGTCCTCAGCAGTCCCTTTACCCAACAGCGTTAGGCTGGCACAGGAGCTCATCTCCTGACTTTAGCTAACTAAGAATTTCCTAAGGGAATTAACTGAGACATTCACAAGAAGAGATTTCTTACCCAGCTGGGGAAGAAAGCATTGGAAGAAGAAAGAATCACAAAAGTTAAGCAGAGTGGCAATAGTGCTGGAGGACAGTGCGGTTCCTCGTAGAGAGCTGGCAAAGCTTTGCACATTTCAGCTTTGAGCAGCATCTGACAGTGACAAAGCAAAAATGACAAAAACTGAAATTATTATCATCATGGCTGCAGTTTAGGTAAGCAACTAAAACTTTGCCTATTTCATGCTTAACTGCATTTTCAAGAGCTTAGTGGCTTGGCAAAACAGTCTGGAAATCTTACAGGAACAGACTTTGTTAAAATATTCCAGTCTGGTTGCTTCCAGCTCTGGATGGGTACAAACATGAAGTGAGGAAACTCGAGTGCAGCCTTCAGAAGTTTTAAGCAGCTCTGGTTTTTATTTCATTCTAGAAAGGAACAAAAGGCAGTAGACAGCCTCTGTTATTCATCCGCATGACATGACTAAGCCAGTCAAGAAGCAAAAGGAAGCATGTAACTCCTCCCCTACTTATTGCCCTCTGACTGCTTTAAGTAAGACAACAACGAATGAATGAGAAAAAAGCACAAACTACACAGAGGAGGATGCAAGATGTCAGAGGAGGTATAGATCTCAAAAAACACAGCACTATCTGTAAAGCTGTTCACCCAGTAAGTAATGCTGAATGCTCAACCTTGTTCATGAGCAATAAAACAGCGTTTAGGACCTGGAGAAGAAGTTTACAGGGTCACATTCAAGCTCATCTCAGTTAAAAAAAGACATGGAAAACTATAAAAAGTGAAATGTCAGATTTAAAACATCTATAGATAATCAGAAAAATCAAGATTAAAAACTTCTTGTTTATGTTAATAGGAGCATTGTACCCTATCCAGCAGAAAAGAAATACATATATACTTGTAGGCAGTACTTGTGCCTAAGCTAGGAGAGTCCCCTGTACCTGATGTGTGGAACGGTTTCTACCTTGACACAGAAAACATCCCCAAGGACATTTGCTCTGTCTGGAGGAAAAATGCAATCTTCCTCCTGACCAAATACGTATCTACTTCTGAGAGCCACTAAACACTCAGACACCATCTGTGAGCTGTGTATTCATCTGTAACACACCAATTTAGCTGGCAGGCCATTGGGAAACAAGACTCTGAAGCTGCCAAGTTAAAATGGCAATCCCGTACCAGTTGAAACTCCACCAAGCAAACAGGTGAGATAACCAACAAACACTGTAGCAGAGAGAGATGAAGCTTCAAAATAAGAAACAGCTTTGTGGAGTGGATTTTTTTAAAAAAAAAGGGGGGGTGGTATGGAGAGGCACAGCTTTGATCTTTTCCATCCTGTACTTAATTAGCAGCAGCATCACGCTAGGAGCATGGGTCTGTACAGCTGGAGACAAACAGCCACCTTCCTTCAGTGACAACCAACAGACTCGTGGCTGCTGCAGGCAGAGCAGGCAGAAGACACACAGCACACCATGATCCTCCATTTCAGAAAGACCTTTTTCTGTCTGGCCATACAGCGATTAAACTTCATCTTACACAAACACGGACAAGCCACAAGTCAAAGCCCTTTGGCTTCTATCTGGTGCTCACAGCAACAGGCTGAAACAAAAACTGTATTCCTGCCTGCTTGCATTGCTTCCCTTGACACAATTAAATTGTATGTGTGTGTAAGTGCTGGAGTTAGGATGTCGATTGCTAAACCAAATGCATCATTCAGTTCTCGTGCAGATTTATAATACTTATGCACCATAGGAATAGGTGGGTGTAAAGATAAAAAGAAAGAAAAAAAAGTGAATTTATAGGTATAAGCTTGTAGATAAAAATGCTTCTAAAGCACCATTAGTGTTATTACAGTCATATCTCCAGAAGCTTTTGTAGTGACCTGACAAAAATGACTTTTTCTTTTTCAAAGCAAATTTACAAGGAAGAACCAGGCAGGAAAAAATACTGGAGTCTGTGGGAACGATGGAACATGTATTTAGAGAAATCTTGATATTGGTAAAATTATTTTTTTACTCTTTATCAACTCGATTTTTTTTGTTGTTTTTATTACTATGTGCAGCAACATGTCCATGAATAGAAGTGCTTGAATCAGGAATAGCAATCCATGAAGAGAATGAAGCATGACGTGACCCAGGTAACACCAATTACAACAGAGTTAAAAATAAATCCTTGTAGATTTAAACATGGCCAGAGAAGACGATTTACGAAACTACAACAAAAATATAATACATTAAAAAAACAAATCTCACAAACAGAAAACTGCCTGAAATGCTTAGAGTAATTATGAGGCATACATTTTCCAAAGGTAGCTATAACAATTTTGGAAGAACTCTTCTTCACAGTTTGATGAAAGAGAACAATCTCAGGTTTGATCAGATGACTGATGTTATAACACTGCATACTAAAAAAGCGTTTTTGCTCTAAAACAACATGTTTTCTCAAAGAAGTAAACCTATGTTAGGCCAGTTTAATTAAATCTTTAAGACCCTTAAAAAAGAAAGGACTTATGTGCATGTGCACAATAGTCTAGGACACTATTATATTTAAAACACCATTAAACGGTTATCTCAGAAAAAACACCATTAACCAGTTATCTCAGAAAACTGAGATACTGTACAGATATCTTAAATTCAATTACATTATGAAAAACACAGTTATAGGAAATGTTAAACTGAAATATTTTTAAAAGATCTTTGTAAACACCACTGAAATTATGGTGGAAATTATCCATACAATTTAGTCAAACAAAATGCATCACATAATAATGGTATTAACTTTTTTCTTTTCAGTTTAATGCTGTGTTATTATATTTGCTGCCTATTTTAGAAAGTAATTTGTGTTGATGGCTCTGGAGAAAAACCAAGCATTAAAGAACTAATTTAATTCCTTCTGAGCTATGTTCAATTCAAAAATATTTATTTCAGAATGTCCCAGTACTGCAGAATCTGACTAGAAATCCACCTTGAACTATGTGCACTTTGACTAAGTCTCTGCCCAAGGCAAAATGATCCTGCATTCAGCAGGGTTTTGTCCCGGTCTTCTAAAGGACTTACACAGAATGTACCTGATATAACTGGACCAGAATGTCAACCATGATAGAAATTATGATCAAGACATGGAGGATACATAATGAGAACCTTATCCATTTTACGGTGGGCTGCTATTGGTGGGGGAGTACCTTTAGGGGGTTGTTTACAGAAATCAGCTCTTCCGCCTCTAAGAAAAAATAGAGAAAGAAAAAGAAAGAAAGAGAAAGAAAGAAAAACTGTGTAATTCCTTGTGCAGTGCTCTCCTTCCGGCTTGTTATACTGTATGACACAATGGATACTAGCTGTGTTAAACGTGCTCAGGTAGTGTTATAACAGGCTGCCTGGCTGCCCCTGGAAAGAAATTTCACAAATTTTCCTCCAGTGTGAAGACATGGCTTTATTTCTCTAGTTCCACAGTATAAAACAGAAATTTAAAAATTGCTGCAGCTTGTTTCTCAAAAATCAATGCGTGATTGCTAGCTGCACTGGGAGTTTGAGGGATATCCCCTTATCAGAGGCAATCTCTAGATAACATACTTTCCTCTATTGCCCATAGCTGCATGTAAGACACGGCAAGACAAATGCCAGCTTCCTTTTCTGTTGGTGTCATCTATTGATCCAGTGAAATGCTCTTCATCTGAAACTTCCTTCTCAAAGGGGACATTTGCTATGAGAAGCAAAGCTTTCTGCCTGATGCTAAAAAATCCTAAAACTTTCTACTAATTACTGCACAGCACCTTAATAATACACATCTCTAAAAATGTAAAAAAAAAAACCAACCAACCAAAAAAAACAAACAAACAAACAAACAAACAAAAAAAAACCAAACCATAAAAAACCAACCAAGCTTGAATGAGGCAGATGCCATCCTTTTCCAGTTAGAAATGTTGCTTTTCAATACCTAAAATGCAATATGATAAGGTCATTATGAGTTTTCTGTGTGCTTTATATGAAAATGCTCTCTGAGTCTATGTTTTCCTTTGGGTGCATTTCCCCTCAGACACATTCAGAACTCCTATCCCAGATGTGACTAAGTGACTCCAGTTTGTGCCAGAACACAAAACAGTGTCACCATGAGAAACAACAGGATCAGAGAACAACAAGAAGCAGAGTGGTAAGCAAACTATGCTGGGGTACAAAAAGGACACTAGGCCTGAAAAAAAACATCCCAGCAAAGAAAACAGCTACATTTGTGCATCTACAGAGAGAGAAGAGAGAGAGATAGTATAGTGTGCTGGCCTAAGACATCAGTGCCATCAGAAAAAGCTTTATCTAACAAGAAAGCAGAAAATTAAGATGTAGAAAAGACACATTCCTTTTAGAATGAAAACTGACTTGTAAAAATGGATAGCTAGTCAACACCCAAGTGGATCTTCCCATTTTTAAAGAGTTTTTTGTATGGCCCCTAGGTAACTTCAATCAATTCATCAGATTGGAAGAGAACAACCAAGAGAAGCATTTATAATGAAAATAATCTCGCTGGCACTAGAATATTTTGGACTTGACACCCCTAACAAGAAGAAGGTTTTGCTCGAGAGTAAAGGAGGGGCACAGGCTTTACAGATGTCGATAAGCTTGTTCCTTCAGTTCAAATATGAAGAAGTATCACATCACTTACCCCCACACATACAATTTCTAAAAAGCATTTCAAAGACACTCAGTTCTGAGACTTCACTCATACAATAAGGATTTTCAGTAACAAGGGAGCTGACTTTCTAGTAGGTCAGGACTGAGCATTTCTCTCTGTGGGAGCAGAAACTGAGGTAATTCCTTTCTACCCCTCTTGGCCAACAGGTTCAGAAGTTATTAGGGAAGACTGACAGACAGTCTTACTGCATTTACCTTGCCTTCCTAAGGTAACTGGCTAAGAAGTAAGTGTTCAGGAGCCATTAGACCAAAGCTTCCAAAACAGAAGAATAATGCATTTGGGCAGAACAAAAGACTTGTTATTTTGCTGTCTCTGATAAACAGTGGTTGGCAGGTATTGAACTTACCATGCAAATTAACATCTCTCTTTGTTTGGTTTGGGCTTTCTTTTCCTGTGTATATTTGTCTGAACGTGTATTTGTAAATAATACTTTTTGTTGAAAGATATTTTTTTTAAAACTCATGGAAAATGTTATTTTAAACTCTTTTTACAAAGATATGATTCTTCTTTTTCTTGGAACCCCTTGATTTTTCATCCAAGAACTCCAATTCTTGGATGAAAGACATACTGCAGTTTTTCAAAGACCCACATTCATCCAGACAGTAAAGGCAAGAAACACTCAACCTTCAGGAGTAACCGCAGAGGTGATTCTGAATCCAGGCTTTAGTTTTTGCTACTTAGAGGCTGGATTACTGGAGGAAGAACAGTGGAACAATCAGTTTGCCAATCAGCCTTAACACTTATTAATTTTCTACCCTTCTATCGACAATAGAGACAATCACAATCATAACCCTAGAGGACAAAATCCCATTATCTTTGACTCACAAGATTTCCCAATATTGGTCTGAATTCAGACAAGATTTCACTGGCTTGTAGTACACACTACTCCTCTGATTCCGTGTGATTCATAACTCATTCAAATAGAAGCACCTACAAAGTAGTCATATCTTCCTCAGCTGGAAGAACCTACCCTTGTCAAAACTCAGTGTGACAGGCTAACAGGGCTGTGGGGCTGATGCTCTTTCCCCATCCTACAGCTCTTGATTGGATGTGTGTAGCAGGATCGTTATTGCTCCTTACTTCCTCTCTAGAGCTTTTTTATCCAATTGCAAAGCCTAATAACCACTTGCGTTGATACAGCGTTATTTTTGTTCAGCTAAGTAGCCTGCTCACCTTCCCATGAATTCCCTTAAGTTTGGTAGCAAGGTACGGATGCAAAAGCCTCAAGAAGTCAGGGTGAGATTTCCAAAGATACCAAAAGAATTTAGCTGATGTAATGCAACTAGAAAGAGCACTGTGGTTACAGGATACAGACTACTCTGAAAACCTCTTCATCAGTTCAGACAATAATGCTCTTGCAGGTTCTCTGCATTTTATAGCCTCTCTTTCATGCTTAGTATGTAGATTTAATAACCTTTATTTCCTTAAGGATCAACCTAAAACATACATGATTCACAATGCATCAGAACTTAGATTTACACTAAAATTTTAATTTTCAAATCTAGTATCATGATGGTGTTTTAGTTGTGTAGCCTTAACATTTTTTTTAAATACTTTACTAATTTTTTATTTTGCTCCTGTTTTAACTGGAAGGCATATTGTTTCAGGTCGTATTTGATGTTATTCTTTCAGCTTAAAGACTTCAAATCATCACAAAAAGAAAAAAAAAAAGAAACAGAAGGTTTTTGGTAGTTTAGTTGTGTTGTGTGGGGGTTTTTTATCTGCTTGTTATATAGTTTTTGCTTTCTGTGCTCAAGGTTTGAAGGTAAAATTTACAAAGACAATGCTTTTTGACAGTGAACTTTCTGCTACAGTTTTAGAAGCACTCAGCAAATTCCAGCAGCGGGTTTCTAGACACAAAAGACAAATACAACCACTCCGTGATTTAGATTGGCTTTCTGTTTGTGGGTCATGAGACTCACTGCTGAGCATGTCAGAAGTTGGCTGTGGCATTTAATGAAGGTTGTCAGCAACTTCATAGTTCCCATAGCAAAAGAAAGAGTGTGCTCTGGCTTTGGTTTTGGGGCATGGGTTGTTGGGGTTTTTTTCTCCCTTTCTTCTTTTGGATCTTTGATTGGAATCTGGGACTGGAGTTAGTGGATAAACTCAGTTACTGCTAAAGAATCAAATTAAAAGCATGGAACAAGCAGGGGCTTTGAAAAACACTGAATTGCATAGGTTTCCTTTTTTCAGAGACATTCAAAATAAATATTAAATTTCCCTTCAATTTAAAAGTTTAGAGTCACTCATGAAATTAGGAACAATAATCATACTCTATTATGCCCTGTCTCATGTGTGTCTCGAGAGGGCTGTGACTTGTCGTAGCATGAAGGAACCTAGAAAAATGATTACTTGCTGCTTCAAACAGAAGATGCATAGCTCAGATGCTCATTAATGAGGCAAAGGAAAATTAATTGACATGTCTAATAGTTCTTTTAATATAGCCTCTAAGCCTTGATGTGTCAATTGTCAAATTACCCCGGCGTTCTTTCTTTGTCTCAGTGATCTTGTGTCGCATTACTAGGAGGGAAAATTAACATTACTTTCCTTGGCTTCTCTCAGCACACTTTCTAGCCAAGAGTCTTAGACCTCCAGAAAAATGAGATGCATGCAGCCCAGCTGCCTTAACCTCTCTCCAGATCAGGTCTAAACTCCCAGACTACAGAACTGCATGATGCACCTTTCCTGGGGCATAGAGTGGTTAAAAAACCCACAAGCTTTAAAAGCCTAAATGTGGCCTTTCTACATATCCTTGCCACTCTTTTGCACTCCTTTGACTTAGGTTAGAGCTACTTCCAGCAAGCCAGGACCCTTTCTGCCTCTGCTTCTCCATCAATGGTCTATCCTCAGAAAGAGACAGTGTCTTCCACCCTACAACTATGCTTGCTCCAACATACACAGGGAAAGAGCATTCCTTTTAGAGCTTCCATTCTTTTCACATTATTATCACCCAATCCAGGCTGGAAAAAAATCTGTTTCCAATCATTTGCCTGTTAGTCAACTCTCTGCCTGACAGCAAATCCTTTGATCAAGACTGTTATACTGTGTATATTAAGCTCATCTAAGTTTATGTAATGGAACTTTGTAGTTGCTGCTGCTATTTCATCACTTGGTGTTTCTGTCCTACGTGAAGTTAGGAATAAAAGAAAACACAGAGAAGGCATATGGGTTGTATATTGCATCTGCTGTTTGTAGTCCAGGACAAAAGTCCATGGGATTCCCAAAATTAAACAGCATCTGACAACTTCATATTGGCAAATTCTTTCAGCCATAGCTCCAGAAATTGAAGAAATCCTGATTTCAATATAATTTGTTTGGGGCTATTTTTTCATACGTAGATTAAGTGATTTGTTTCAGAAATTAGCCCCTTAGCAGATCATAGCAATAAATCTCCTAATACAGAGCCATACTGGAAAATGCTGCTCTTTGTGCAGAATGAAAATCACTGCAAAACAGTATATAAGATCTTTATGATTTTGAAAAAAAAAAAAAAATCAATTAATTAATTAAAATCATTATGATATTTTTATTCTATAATAAATAATCTTTGCCATTCTGCTTAGGGTATTCATACCCTTGGGCTTTCTCATAAGGAACAGGTTTGCACATGGCTGCAGAGCGTAAACACACTCGATCTAATAGTTAAGAAAGTACTACGGAAGTTCCGTTCCACAGAGCTGCAAGTGTGCAGCAAGCCCAAGAGTAACAGATTTCTTGCACATTCGAAGGCTATTAGTCCACATACAGTAGATTTAGCATGTCTCAGGCACAGAGGAGTCCCTTCACATGTGCTGTAGAGCAAGACTGTACAGCCGAATGGATGCATCTGGAATTGCCACATGGGCTGTCAGAGATCCAGACATCTTGAACAAATGCTGGAAATCTTCAGCTTTCACCCAGGCCCAAAAGGAACAAACTGGGAAAAGCCAGGTTCTATGAAGCTGGGTGAGAAATTAAGATAAAATTCAGTAACATTTCTCTGAATGTCTTTCTATTATGTGATAATTTTTGAATAATCCAACCAATCAGCACTAAAAATTCAGGGAATACCATAGCCATCATTGTCCTGAACACTATTGATTTTGACAGAAACTGAAACAAGAAGGCAGGGAAAATACAGGAGAATGGGCAGCAGTTGCAGAGAGGGAGTTTGCAAGCACAAATAAAGGCACAACAAGAATAAAATAAGGATGCTGAGGCACAGACAGCAAGAATATTTTCTGAGATAAAGCAAGCCAGTAACAAGGTGGGGAAATGTCCTTATTGTCCATTTGTTCTTCTTTCATGAAAAATCTAATGCTTTTTTGCTGAGATGTGGGAGTTACACAAGGTATTTGCCAGTGCAAGCAAAGAAAACCTTACTTATTTCATGCTGCATGAGACACCACTTTAACTAATATATGGTCTCTTAGAAGTTTTTAATTGCAGAATAAAGATGCATGAGAAGTAGCTTCCCCTCCATGTGAAGGTTTCCAAAAGACAACTCTGACCCAAAATTGGGATGAAAATGTTGAAAACAAAAAAGTTCATGTACTGATATTTTGGTTAGTGAAAGGAACTGTTTTGGTAATTTAAAGTGGCTTGAAATTATTTTGACCTTTCCAATAGAAAATTAACCCATCTTATACATTAAAATGTGGGGGGTAAAAAGTAATTTCAAACAAATGTTCTTTTCAAAATACCAAGATGGAATATTCCAAGAGTCTCCAAATTTTGTTTCAATTGTCCTTTCCCACAATTTCATTTTTTGAAAGTCACAACTTTCCAGTGCAAAGCGCTTTGTCAAAAAAAAACCCTCTCAACCACGGCAGTAATGCCACACATTCTTGATTCTGCTGGGGTCATATGGTTGCTTCATTTCAGTGGGTAGCTTGAGACAGGCTGTAAAATACTGGTGTGTCACCCATTCTGGCATTGTTCTGGCAAGTGTTGTGACAGATCATACCAGGCACTGAGATTGCACTCACAGTGAGAAGAGCAAATTGAAAATACATCTTCCATTGTGTGTGATCCAAAGGATCTGGGGACTGATCTTATGCTGAGAGATTGTGCTGTGCTCTGGCTTGGACAGAGGGCTGCCAGAAGCTGTGTGGGAAGACAGGGAAGTGCTTGGCAAATCCCTGGCAAAGACAGAGAAGAGGAGAGCTGCACACTGAGCAAATCACCCCTGGTATGCCACTGAAAGGCAAACCCAAGTCTTCACTACACAAATAGAGCAGCTGAAAGGTGATTGTGGATCTGTCTAGTCAGTAAACAGCGAAGTACTGAAAACCCTGGTCAGCTGTCTTCAGTGGGTTTTGGAAATATTATTCCCACAAATCTTCCTTTCCTCCTTTGTAGCAAATAAGCTGGGACTCAGTTGTAGACAAGGGCTTGGTACAGAGACATGGACCATAAACTGGTTCTATTCATTAGGAGCAGAGTGGAAAAGACACAATGTTGGAAACATAAGCAGCCAGCCTATGAGACCAGCTCGGTTACAAAAGCATCCACCACTAGTCTATCTAAACTCAGAATGCCAAAGGTAAGGAACGCTTGCTGTGAGCTACAGCTCTTGGGCTACAGCTACTCAGACTCTCTCACTGTAAATATGAACAAATCAGACATACATTGCTTTTCACACTTCCTTTCTGTAAACAGCACATACTGCCTCTTGTAAATAGCGCAACTAAACTCCAGTTTCTCAGCTGACATTACTGCCCTGCTGAAGCCAGCAGACTTGAAAGCTAATTCATACTGTCGAAGTATCTGATCTGTTTTCATTTTGCTTATTTTCTTCATAAGCACTTGATGCTTTTTATTCTACCACTACTTCTGAAGATTTTAGAATTAATAGTATGCCATCTTTCTAGTGCAGTGTAAGTACTAAAGCAATACATTGCCTCTATCAGAATTATCAATTCTGATATGTCAGTAGCAGGGCAAGCAACAAAAAGGCTCTTCCAAGTACAAACCTATTTACTTGCCACTTTTCTTGTGTGCATTCTTATCCCTGAATAAAAGTCATCTCTACTGGGTGAAAACACACACTCTGTAGTCTTTTCTTGGAGATTTCTAATGAACACATGGTGTGAAGGTGTGCTCTGAGTCCGAGACTCTTACACTATCCAGACCAGCAGACTCAAACCCAGCAGGAAAGAAGGCAACACTCAGTAAACCTGGTTCATGTGGAGGCTGCAACTTTATTAAATGTAAACCACATTATGGGCTTATTTAAATTAATGGTCACAGTGGGTGCTCAACACCTCTGAAAGACTCTGCACTAGGGCTAGCTATAAAATTTTCCATCGAGACTCCTGTGTGAAGGTGAGCTGAGACTTCTGACTAGTAGTGCTTGCCAGAAAACTGCCTTTCTGTGGGAATTTTTTTCTTGATAAAATGCTCAGATTTTGGTGCTGGAAAAATAGAACTTTTTTCCCTCCCAGCAGTCCTTCTCATCAGAATCAGTAACCAGCTGTTCATTTGCACAAGCCCACAGGCTGAGTGAGGCATTCTTGCCAGATCACCTCATTTGGATATACCAGAGTCCAACGTACCAATGTGCAACGCAAGGGCTGACAGACCACACTGGACATGGACATGCTGCACACAGCCTGCCTCAAGAGCCTTGGATTCCAAGGAGTAGGGGGAGATCAGACCTGAGTGCCACCCCCTACACCCTACACCCACTCCAGCTGTGCTCAGTTCTCTGCCAAAGAAACCCAAGAGGACAGGGAGGGGAGGAGACCCCCTCTTGTCCCACCTTGGTCAAGAGGACCAGAAGATAGGGACCACAGAGGGTGTCACAGGACCTGCCTCTGTCACAGTGGGCATGCAATCAAGTGACAGCTTGTCTGAGCTAAGTCACTTAATTCTTCTGGACTGGATGATTCAGCTTTGTTAAAAAGATACTGTTTTCTAGGGGCGGGGGAATCCCTAAATTTCATTAGCAAATTAGGACTGTTAAGAATGGCTAGGGGAAAGAAGCAAGTGGTTGAGCAGCAACTCACAATGCTTATGGACAGTGAAAATCCCTACAGAATACTCAGCTGAAAACCAAAGGAGACCCTTTTCTGTTTAAACAACAAGAGCACTGTATTGTAATTCGCTCTTGCAAGAAATAGAAACATCTTAACTGAGTCAATGGCGATTTTCTGCATTATTGTAATACTTAAAGTGTCACTGTTCAGTGATTGCTTTCAGCTTATAAAAATAAATTTCAGACTTTTAAACATCCAAACCAATAAAGCTACATGGAGAGAATGTTTGTCATTGAAATAAAAATTATCTCAAATATAGAGCTGGAGCATCATTTGTAAAAATAACAGAAATATTGCTGAGACAATTTAATAGCAAATAAATAAATATGGGAACATCATGAAACTGTGGCAACTAGAAGTTTAAGATATTAAACAGAAACTAAAGAAATTAAAATAAAGAATCACATATATTAAAATATATTTATACACAATTACTCATAAATGTATCAATCTACATTTATGCTTTCATATTCTGTATAACCTCAAATTTTATAGGTGTAAAAGAGAAAAAATATTGAGAATGACCTGAGATCACCTAAAGAAAAGCCTTTTGAGTTGAAGTATTTCATTTTCCTATTTCTGTTCATTTACAATGACAAGATAATGATTCACAGAATCACTGATAAACAGCAACTGTGTCCTTTTTCATTTGCTTCCTAACACTCCTGGAAAGCTTTAGAGTAAACAGTTTAGAAGATAATGAAAGGTAAAACTTCCATCTGAAAAGGTTTGATTCAACAAAATTATTGGGACAATCACTCAGGTTAAGTGTTTAGCCCAGAGGGCAGTATAAAATTTCATCAAAATTCAAACCATGCATAAATGATCTCAAACTGCAGTGTCTATTTGTACCACACAACACGTTAGTCACATTTTTCACTGAAGATTGAAAGTAATGATGAAGCAACTGATAAGGATGAAAGACTGAATATGTGCTATGCCACCCATGTATAATTCAGTTAGTGGCAAACATGGATGAGAAAGTATCCTGCAACAGCATGTGTTTTCCAACTGCTTGAGAAAAACTGTGAACCACTAACAAGGGAAAGAGGACAGAAATGAAACCAAAAATATTTCACACAAGAATAACACACAAATTAGCCAGGTAAAGAAGAGAGAGCTATTACGTCAGTGGGTCAGGGATTCAAAGACAATGAGAAATGCAAATATGGATCAAAAGAATATTACAACTTTATATCTTTTAGGTTTGGTCTTTTCTAAAAAAAAAAGTATTACTGGCTCTTTTCAATGCAGAGAAAAAAAGCAGTGGCAGTGGTAGAGAAAAATGGTGCCATTTTTCTAAATCTTCAATTTTTGATGAATAAAATATAAAGAAAACTTCAGTGCAAAATCTCCATTTAGAGTGCAAAATACTGTCCTCAACCACTAGGAAGAAATAATCACAATGGAAAAAAAGACTTTACACTCCTTTTTCTAGTTGAAAGCTTTGATTTCGTCATTCTGGAGAGAAGCTATGAGTTAAGGATCTTAAAAAGGTCTGTGATTTTTCATTTTAATCCCAAACAAAGACAGAATCTTTGGTTGATGACAGCCAGTGAAACAGAATAACAACTATGGTACATAATGTTATTTATCAGCTGATTATGGATCACTCCACTGACTGTATCAGCTATACTCAGACACCTGCTGCACATTTCGTCTGAACTATTAGAATCAGCTCCATGCAATTACACTGACCTTCAGCTGGAGTTCTGTGGTTGCTAAATGGTGAGTCCAAATTCCTTGTTTTGTTATTCTGAAAGCATCTAAGGTGCTGGATAAACTAATAAAATTGTCAAGTCATGCTTCAGAGAGATTGTACTGTAGCATTGAAACTGCACAGTGGAGGATTAAACACAAACCTAAGCTGAAAACCATGTACAAGGCTGTGTTTTTGTGCAGAAACATGTTAGTCTCAGCAGATTCAGGTTATCATCACTCCAAGCAGAGCTAGATGTTAATGATTTTTACCTGCCTTTATGGGGAGGATGGGATCAGAGGAAAAACTTCACAGGTATCCTGAAGAGTTATCTCTGAGTAAAAGTCATGGGTTAAAGCTGCACATGGAAGGGGAAGTGTCAAGGGAAGATGAGAGCTGATATCTATGGTAGAACGGTAATATCAGCAAAAGAGATGCCACTGAAAAGTGGAGGGAGGCTAAGTGGTAGAGGACCTTACAAATTACTGGGAAAAATTATAGTATGACAGATGCCTCCAATGATAGCTAATTTAAATGCCATTAGGTGCATTATATTTCACGTGCAGACAGTCTACAGGGTGATGGAAAGCATTACAGCAGGTTAGCATGGAAGTTTATGCTTCAGTCAAAGCAAATTGTTATCACTTCACTGGAAATGGCACTTGAACAGCTTACCTCAGCTGAGGATCTGCCCCTCTGCAGCATTTGCTGTCTAGCAAAACACTCAGAGCAGATGCTAAAGGTGGTGGAACTTGAGCGAGTTTCTGCTGACTCATTGCCCCCAAATGAAAAATTATAACAAAGTTACTGAATGTTCCAAGCATTGTACAGTATTTTTAGTTTATTTTGCTATTCTACGCTTTCTGATTTTTTCCAAGTGGGTAATATTAAATGAAGCATTTTTCCCAATTAGCACTTTTACATGTTTTACATTTAGTGTATCGTTGCTATTCCTCCAATGAAGTCTGGGGAAATGGCAGAATGAAGCCTGGAGTTACGTTATTTTGAGCTGATTTCCCTGTAATGTTAGTAAACAGTTTGATGCATCATGTCACTAGTAGCGCTATTCTCTCTTGTCTTCCCCCATTTAATGAAAATCTGTGAAATAAATGCTACAAGGCAGTACTGCTGGCATGACAAATTCCAAGCCAATAAGTCTTGCAGTTGCCAAGATGTAAGCTCTGAAACTTGGCATTTGGCATTCAGAACTAGATAACCTTACTCTAGTAACTACATTCACTGTATCTACAAGAGGGATGAATAAATCAACAATAATTGAACTACTAAAAGTGTCTAATTTCCAGAGTAGTGCTTCAAGCAACAACTGAAATTAAAAAACTGTTAAAACACAGCTACATACCCATACAATCTTGTCATGAATGCACTGAAGCAAAGGTTAACAAAAAAGAATGAATATGCATTCTTTGCTAGAAGTAGCGTTCCTTGATCTACAGTAGTGATGAACTGTATAAATGTCAGGTCCCGTCCAAGTCCCACAGAGCCTGGCATCCCCAGTAGCAAGAATTTTTTATTGTCCCTGTAACATTACTCAAAGTAAGGAAAGGGCTATTCCTGCTGCATTTGGAATGCAGTCCCTATTCTTGAAGCCTGGCAGTGTTTCCAAAGTTAGCAATGATCATAAACCCTTGAAATATTGTTGGTATCTCCAGGGCCTGATCCAAAGCCCAGTGAAGGCAAATGGGAAGATTCCACATGGCCACAGTTTTGCGTGGGCCAGGCTTAAAATATTACTTCCCTTGCCACTTGATTTCATAGTTCAGAATTTCTCACATTGTCCAGGTCATATCTCATCGAATTTGCCATCCACTCATCTTTTCTTCCACTGTCAATTTTTGTTGCAAAAATGCAGGTCTGGAAATCTTTAGGAAAATAACTAGCACAATAGGTTAAATGGACTCAGTGCTTTAGAGAAACAGGACAGTCTAATAAACAGAGCTTTTAATGTAACACGTTTCCACACTAATACACAGGAGAGAACCTACGACTGGGACACCAGCCTGCTGTACGCCGCTTTGAAAACTGTCTCCTAGAATTAATTCACACTGATTAGCATAGCATGGATGCGTTCACCTGGGGAACTAACTAAAAATAATAGCCAATTTACAAATGAACTAGAGTAGGCTTTTTAATCTCCCATGACTCCACAGATCGGTGGCAGTACACTACAGAGTCACATCTCTGTGACTGCCACACAGCTGGCGTTAAGCTCTTGGGGATACACAGTCAAAAGAAATTGCTGGAAGGCACTGAGATGCTGGGTGGAGTCATTTCTCGGGCCACTGTTTGGACAGTCTTGCTATGATAATAACATCAGTCTTAGGGAATGATTAAAAATACCAATGAAGCATATTTCCATCTAAAGTCACTAGATGACCATTTGATTTCCAGGATCAGTTATCGACGTTTTTTCAGGACCACAAATCTGGAAATCCAGTATTTATTCAGTGTTAATCTTTAGGAAAAAATATAGGTATTCTGGGTTTTCAACCTTTAATTTATCACATCAGGTTTTTTCTGAAACCTGAGGCGTAAGAGAGACACTACCACTGTGGAGATGCTGGTTCTTACAACTATCCCAAGGAAAACTGGAAAGTGTTTTTATGTGTTTATGTATATAAGGCATGTACAGACAGGGAAGTCTTTCTCCAGATGTGCTGTGTAGGAAATGCATGATAAACTAGACTGAATATGTATCTTTCATCCTCTAACATTTTGTAGGCCAAACTCTCTATCTGATGTATGTATTTTAAGCCAGAGAGAGAAAGGCATACTCTAAGAGACAAGAGAATCCTTTGGTTCCTCAAAGTTCCTGGCACATATAAGGCTAAATAGAATACTTGTGGTACGAACATACATCCAAGTGTCTTTTAGAAGATGAGGATCATGATACAATGTTTTGAAATGGAAATTATTCCAACTTTGAAATACTATAACTTACCAAGCAACCAAAGATGCTCAAAGGCCCCTGTACTACATTTAACCGGAATGCAAGGCAAATAAAAACAGACAGATATCCTGCATAAAATGATACACATAATGGTTAAGGGTGGCATTGTTTCCTCTACATAAAGCAAGCTTCAAAGGGAAAAGTAATTTCTGGATTAATGGGCAAACAATGCAGAACAAATTACATTAGTAGTTAGTTAAAAGCTCTGTAAAATAGCTTGCCCTCTATTTCTGAGTAATGGGACTGAAGAAGGAATGAGATTTTTTTTTCCATCCCCAACTCTCTTCCCCTGCAGTGGTTTAGACTGGAGAATTAACAGCCGGGAAGAGCATCTCTTCACATTGTGAGAAAGACGTAGTATTCAGTACAGCTGCAAGAAAGAATAGCTGAACCAGGAGTTTCACCACTGCTAATTCCATAAAACAGTCTGGCATGTTTTCAGTCATTAGCCCTCAGCAGATACTTAAACCAAAAACTGGGATAAATCCAGATACCAGGCTGAAAATCATAAGACAAAGTACACCAGAGGGTTACCTAGTCTGTTTGAAAATTAAGCTCAAGACAGTGATTCACACCTTCGTAAGAATTAAGCATGACGACTGTAAATTCCTCACTGGCTGGACTTCCTCTTAAATCAAAGGGCAGACAGACTGCATTTTATTCAGAATTTTGTAACCAGACTCCCAAATCTGTCAGTTTGGTTTGAATATTCAGATCCAAGGCCAGGCAGATCCTCTCTGTTTTCTCCTATTCACCTTCCTCATCTCCACCCTGCCCAAATTTGACTTTGCCAGAGAGGGAGATACTGTATTTTTACCTAAAGAAGGACAAAATATAAGGTGAGAAATATTGGTTTCACTAGGTGATTGAGGAGGAGCATTTTGACTGTCATGCACACTTTCATCATCAACTCTGAAATAAGAAACAAGAGTCACAGTTAACAAGACCTGCATTTGCCCAAACTTTCCTGCTCCTTTCAGCTTCACCATCACAGCTTCTTATTCCCACCCTTTGTGAAGCATCTCAGTTTGTACTGAAAACCTGTAAAAGCAGAGACCCTGCTAACTTCTCTGGCTGTTTTGTCACACATCACTGTATATTTAATAATAATTATGCGTCTGCAGAGGTATTTTATTCTGATAAAATCAGAACTATCCCACCAGGATCTTCAGCTACTTATTCATTTTGCTACAGGCTACAACAGAAAGAGTTAGAAAATTTACTGAAATAACAAAGTCATTTTACATACATATGGTCTATGCTTCTGTGCCACAGCAGTGACAGATAAAAAGCAGCAATCTATCATATTTTTCTCTCCACACTGTACTCAATAGGATCCAAAGTGTGGTACCCATTTTGCTACTAATGCACATGTATAACTCCCACTTATTTACTGTAGTGCCCTGAAGATGTGACAGTTAGCTATGTAATGCACTTATTATTTTTATTCATTCTATTCATTAGAGATGACCATGTATGGCACACTTATAGCTTCACTTTTCTCCACTAGTCATCAGTAATGTCATCTTTTCTAGCTCATGAAAACGAAATGTTTATTAAATGACAAACAACAGCCACATCTCTCTCAACTCGACATTTCACAGCCAGTTTCCCAAGTCTTCTACACTCCTCCGAGTCTGAACAAACCAAAGGGCAATTCAGCTAGGTCAAAAAGTAGTTTTGTGCTGAGCAGGAATCCAAGCTGAATTGTGTGAAATGCCTGTGAGGGAGAAAAGCTGGCAGCGCTCCCTTGAAGGCATTTTGACTGCATTCATGGCAAAGGCTCCAACAACTTTGTGAGTCCACATTGCTAAGTAACTGGAGACCCCATATTCCCCATATTTAAGAAGAGAAATTGGCAGTTTATTGTCAAAGAGCTGCGTGGTAGTCATAGCCAGTTTTCCCCCGACTATTACCAAATTTGAACAATATTCTTTTCTTTTTACCAAACAAGTATTCTCCAAGATGGAGGAAAGAGAGCAGAATGAGCATTTTGGCGGGGAATTATGAACACACAATCCTGGAGAGGTCTAGGTCAAACTGTGAACTGCTCCAGCACTGGGGAGCATTTTCCCTGCTCTTTCAACTCTATTACTCATAATCAGATGGCAACTGCACAATTCCCTTGACAAGATCTCTAGGAAAACTCTGGGTTTGTACTGAAGTTGCTCCATGTCTGAGCTCACTACTCCTTTCTGCTCAAGAACATTAAAGCCAGCAGAACACCAACCAAACAGACAAACATCTCCCTAGGAATTGTGACTGATCAGTCACTGACAACTCTCAACTGACACTCTCAACTAATTTTTTGTATCACTAATTTCTGTTCTCCATTGCTAGAGGCCCTCTATTGGCTAGTGGAGTTCTGCAGGTCTGGAACCTGCAGGAGGAAGGGCATTGTCTCCCAACTCTTTCCATCATCCTGAACATACGAATAAAATTATAATCATGTATAATTGCACTGAAGTCCATAGGTAACTGCAATAGTACATGTTTCCCATCACCATAAGAATATCAAATCCTGGCAAAATTAAGAGTGTGCATAGATATTGGAGGGCTTTGCAAAAGACTCCCAGAGAAAACGGTTCTTACCAAAGACTCATGTTTCATGTATTTTGAATCCTTAGAAGTTTGTTTCCTATTTTTTTCCCAACAGTTCAGAATAATCTTGAAATAATCTGTTTCATTGATTTCAAATTTGTTGCCAAACACTTTATTTCTCATTCAATTTTCACTGGCAAAATTTTACCACAATGCACCAGAACAGGGAAATAATTCTTCCATTGCACAGGAGAGAAAAGAAATGAAATTTCTGAATGTGTGCAGTTCATTGGAATTTGCCCAATTATGAATTACATTATATAATAAAAGAAGAAACCGAGAGCTTCAGAAAAATTAGAGTTGCTAGGAAAGATGCCATGTTCATATTAAACTATTTGTCCATAGAATTATTTTCCAAAAAGTAAACTTTTCCTGTAACAGAAAAATCTCCCATGAAACCAAGACTAAAGCAAAAACTCCACAGAAATATGGAGTCTGGTCTTCTGTAAAAACTCAGTCCTCAAAGATTTGAGAACATGCACCAAATTAAACACCACTTGATGTTTAATGTTACAAAAACCCAAACCAAAATAAAAACATGACTTTTGTCCTGCTGAGACTTGCCTGCAAAAAAAAAGTCCCACAAAGATTCCAGAATCAGGGAATTGTGCTCACACAACTAAATAACATGTCAAAGATTCGAAAGCATTCAAAGAAAACAGTAGAACTTCTGATTTCTCCTAAGAGTTCAAGCTTGGCCTGCCTTTAATTACATTTCAAAATGGAATTAGAAACAATGAAACAGGGTTTAGGGGGACTATCAGAAGTTACTGAGAAAATTTTAAAAGATTAGCACTTTTTAAAGCAAGCAATAAAGGGTTATTCTGCTTTTCACAAAGGAAGTTGAATGTCTGCTCTTAATGGCAGTATTTTATATATAGTGCATGAAACAGATCCTACTAGGACAGATATAAAAAACTGGTAAAATCTGACCTTTGATTTTAGGTAAATGTTACATATTTGAATAAAAGGTTGCATTTATAGGCAGCCACAGAATTATTTTTTTTTAGATTTCATTTTAATGAAATCTTTAGGAAAGCTCAAGGGACATACTGGGGAAATTTTTAATAGCCAAAACTAATTTTGAACAAATTCAAAACACTCAGACAAAGATTTTCCTCCAACATAGGATTCAACACCTTCCTAACTTGGTATAAATTCAGTCTGTTCTGTTTGTATGACATAAACAACAAGCAGTTTCACAGGAATGAGGCAAACCATATGTGAAGGTGTTTTAGAAAGCACAACAGGGAATACACCAAGCAAAGCAGCATCTGCATTTATTTCAGTGTCAAATCACATGTGTATTATAAAGGGAAAGTTTATTATCTTTATATAAAAAACAACTTTGCTATATTGTGCTCCTTACAGTTAACTCTTCCTGCCCCTCAGTATCCTTCTTAATTTGGAAGAAAAAAATTAATAAAAATCATGAAGTTTACAGGTGCAGAGGCAGCTTTGTAAAGGGGTCTTCAACCTTGTTCCCCCTACCCACGCTGTCACAGGCTGCCAAGAGCCTATTTTGTCTTTTAAGAAGACCCTCTGCTTGCTACCTCTCTTGAACAAGGGCCACATCTGCTCCTCACGGGTGCAAGTGAGAACCAAAGCCTGTCCCAATGCCCTGGATTCCAAAACCACAAGAATATGACTCTAGATAGGATTTATTTCTTATTGATGCTGGTGTGCAGTGGGACACCAGCTCGTCTCCTGCTTCAAGATGCTGTCTGGCCCCGCACTGGTGCTGCACTGACCAGCCTGCAACCGAGCCACCATGGGCAACACACGGCACTGCTGCGTGGGCCACTGGGTACTCCCTCACAAAAGGCAGTGCCCTACCATTAACTGGTTTTATAGAAGCTGGCCAGAGTCAGCTTAACACATTTGGGGTTGAGGAGAAAATATTTCAAAGCAGCATTTAGCCTGGGTATGAGCTACAGGCACGTTGTTAAAAAGCTAATTGCATGGAGACAAAGGATGATCGTTACTTTTATATTAGTGTGTAATATTAACCCTTGAGAGCTGTGTTTGATGATTAGTTGTTGGCAATTGAAACTGCTAGTATTTGTACTTAAACTCAAGCCTGAAGATTCCTAAAGTCACAGAAAGTGTACATGCCATTATCTTTCTTTTGTATTAAGACAAATGAAGGTTTTTGAAATCTGGGGTCTTTTTCACATCTCCTCTAGAACTATACATAAAAAGCAATGTTAAAGCACTGAAGTGTTGAAATTATTTCTCACATCTGTTTTTTTATGCATGTTCAGGAAATCTGGGTTTATAGTGACAAATAGTCATGAAGAACATTTTTTTCCTCAAATTTTGCTTGTTTCAGGGAATAGAAAAAGAGAGCTAGAGAACTTCTGGCAGCAGGTTTTGGGCTGCAAGGTCAGAATTCCTCCAAACTTTCCTTCTTTTCTCTCAGTGTTACAGATCTCACCCATATTATTCAGACAATAGTCACAAATAATATTGATGTTCTGCTGCAGGCTACCCAGGCTTTTAGCTCCAGGAACATAAATCCCAGAGAAGGCAGGTTCAGCAATGCAGGGGTGCAGGACAAGGTCCGGGGGCAGAGGGGGGAGACTCTCCAGGAAGGTCAGCAAAGCACTTGGTGAGCATCTGGAATCTACCAGGCTGTGGCTGCAGCTGACCACCTCAACAGCATGGATGGCCCTGCAATATGTGACCACATTTCTCTGTTGTCTTAACCTCTCCACCCTCACCTTATCTTTTGGACTCATCCCCCCCAGCCAAAACTCACTGGACCCAAGCAAAGGCCTGCTGCTCTCAGCAAGGCTGTGCGTGGGCACAGTGGGAAAGTCACTCGTGTAGGCTGCGAAATTGAAGCTGAAGCCTATGGGCTTCTGTAGCCAAAATGATCTTTTTATTACATATGTGTATAATGCCCACTGTAAGGAGGTTTGACTATGGCCTACAGATGTGAGACACCACTGTCAAATTAATATGAATGGATAAAGACAAGCATGCTATAGCAATGGAAACAAAACAAAACAAAAATCACAATTATCAGAAAAATATTTGTGATCACGAAAGAATATCTTGTTCGTACTCACCAATCTACCCTTTGGCAAGCCTTAAAAGAGAAGCAAGAAAGAAAAGAAGAGAGAAAAATCATGGGGAGAGGCAAGGAGTGGGGGGGAAGAGAGAGACTGAGACAGTGGATACTTTTAACTTGTCACAGTACAACACTAGCTTTTAATTAATACAGGGTATGTACAACTTTGAAGACTGGCGGTCGTGCAGTATTTTATGATAAATACATTTTATGGGATTTTGTTTTTAAAGAGGATTTTGTAAAATAACCTAGCCCAATAAATGATTTACCAGCTGCAATAAAAGATCAAGGAAATTGCTCAGATTGCATCTTGGAGCATCCAAAACTCTGAAGTTTATGGAGATCTAAGCTGCCCCCAGATCTACAGTGCTATTAAAAATTTTTGTAGTAGCTAATTATCTTGCATTGCATTTTTTAAAAGGTAGCAATTGTAGTAGAGAGGAAGGTCTGGAAACAGACAAAGAGGAGTTGATACCCTTTGATGGAGAAAGTAAGAGAGAAGGAAAGGAGGAGACAGACAGAAGTGAGTAACGATTGAAACATCGTGATGGTATATTAACAAATGGAATTAACAACTCACAAGATATCAGATTTCCAGGGAAATTACCTGAATTAACTCTATATTTTAAAAATACATCATTAAGGACACATTCTTTACATGGCATGCTGTGTGCAATACCTATATTACTTGACCAAGAGTGGAGTAATTTGATTTTCTTATTTTTTTTTCTTTCTGATAAATACGATGACCACAAGTGAAGCAGAAAGCAAGGAGATTCCCTCTAAATTCTGTTTTGTTCTAACCTCGCAGCACTTGAACATAACAAATAAGTAAATAAAGCAAGAACTCGTCCTTATTTCCAACATGATGACAGATACAGTAAATAGAATGGCATACTGAAATAAGAAAATACTGGCCTCAGCTAGGACAGGCAGCACCCTAACACATGCCTCGTTGCCTTTGTTCTGTACCAGGAAGATCTGGCTCACGCCCTGTAAATTCCTGTGCTCAGATATAACTCTGCCTGCCCTGGCAAAGTCAGTGTCCCTGCAGGCATGGGGCTCAGGGACAGCTGGGCTCCCTAAGAAAGGGCAAAGAAAAGAAATGGAAAAGGAAATGGAAGAAAGGGCAGTCATTTTTTTCTTATTCCCCAAATCAGAAGGCGAGGTTCATGCCAACTGAGACAAGAGCCTGTCCCCCCTGCTCCTCCAGACACCTTTTGCAATCACAAAGGCCACGGGCTTCAAAGCCTGGGGCCAGGCTGATAAGGGTGGAGTTGGGGCCCTTTCCCAACACTTTCAAGCTGAACAACTTTGAAAAGAATAAAGGATCAATGCTGCTGCCTTCACACGTAGACAGAACCAGAGAACGGTTTGGGTTAAGAGGGACCTTAAAAGCCATCTAGTTGCAAACCCTCTGCTGTGGGCAAGGACACCTTCCACCAGGCCAGGTGGTCCAGGGCTCCATCCAACCTGGCCTTGAACGTTTCCAGGGATGGGGCATATACAATTAAATATTAATTTAATCCCTGTAACTCTACAAGACGCGGAAGAGAGAAAGTGAAGTTCACCACTACAGAAAGCGTGCACCTTGAGATAGATAATTCACGATAATTTGGTTAATATAATTTGAAAATTGAGGTAGGTAAAATGAAACAGTGGGAGCTGGCAAGGATATTTGGATGAGCACTGCTACTCTAAAATCTATTCTTATACTATGACCAGGATGGGGGAGTCCTTAATTGTCCAAAATAACCATAATTAATTCAGCAGAATTATGAAACCCTAATTATACGAGTGTGTGTTCTTTTTCTACCTGATTTCTGCCTTCTTCAGCACCCAGGGAAAATCACCTCTAGGGCTGAATTCAGATTACTTCAGTGAAAATGCACTCTGTGTCTCTAAGGTCTTTACCTGACTTCCTGCCAATTTTAAAGGCACCAAGTGAATGTGGCAAGTGAGAGCAGGGCATAGACAGCACTAGTGATGTTGAAAGCTGCTTGGCTTGAGATAATCCTGTCTCATCTTTTGATAGGGAAGTAATTTAAAACTAAATTTTCACAGACACACAGTCTATTCTGAAGTTTGTTTTCTGGATGTTTTATTTGAAACTCTAGGGGCTGATTTGCAGAAGATCATGGGTGCTAGAAATGTACATTACAGCTGGGTCTGGAATATTCAAAGCACAATAGGGAGCTATATGAAATATTATCAGATCATTTAATTTAGTGAAGGATTGGGTCTTCATTGTTTTTTACTAATTACAAATAACTGTCCAAATTTTGCAATTACCTAGATGAAATTCCAGGAAATACAAGTAAATTAAAAGATTTCATTTTGATGTAGCCTTTTTAATTTCACTTTAATTTATCTATTCATTTAAGTCATTCCCCATATGTGTATAACAGAGAACAGTAATAATATTTAAAGTAACATCCAGAAAGGGTAGTGTATTGCTCTTAAAATGCTGAAAAGATTATGCTAGAAATCTTCTTGCATTTATTTCCCTGGCACAGCTTCTCAAAACAATGCAGCAATGTCAAAATCGCATTCTCAGAAAAAAAGTGCATCCAATTTTTTTTAACTCAACTTCAATCATAAATAATACTAAGAAGTCAAAGAAAATCCATGGGGGTTTTTTGGTTTTGGGGTGGTTTTTCAGCCTAATAACTTTCATCTGTTGTAGATACCTCTGTAACACACATATAGCAAGGCAAACTTTTGGATTGTGAAACTATGTGATGCTGAGACCACTTACCACACAGAAAAGGTATATTTCTCCAAGTCTTCCAAATAAAAATTGCTCTCTGCAGATGTTTTCCCTTCTCCTCGGTTTGCATTGTTCTTGAGACCTGATTTTTCCTCATAACATTGGTCAGGTGGGTTATTCCAGCTGACCTTTAAATGAAAAGAAGAAACAAATTGGAATACTAAGGTAATTAGCTGGACACAGCTAGCGAAGTAAGAGGTGCCAGCTACTCTGTTTTGAATTCTCGCTCTGTTTTCACTCTATAGCAAACGTGGGAAACAGCAGTGGCAAAGCTGGCTCTAAACAATTTGAATAGACTAGCCTATTTCAATTGGAAGGGACCTACTACAAGCATCTGTGGCCCAGTTCAGGGCTGACCAAAAGTTAAAGCATGCTGTTAAGGACGTTGTCCACCTGCCTCCTATACACTGAAAGGCTCGGGGCATCAACCACCTCTCTAGGAAGCCTGTTCCAGGCTTTTGGCCACCTGCTAAATAAAAAATTGCTTCCTGCTGTCCAGTCTGAACCTCCCTGGTGCATCTTTGCACTCACATGTCCTATCACTGGATGGCAGCAAGAAGAGCTCAGCACCTCCCCTTTTACTTTCCCTCCCCAGGAAGCTGTAGAGAACAATAAGGTTCCCCTGAGCCTCCTTTTCTCCAAGCTAGATGAGTCCTCAGCCACTCCTGAGAGGACATGCCTTCCAGCCCCCTATTTTCCCTTCCTCTAGACACATCCAAGGACCTTTAGAACCTTCTAAAATTGTGAGACCTGGAGCACACAGAATATTTTTCTGTGAATTGATTTATGCTCCTGTGGTTTGACAAAAGCACAAAAGAAGGTGCAAGCTCATGGTGACACCAGCAGTCAGACGGTCTTCCTCCCTGTGCTAGTTTTTTCCTGTGTTGCATACCATACTCCATCAGTGCAAAAATCTGGACATGTACATAGTAAGCCATATGGAGGGAACTGATCTGGGAATGGAAATAATACTGTTTGGCTTCTCTTTTTTTCTTTTTCTTTTATTAACTGGGTTAGCTCCCAGCTGGACCCATTCTGATCGAGGCCACCCTGCCCTGGTTGCCAGCACAAAGGAGAAGGGCAGTACCACGTACTTCAGTGCTGGTGACAGTTTATGCTCATTAAAACTACTCTTTGAGCTACAAAGTAGATAATCCTGATCTGTGCTCATCCCTGGAATAACACCTTTGCACGCACAGGGGCTGATTCAGCACTGGCATCACCTCTCTGAATTGACTGCCAAATTCTCTGGATGTTTGGCATTACTGCCCCTGGACAGATAGCCAAGCATCACCTCCACCAAGAGACATGATGAACAAACAAACAAAGATATCTATTAATACCTCCCCAGGCACAAAACCAAACTCTGTAAAGGGTTTGCTAACATTTAGTGACCAAGTCCAGAGAGGACAAGCAGATGGATGCACTGGTGCAGTCACATCACTTTACACTTTGCTAATTATGAAAGACTTTTTTTTTTTTTTAAACTCTGTAAACCATTCTGCTCTAAAAGGTAAATTTGTGTTCTGAATCTTGGATTACATAGATCTCATGCACATTTTGAATTTCAGCCATGTGACTGCCCGTTCCCTAGAAGTCAAGGTTTCAGGATGGGTAGTGTGTGCAAGGTACCTTGCTTGCACTGATACTGTCTCCATGAAACTATTCCTGTGCAAAGCAGATGCAAAGACATTATTTAAGACATAAATCCCAAAGGTGTTAAAGAGTATTACGAGTTAATTTCCCTGAGACGGTGTTTGCTCTTGTCTGAGGTACAAAAAGCAGAAACTCAGTCATCTGCATGAGGATGGCATTATAACCACAGAATACATTTTACTTCTCTCAGAAATCGCTGACTGCAGGCATTCTCTCTTTTATTGCTCCATTCAGTATCTTAATACATGCAGTGGTTTGCACACCCATTATGACAAAGGTTAAGTTGTTGCTAATGCCCACCACTCAGAATACACTCAGTGAGAGACCATTTGCAACTCTAGCATAGTTGAATTTGGGGGCAGGGAGGGCAAAGCAGAGACATCCATGTTCCCCAAAAAGTTAAGATCAGACTCAAAGATCTTTCTGATTCCTTTTGCTATAAAAACCCATAAATTTAAAGTATCTGTTTACAAAAAGAAAAGGGACTGCTGAGGAGAATAAACCACTACATGAACTTTCGGCTCCTTCCTTGAGTTTTTTCTTTACATTAGTTTGTTATTGTTTCCTATATATGATTATTAAGCAAAATTATTTTAGAGGATGGTATCCAGAGATACAAGAAGACACAAATTATATAAATCAGGCCAAATGCCTAAATCTTGAATATGCAAAAACCAGGCTCTCTCTGAAAATTAGGGTTCACTCATCCCATGAAAAATGAGAGGCTCTCACAACCTCTGAAAGGAGATTTCACATTCTCACATTTCTTTTGTGCAGAAGGATTCTCGTAAGAGGCTCAGTTCAGGAATCTCTTCAAACATGTCAATAACTGTAAGCTTGTGAGTCATTTCACTGAGTCCAAAGAGGCTAGACAGTGCTGAATTACCCATGGGTTTACGCACCTCACTGAAACCAGGTCACTTTAATGTGGCTTTGAGAGCCACCCACAAGAGAGGCTCCTATAAGACCATGGCATTTTGTTCAAAGGCATTGTGTTATTATGGGATTGTAGGAAATGACTTTCACTCTGCCACTCCCATGGGCTGGGTTGGGTTGCTTTGCTCATTACACCCACTCCACTGGTCCTTAAATCATCCTTCCTGTAGATATATGGCTAAACATACACATGCATGCATACCTCAGTCTGCAGCTACATTTATGCGTAACTCTGTTTTCTTCAAGTTATCATTACCTTCCTGAAAAAATAAATCACTTGGAAACTTAGACATTGAAAAGACAGGGAACTTCCAATTGGCCAGTCTGGTTTTGCTCACAAATGTAGATCATCACTCTACTAAAGTTAAAAGTTGCAGTTATAACCCCCAGCCATTGAGTATTTGTGCTACACTACACAAGCTTGTGGGTAGTCTGACTGTGGTGATTTTTTTCCTATGGGCAATTAAAAGTATTAAAAATGCCTCAGAGTGTATCTAGAACAGGGTGAGACAAATTACCAGAATGATTAATTTGAATATTCATGTTTGCAGTTCATTCACTGCAGCCATGCTGATTTAAGGATAGAAGTGGAGCAACACTTACAGAGAAAAAATTGCAACTATCCTTGGAAAATACCTAATTTAATAACATAGTGCAGGGAGAAGCAATTTTTAGGAATACGGTGTCTTCTTTGTGTCTTAGTTCTCAGGATTTACATTTAATCTGAAAGTTTCAGCAGCATCTCACCCAGAAAGCGTTGTCATGTTGCAGACAAAATTCCACGGTAACTTGCACTGATAACACAATATTTGTTCAAAAATTAATGATGTCCTTGGCCAGGATAGGACAAATACATATACTAAAAGTATCTGACGTTTGGGGTCTTCTGCACAAGCACAAGAGAGCTTGAAGCTTATGGATGCATAGGAAACCTATCTCGTGTTTACACATTACTGAAATAACATCATCCTGCAGCTTGATCAAGCTTCCGTTGTTTGATTACTCAGTGGTCTTTCCTACTCCTCCTTTGAAGTTTCATTGCTGGAGAGATAACTCCCTACAGACCTACACAGGAGACAGCAATACACCTGGACGTGTGAAGCCTTACTCTGGCTATTAAAAAATTCACAAGGATAGGTTTAAAAAGCACAACAACCAGAGCAAGCAAGCCCTCAAATCATTTTCAAATGGCACGTGTAGAAGTTCCAGTGGCTTCTCTGTGAGCTTTAAGGGAGATGGTGATGTTCATATCAAGACAAGTACCTCGTGATGGTCTCCTTGGACTTCCTTCAGCCAAAACGAGCCACACTGCTTGTCTGCACTGCCATGGCAATCTTGATAATCCTCTAAAGGAAAACAAAAATGACATAAATTATTTTTATATTAGTGCATAAGATAAAGCTCTGTAAAGGAAGCCGCTGGGTTTTGGTCCCTCTTCCAACAAGATTCTGACTGACTTCAGGCTAATCATTTTTCCTCCTCCATCTGGGTTATAAACAGGTGGTTATTTCTCTCCTGCATTCCGAAAGTGTTAGTACGATAAACACAGAGAAGACTTCAGATCTGTGATGTTGGAAATAACAATTGCATGGATGCAGAACGGGGGGAAAAGCAGAAATAAGGAAATAATAGACACAAGAAGAATGACATAGGAGAGTATTTTAAACGCCCCAGGAAGTGTTCTTCAGAAGACAGAAGGTTAATTTTCTTATATGGGCACAGCTGTGGATCAAGAATGAGGCACGGAGACACAAAGTACTTGAATAAACTCTGCTTAGAAAACACAAGTCACATGTCCCTCAAGCTCCTGAAAAGCAGTGACCTGCAGAATGGACGAAAATGTACTCCCACATCATAGTAAGCAGTGGTGCAGCAGAAATAAAGGTCTGTATTACACTTTTTAATGTGTGACACATGGAGGATAAGCCAAAAACACACTTAAGGATTATTTCAATTTTTTTTTCTTTTTAAGTTATTTCAGGTTCCACACAGTAAAAGACAGTCAAGTGTATTTAAAATCACAGTACAGGAAGGATCTACTCCTCGGAGTTGCAGTGGTTGATACACAATATATGCATACACAACGTCACAGTTTTAGGCCTGTGTGTTTGTGTTCACGCCTATGGATATCCTTCTTACTTTCTACATACATATACACACATGTACAGGTGTATATATGTTGAGCATTCACAGTGAATGAGGGATTTACAGATATTTACATCATCTAGGGTGAAAGAAGAGGTCTGCTGAAACAGCATAAAACACAGCTGCTGGGTATATCATGTGTGTGCACACATGCAGTATAACCTGTACAAACTGTCCCTACACATTTTGTATATGGCATACATGTATGCACCCATAAACACACATTAAAATGTAAATCTACCTTTGTAAAAATGGTTCCTGTGGTTTTCTTTGTTTAATTTTTCTTCTTCTGTTATTTTTTTCCCCAGTACACAAAAATGGGTTTCCAAACAGCCTTGCTGAAATGATGAATACTTTAACAATGTTTTTGGAGTCAAATGAATAAAGCAGTAATTATCTTGGCAAAAAAAAATGGACAATAAAAAGAATAAAGAAAACAATAATAGTCTACATTTAAGAAATGAGAGGGAGAAGGAACTCCAGTCTGTTATTTAATCATGACATGCTCTTTTTATATTTTATTTGTAAGACTCTGAATGCTCTTTTCTTTCTATACCAGTGAGCTCATTACTTTAATTCCTCATAGATTTCTCTGAACAATTTTTGCTAAGTAAAAACACAATGTAATTCTTCAATGGCTGTAACAGTAAGAAGCTGCTCAAATTAAAGATCAATAAAAAGTACAGAAAAAATCTGTATGAAAATAAATAAATAAAAGAGGAGATGGGAAATGCCTGCAATTAGACAGGATGAAAAATCTAAAAAGAAATTAAATTTAGTTGTAATACATTTCCCATTCTTTTCTTCATGAAAATTACTACTGAAGTGGGTTTTTTTTCTGTAATTTAAATGTTAAGCTGCCAGATGTGTGTCTCATGCTTGAAGAGTTGAAGCTTTGCATTATTTAGCATATTAAGATTCACAGAATTTAAAAAAGGGCTCCTTTATTGCCTGGAGGTTCTAATTAAGTAAACCTTAGCCTGGTACATTTAAAACTTGCAATACAAGAGATTTTACTTCCTTTTTTTTTCAGTAGCCAAATCTCATCAATATAATAAATATGGAAAATACTTAAGATGATACAATTTTTCTTTGGCTTGAGGAATTAAACCTATCTATTATTTTAAGAAGTTTTTAATAGAGGCCAGCAATCAGAAAGACATTTAAAGACTCCAGTCTACTTTTTAATCATAGGAGTTGCTCTTACTTAGTGGTGGGGGGGAGGAAATGCGTCTTATAAAACTGAGCTGTATAGAAATTGTTTCTTACACATGCAAAAACCAAAGCAGTTCTGAGAAAAAAGAACCACACAGTTCTTTATTATTAAATTGCATTTTACTTTTTTATAACTTTTTATAATTGACCACAGAAAGCTAATAAAGCATTAATTAGCTGTGCTATCAGCAATTTGTTCATTGAAGGCGTCAGGACTGCTGCATCAGAAACTGCAATAGCATAGAAATTCCTTTGACATACAGTGCCCATAAATCATACCTTAAATACAGTTATTTTTGCCATTTTAGAAAATGTCAAAGGTGTCAACTTTGTCCAGATACAACACTTAGCAGTGACTATTTTAGTAAATTGACTCAAAATACATTTTGTTCCCTGACAGGGGAACATAATATCATTCATGATAAAAATGAACAATTTGAGGAGGAGAAAAGAGCACCAAGAAAGAATGATCAAAGACAGGTATCATAACTGTGATAAAGGCACAGTGGCAGATCTAGACTCTCTGTTAATAGGTCTGTTTGGAAGTCAAGAAACACGTGCATAAAAGCAGGAAAATATGATTACAGCAAGGCATGGAAAAGACAATAAGATTCTTAATCCAAAGTTATAAATCTGTGATCAGCTATTGACAGGAAATCCACCAGAATAATTTAAATGTCTACATTCTTATAAAACAAATAGGAAAAACAGGGTGGCATTTGTTCCCACCACTGGGGAATGAGCATGGCAATACTAATGTCTGGATTTGGAAAATCATGGCAATATGAAGGTTATTTCCTTGACAATGCTGAGAGCAGTCATTTCTGGGTGATATTAAGTCCCAACCACATAGATCATGACTGATAAGGAATACAAAGAAAGGTTACCCGTACAAAATCCCTGAGTTCCGCTGGCACCTACATTTTTAAAATACCATGGAAAGATGTTGGAAACAAAAACATTATTGCTACTCTGTTAGTTTCTCCACATCAGCCTTCTCAAGGCAACAGCCAAGCATGATAGCACAACCTTTAAAATCAGAGTGTCCTACTGCTTCCTAGGCCTTGCAGAATAAAACTCAATCATGTTTTACCCTCTGCATTCAGTCTGAAAGTTGTCAGGTTTGGTTATGCCTTCTGTAATAAGTACTGTGGTGCAACAGGAGTCAATCTGTAGAATGAAACCAAGGGTTGGGGGGCACCACTGAACAGTGGGGACCCTGCTGTGTGTTGAAGATTTCGTGTCACGCCAGCTTTTTAGTCTGGTCCTGGTCACTGATGGCCCATTAATACCTGATACACACATCTGAGGCACATCCCCTTGCTCAGCTTCACCCTAAGTGCATATACGGCTGATACTGTGAAATATTTATTATTTATTTATGAGGGGCACGGAGAGTCTAAAAGATTTTTTAAAAATATGGACAAAAAGAAATAGCACATCTAGGAAATTACCTTAGAGAAGTTTGATGGGAACTACTTCTGATTTATATGGGGCCAAAGAAGAGAAGGAAAGTGCAGTCCCTTCTGATAGCTGCAACCTCTCTTTAAGTCAGTAGGAAAGGGTTTTAGAGTGGTGCAATCCAAGAGTGGAGCAAGAGACAAAGGAATCACCACAGCAGGGACAGAAAATAAGATGAAGATCCTATTTGGGCTCTCTTCGTAGTAATGCACTAGCCTGTGGGAAATCAAATAGCATGGCAAGAGCTGGAAAACTGAAGTTTGGATTGTGTGGATTTCAGCACTGTAAGCAGGATCTGAATTTGATCCTAGTTGGAAAAATCAATGCAATGCTTTATGCAGTCCTGCTCAGAGAAGGAAAAGACCAGCAGAGAATGAGAAGGCTCAGCCATATGAGGCTCTGCCTCTGGGGCCCTACCTGCATTAAAAAAATAAGGCGTAAGCAATCTTCATTTTAAAACATCATTTTGTCTCCTTTAAAGTGGGGCCCATGAGGAATCACCAATGAGAACAGCTTTGGTTTTTTTTGGTTTAGGTAATTATTTTTTCATCTGCATACAAATATCACGTAGAAGCAAACAGCACCTCAGAAGAAAAAGAACTTCATTGCAGCATAAGGAAGAATATTACAATGAAGATTCACAGGTTTTCATAAAATTGTTTCAGAAGTGCTTGTGAGCATAAATACAATCCTTTCAACTAAACTATTTGTCACTTATATACGCACATTTTAACAAACGTAAAGCCTCCCCTCCGAAGGTAATGGTAAAATTAGAATGAAGCTGTTTCTGTTCTCATTATTTTGATATGGAAGGAACGTCTTAGTAAGTTCTGAATAAAGTTCTGAGTGTTATCTGCTGCTACTGTAATAAGCCCCTTGGTCATCCTGCTGCCATCTATGCTTACACATTATTCTGAAGCGTTGTTCTGACAGAAATATCATTTGATGTCACAATAAGACACAATTCACTTCCCAACATTCTTCCATAGATGCAGCAAGGGTGTTGAATTTGAGATCTTAAATATGAACAATATTTAACATCTTATTTTCAATACTCAGTTTATTTTAGAAGACAGACATCAAGCAAAAGACTCCTGAGCTGGAAGATCTGAAAATAGGAGCTAAAACTTTATCCTGGGTATGCCCTAGAAAGGTGATAGAACACGGAGTTGAAGGAATCACAGAGGTTCTGTCAACCCCCAAAAATGAACAGTATGCCAGCTGCTTGTAGCAGTCTGACTAAAAACATTTATTTAATGTTTTTCCAGGAGTTTTATTTGTGGTACATACATAACTGGGGGTTTTGAAAAAAGAAATTAGGCTTCTTATGAGAGAAAGACTGGGGATCAGTTGCCTGCTGGGATGAGCATTGGTGGGGACAAAAATGCAGGCACTGTTGAAGCTTCAAATTAAACATCAGGTACAGTATAAATCCTAGTTTATATGCCATTCTGCAGAAGGTATCTGGGGATTTCAAAAATAAGCTTTTTTTCCGTCCATATTTCTAAGTGCAGATAATGAGTTCACTGGTGACATTACTGACAATGTTCCGTCACAGAAAATCCATGCTTTAGCAATGTGACTTCTGAAACAAGTTTTTCATTAAAATAATATGCAATAGATGCAGCAAGTACCAGAAACTGAGCTCATCAAGAAAAATTTCTGTTGTACTGTGAACAAAGATAAGTAAAAATTTTTTTCACCTAATTCAAAATCCATGGATATTTTGGAGACCTGCTTATAGCTCAGGTAAACTCAGAATTAATTTTATTTATTCCTCAGTCAATTATGGTATTATCTCTTAAATATACCTTAAATGTACCTCGGTCAGAGCTGATGATGACGCAAAAGAATGCCCTTTGAACCTTGCTTTGTTATAGGCTGTGTTAATTCAGTACCATTCCAAATCAGGCCCCTTCTGTAACCTCATTGTTTCAGGGTATCTGTAAAAGACTGTCTCGAACTGAAAACATGGGTTCTAAAATGCTGTGTTCGGCATTGGGTCTCTGCCAAACTCCACATAAGACATTTGAACAAAAATTAAACGTGCTAGCTTTAGCTCTAGATAAACATTGGTGATGGGAAGAGGGGAGAAGGAATACCTGTCTACATGCACAATTAATAATCGGGTTTCGAGACACGCTCTAAAGGTGGAAGCATCCAAATGTAGGCAAGGAAAAGAAATCAGAAAAAAAAATTAAAAGCAGAAAAAATCAAATGTCAAACACCATTAAACACTATTTTTAAACCCTTTTGTTCATGCAAGTTACTGATGTTTTTACTATTTTGACTATATTAAGCTGCTTTGCACAACTAGTGTTGGGCAAATGAACAAAATAAATTTCAAAGTTGACTCTACTAACATAGAGTTGGACAAATTTTCTGAGCTAGGGCTGTGTTTATATTCTTAGAACAACCAATATCTAGAAAAGACATGTTAAGTGTTGGCCTTATCAGGACATGCAATGAGAACTCTTGGAAGATTGAAAATTTTTATTACTTTTTTCTGTAATATTGTTAACCTTTTGTCACAAACACCCTTTTAACAAAAAATGACACCAGCTCTGTATTCTACTTCTTATGCATCTACGATGGTCAATATCAATATCTGGCATTTATGAATCCTGACTTGGCAATGCCATACTGGCTCCTACCTCTGTTTGTGCCCACTTGACATATCCAGCACATGCACCTATAATAGCAGATGCATAGTCCTAGCGTTCTTGGACAGACAACAGAGAAGGACAGCTCCAAAGAAATTATTTTTGAATGGTGCTTCATGGGTTGCTGTAAAACGGAAGCTGGCATATCAATTGGCTTCAAACTGACATTCATCCAAAATTCTACTCTATCATTTTAGGGAGCCCACAGACTTGAAGAAGACAATAAGCTACACAGATAAGTGGTAGCTATCAGACCTCAGGTAGCTCTCTCTTACCTAATATTTCACAGTTCAGTGTCTAACCATGACCTATTACAGCTTCCTGGTACAGAAGGAAAGTCACCCTCTCCCTTCAGAAGGTGGGACTAATTTATTTCCACTTGCACTTTCATCTCTACGCACTGGCCCGGGTTATGAAGTGGGAGTAGGTATCCATATCCTTGGTGCCTTCAAATCCTTGTGCCACGTAATCCCTGCCTCTGGCCGTCATGGCAGTCTTTGAGTTTAGGAAAGGACCTAGGGGTTGTGTTATTCAATTGTCAGATAAATACTTTCTACCTGGGACTTAAAAACAAAACCAAAAAAAAACTAACAAAAAAATCCTGAAAGCAACCAACAAAAATGAATAAACAAATGAACAAAACCAAGAAAAAAACCCCACCATAGCAACTTGCAAGGCTTTGCCCTCAGAAATCCCACATACCAGAAGCAAATGTTACCTGATGTAAATACAGACAGGCACTTTTATGCAATTTAGCTCAGCACAATTAACAAAGGATATTGCTATTAATGTGCTGCAGGAAGAAAAAGTACTTCCCAAGCACCTAACAGCAACATGTTGTGATCCATGGATATAAATGACCAAATAAAATGAAAGGATGTAAAAACGTCACGGAAACACCAGCCATAATCTAATGTTGTCAGTGCACTGCACACACACCTTGTAATTACTAACACATTTGGCCTACAAATATATTTTAGACAGGGGAGTCCACCGCTTCTGTACCTTTTAGCCTAAGCTGCTTTTGATCCCTAACAATTGATTTAAACTCTTCCATCAGTTCCTTTGCCCAGTGAAGTAATGATGAGATGATATCACAGGGTGAGGGGGAAATCAAATGGGGGTATTTACACACATGCCAAGCAGATCTATTCGCAAACTTTCAGTAAATTAAGTAACGCAATAAAAGTCCTAACCTGCTGGAAACATTTTAAGCTCTTCTCTTTTCCTCCCAGCTTCTTCTGACACACACGCTTCTCCTCCTTTCGTGGCATTAAACTGCTTTTCCACTTCCTTTACAACAGTGGGAATACTTCCCTTATGGGTGTCGGGATCTTTCGGGGAGGTCAGAGGTTGCCCTGCAGAGGAAATGACAAGCTGTGAAATGTAAAAGAACAATTCCTTCCACATGTTTCCTTGCTCCAGGAGCAGTAAGGGGTTGTCGGCTAGCATCACGATGGGATGGACCAGGTCTTTGTCTTAGCAGTTCTGTCAAAACTAATTTACAATTAAAGACCTGCGCAACTGTTTAAAGCTTTACAACCCTGGCGAGTTTCAGGGACTGCTGAAGCCAAGTGGTACAAACCACCCTTATTATTAACAGCCAGGCAGACAGACAGAAGGAAGACAGATCAAAAAATGCTCTAAATTGTACAGTAACCAGAAAAATTGTACACCTGAAAATGATCTCTCTGTATAATACTTATTTCTGTAATAAGCTCATAGTCCGAGAACTAAGGACATTTCAGTGGTTCTAACTTTTCCTCTGGTTGATGCATAGGGCACAGGAGCCACATGCACTGCTGTTAGACAGCACACCTTTTAAAGGGAAAGAAAAAAAAGTGTAGGGGAAAAATGAGATTGTTCATCGTAAAAAAATGAGTGTCCTTAAAACCATTCTCAAACAGCTGCATTTTTTTTTTCTTTATGCTCCCATAGTAGAGCAGGGGGGGATAGGACAAGCAGACTTTCTGGAAAGAAAATGCTAGACACAGAAAAACTGCATGTAGGTGTTTAGTCCAAAGACAGCCGAGGTAGTGGAAGTCTTTCTATGTGACAAATCTACCCAGCAAAGCAATAGCAACAAACATCTCTGCTGGCCAAGACACTGGGAGCGGGGTAGTCATGCTAAAGCAACAGTGTACTGGTTCTATTTGCAGCAAGATCATCCTGCTGCTGGGACCAAACTAGCCTGGCTAACTTTGAACACTTTCCCTCAAAATCTTGTCTGATAACACCTCTCCCCCAGCACAGCCAAGCTAAGTAAAACTCCTTTCTTGATTTCACATTCCAGAGATTGGGATAATTACTGCTTAAAAAAAAATGCACGATCAGTCATGACTCTTTAGGTTCACCAAAAATACAGAAAACTTAGCACTAAAAAAGAAAAAAAAAATAGTTTCAGTATCCTAATCCTCAGTGACTGTTCCACCTTCTACCTTGTAAGCATCCTTTTCAGGTCTTGAGTGCACACGAGTACATGCTGGTACACTGCTGACCATAACTTCAGGGCTTCAGAATGGCCAGCCTTGAAGTGGTATGAGTAAGTCAACTGGAATGAAAAAGGATTTCAGTGGATAAAATAATCCCTAGCTTTCCACTTGCCTGTTTTATCTGATCACAAGTTCAGATGGGCAAAAATTTGTGTTTGTGTGTCAAGTCAGATCAACAGCACAGCTGGAAAAGCAAGAATTTGGAAGAAGGTTCCCAACAAGTGCAGAGTGACACTTCCCAAATGAGTCTGTGTCTGACCTAAAAGTGTTTGAGCTGGAGAACTAATATATGAGTGCTGTCCATCCACTTTTATGAGGATGAAAGAGCTGCCAATTCCAAAAAAGACTGTTATGCTGACATTTTGCACATGTGAATCCCCTCTTCCTGTGAATACTAAAGTCAAAAGGGGTCTCACTGGATTTCACTGTGAGAATGTTTTCTTGATGGATTTGTATATTTAGTGTTTATATGGAGACTCAAAGTTTTGACATTTCCATGCATTTTAGAAGCCTGTGTTACTTAGATCCAAGCCTACCAAGGCAACATTCCTAGTAGCTGCATCAAATTTTCTTACCTAAGCTCCTTCTACTCAAGTTGTTACCACCTTTCACACAACAGCAGATAATGAACTCCACTCAGAAATTGGCATTTATTCTCTGACAGGGACTGTTGATCCTGTAAGGGCAACAGATCAACAGCAGAATATTTGCTCAAGAAAAGCAAAATATGGTGGTAGCGAAAACAGAAGCTGTCTTCTGCCATGAACCTCTTAGAGAATACCAGTCCAAAAGAATAGAGAGAAGATACGGTTTGGACTAAGAGACACACCAGATCTGATAATGTGCATCTCTGACCTGCAAAGGAAGTAGAATGGGAGGCATTATGTTGCATTTCCCTGCACTGTGCTCTAGACCAGAGAGGCTGTGCAGCAGGGAAGAGCCTTACCTAGCCCTACGTAGAGCTGTGGTTTAAAAGAATAATGTAGCCTGGTGTTAATGGAAATAATATGAAGGTTCTGCTTTAAACTTCTAAAACCAAGACAAACTTGAAGTGAAGGTTAAAACACCATCTCCTAACCTGCTTTATTTTGCTTATATGTTGCAGTACCACATATGGTATTGATATAAAAGATCACTCACTATTTAGACTACTGCAGTAGAGTGAGTTACAGAGCACCCGTCTTCGTTTAGACTGTTCTTGCTTTCTCTGGTTTGTGTCTTAACCTAAATGTCACTCTAACAGAGCTTCCCCCTCCCCACCCTGGTTTTTGGTGGTTTAACAGATATAATACTGTATTTATAGGGCATATCAACGTGCGACAGCTTGCCACAGATCATAAACACATTTTTCTGCTGGAAATGTTGAAGTTGTGATTTTTGCCACGTGATCTCCAGCTCTCTAAGGTTTGTTCCTTTAATTGTAAATAGCCAGAAAGTCATCAAGCTAGCGTTTAATAAACTTTTAATTTGAAATGGATTACCACATGTTGTGTTTGTTTACCCATTATTAAACCTCTTAGCAACACATCACCAGCAGAAACAGCATACTGTAGCACTGCATAGATACATTAAAAAACAAACCCATGGGGGATATTGGCAGCTAATAATATCTTTAAAGAATGCTCCAAGAAAAATAAATAAATATAAGCAGTATCAAAAATTGCTCCTAAAAATTTTGTTAGTGCAAAGCTGTTTGACAGGAAAATTGCATCTCTTCCATGATCGCCTTATCAGCAAATTTCAGAGATCTGCGTGCAAAATAGGACATACACTAATGCTCTTTCTCAGTTCTTAAAAGCACGTCTGTCTTGACTTTTCAAACTGAACATCACAAGTTTTTCCAAGTGTTTCCAGAAAGCATGACCGATTTAGCTGCATCTTCTATGTATTTCCAAATGCATGTGAAGATTGATGGTTGGACCAAACAGTTTGATCCATTAAGAGTTTGTCCTTAACTCTTCACTGCTGATAAGAGTTGCCTGCAATTCTACCTTTTGGATCTGCTATTCATGGTTTTCTGCATCTCAAAGCAACTTAACAGATATGTAGAAGCTATTCGACAACAAAAATGACCTTACTCCTCAGTACAGTCTATGTTTACACCTCCATGCTTCTCTTATCAGGGTGGTTATATAAAAGCCTTTTGATCACAGTGTAGTTGCTACTTAGCCTAAAAGCATCTCAGGGCAAACCTCATTTTCCTTATCTCTTAAATCACCACTAACTGTCTGAAAAATACTTCTCCTCGCCTCTTTTCAAGTTATGCTTCCAACCTGAGCTGCCCATTTACCATGCTAAATGTTTATTGCTTATGCATTCTCTTTCTTTCCTTTCAACATCTTCTCCTTTCTCCTCCTGTCCCATCTACATTGCATCACTACTGCTGTTCTCAAATGCCTAAGGAACCGCTGTACCGAAGAACTAACTCTCTATTTCAAATCTGCACGTAGTATTCACACATACACTACAATCTATGGGTTGGCTGAACCCTTCAGTTCATTAAACAAGAGAGAATATAGAAATATCTGTATAGCAAAAACAAATTCTTTTTGTTCATGGCAGTCTGATCCTACATGCTGAAAAAAGAAAAGAACAACAGCAGCGTCTTGCCATTCTTCTCATTACTGGATTTCTAACAGTAGAGGAGCAATTTGTGAGTCCATTGCAATATGGTCAGTTGTGTCCTCAGTGTAACTACATCAGAAGGTTCACAGAGGCCAGGGAAGATCAGTCTAAAAGGAATATTCAGTGACTTTTTAAGAAAGGTTCTGGGGAGGTCTGCTGTACACAGTAAATGATAATCACCCTTCCTGTGGGATACCACTCAATCGAATCTGAACAGAATTTCATAGAGGTAGCATAAGGCATGCTTCTGATTCCAGAACGATCTCCCTGCCAAATCTGAAGTCCTTGTTGCAGCACAGGGAGGTCCCAAAGTTCTTCCAGAAGTACACAAATAAGGCATCTTTTTCTTTTCTCTTCCTGAAAGCTTGGTGCCTTAAGCAGCTGAACTGTTATTGCTGTGACATTCCAAGCATTATTCAGCCTTAAGCATAGGCCACCATGGCCATTTCATCCTCAGAAACGAGGCTGGTTTAAATTGCTCACACCTGAAAACAAAGTTAAACCACCTTAATGAAAAGAGTCACAGTATTCTTGCTATAACACATGTTGGACCCATATCTGAATGAAGAAAATCTAGCTTAACAAGAACAATAATGACTAGCCAACATTGAAGTGAAGCTATGGGTCGCTCCAGTGAAAACCTGAATGTAAACATCAAAGTTTGAATCCATCACCTTGTGGTCCAGACTGTACAACCTTCTCTGAGACACCATTCTTTCCAGCAGTGCTTGAATACATGAGAAGTTCGGGTGGCAGATGAAGATGCATATCACAATTATTTTGCTTATCTGAATCCTGTGGTAGTTTAATTATCTATGAGGAGGAGAAAAAAATTTTAAAAAGGCAGTTTGGAATTCCACAAAGCCAGACACTTGGTGTACACTGTTTGTGAAGCCTAGCAATCCAAGATGTTGCTATAAGAACTTTAGAAAGTTCTTGCTTCTCTGTACTCTGTTTACTACAATTTCCACCCATATAATTTTCCCATGTATGTCTTTCTCATGCTTACTGATTAAAGCAGACATCCCAGTAAATGGGAGATGAGCTACAATCCAGTTTCAGAATCATATAGAAAAATACAGAGGAAACGAAACAATTTTTTAAAATACAAACCTGAAAGTAGAGATTGCATAACCAATGATCCAAGTCCTGAGAAATAAAATTTTCAATTTTTTTGAATCGGTCAACTTTGGAGTCATAATGGCCTCTGAGGAAGGGACATTTAAATTTTCCCTCCACAGCATTAAAATTGTTATCACATAAGGGAAAAGCTCCCCATCCCACTTCTCGATCGATCCAGGTATAGGTGCCACGAAGAAGGAAGAGCTCAAAGAGGAGTACCATGCCTGGTTTCACAGCTTTTCTATGTGGTAGAACCTAGCAAAGGAGGAAAAAAGATTTATTTGTTACAAAAGCACCACGAGGGAACTGACTTTCTTTTCTCATATAAAACTCTACAAACTTCATACCTTTGGACCCATTTTGCATGCTAAAACAATTAACAACTCTTCTTTTCTTGAAAATCATATATTTGAACAATTTTCCATTCCAACAAAAAATGCTGTGCTTTTGTGGTTATTTTATGATTTCTCCTTTTTTTTTTTCCTCTTGGCTTTCTGAAAACATCCATTTTCTGTCTTTATTTACCAGTGGTGGAAAAACATTGCTAAGAGAAATCTTTAAGACAGAGTAACAAACAGATTTGGAAATCTGAGGTGTCCCTGTGAGGGCTTGCTGAGATTCACCACTGGATTCGTCTTGCAGCAACTTTGGAAAGTTCATCCAGACACTCAATAAGAACACTTGCAAACTTGCTCCTCACTGAGTCACAAACTCTTCTCCACCCAGTTGTGGGAATGATGTTGGTACATAATAGCCTTCTTCCTTTAAATTAAAGCTCTTATTGAAATGTATGTGAACCTCAGTGTAGGGTTTAAAAGGATTTTGAGGTAAAAAGTTCTCACCATACTAGAGACTGGCAAACACAGTTTACACTTTTCATAAGATAGGTATAGACGTTCTTCTGAGAAGTTTGGAGCTGTGGAAGAGGGTTACCAATGCCTTGGGGATGGAGCAATTGTGTTCCCATGGCAAAGACTTGAAATCTAGTGGGGAAGAAACACCCTGAAGTAATGAACTTATGTAAATCCCTCTGTAAGGTTTTAGTGGATACAGAAGAAAGAAAGGGAATCACAAAGGAAAATAAATCTGGTCCTATGCCACAGTTTTAACTGTTTTCTTTAATTAAGGTGGGCGTTGACCCAGCTCCTGTTGAACAATTCTCATACATCCAAAAGGACAAATAAAACAAAACCCACACAAAAGCTAGAACATGGAAGATGACTACCATGATGCTATGAAGGGTAGTCACCTTGGGGACAAGGGGAGCAAATACATCAGCTACACCTCTCACACAGTGAAACATCTGCTTCACCACTGCTCCTACAGTGCATTCTGTAGAATCCTACACATTCTCCTGAGAGAACTGGGACTGCCTAATCTCTTAAATAAACAATCTTGGGTGCTTCTTTAATAGAGACAATTTTCTGTTATTTGAATGTTTTTCACGTTTTATTGCTCCCATTTCAGCCCTCACAGTTCATAGTAGCAAATGCCTTGGTACACTTGCCTGCTCAACATTACCTTGCCTTCCAGCCAAGGCAGAGAAAGAGGAGCCTTTTCTCCTTCTCTCCTCACTGTGAACTGACACATACTAGCAGAAGACCACAATACTCAAGAGCACCCTCTCACTCTGAGTATGCTGCAGGATATACCCTTAGTACTTCTTGCAAGTCAAGAATAAGATCTCCAGATAGAAGAAATCCATGCAAACCAATCACCCAGTATGAACACCCAAAAATGCCAAAGTCTTCTTAAATTAGAAGGTATTTCCTCAATCAGATGGCATTCTGCAGCCACAAATCTTTACTGCTTCAAATATTTCTGTATGTAAGCACACATCTCGACACAGCTCTTCTCTGATGTCTGTATTTGAATACAAGCATCACTTCTTTTATACTCCTGACTGAACAGTAGGTAAGATAACAAGCATAACTCAGGTGCAGCACTTTTTGTCTCTCGATTTCTGAAGCAGCAAGGGATTTGCCTACACCAATAACTGCCATGTTAGGAGATGATAAGTGTTCACTGTAGTGCTGCATTCCATAACTTTTTTTGAAGAGGTGAATATAAAATATTATTTCTAATAATATGCCTTTCTCTTTCAAATTTTATATTGCGATAAGATAACAGCGAGAGAGAGGAAGTCATTTAAGGAAACCTTTTAAAATTATAAATATTGTCATTACTATGTAGGTGTACTTTATATTAATTATGTAAATATATTCTAAGACTTAGTGTAGGCTTAAAATGAAACAGAAGCATCTGTTGAAAAATGCCATAACCCTGTGGCAGCTGCTATTAAACCATTAACAGTATCAGGTTTCATTTAAACCAGATTTACCATTTTCTGTAACAGCCCGTGGGAAAGCTAAAAACATTAGGCACAAATTACTGACAAAAGAGATCCTTAATCAAGCCATACATTTCATTTGGCTAGCTGGGTGCTAGATAGTAACCTCTATGCTACAAATTAAAGGTGATGGTTACAAGGCTGTGATCAAAGACAGTTACCTGCAATATTGAACAATCCTAAAGCATTCGCAGATGAAATCACTGCTGTATCACAGCACCCTTTTCAGTTTCTCTCTTGCTTCCCAGGCTTACTCTTTTCTTAAGAATAATTCAACAGCATATGCTCTTCTGCTAGCTTGCATATAAACAGACAGTGGTCAAGCAGCTGGTGTAAGGGTAATCACGGTCACTATTAAAATTTTATTTCTTTGTTTCTGGTTCAGTGTTATTCTTTATTTGCTGTAAGGTTTTATTCTGGACCTAGACTGCAGACTCACTCTTCGGGACTGGAAGCATCCATGTGCTTACAGCTACAGGAGCTGGGTGTTTAAACCATGCCATGACAGAAACACATAATCACAAAACACAAACAAGGACTTTATAGTACACCTGTCCGCTGCAAGGTCTGAGGTTATAAAGACTACTGGGAGTCCTTAAGCATGAACATTGGGTGCCTGGCCCAAGTAGGACAGTGTCACACATCCCAGCTTACACAATCAAATAAAACTTACTTGACAAGTAAGACATTTCTTTCTGTTGAATCCATACAAAAATCCCAGCCAAGCCTCTGCCTGTTACTCTATGCCATCGTGTAAAGCATTTGTGCAGGTGCCTGTGGGCTTTTATTTCCATCCTGATGGACATTGGGAGTATGATTTACATGGGAGGAACTGCTGTTCAGGAAGGGATAGCCAGGCTGAAGCAGGAAAAGGAGGCAGGTCATCTCAACATCCGTGCTAAACCGTTTCCCACTGTCACAACGAACACATGCCTCTGTCACAGCCCACTATCCCACACCCTCAGAGTGAGAAAGCCCTAGGAGAGAGGAGAGAGCTTGGTCTTGTGCCACTTGCCCTTCATGAGCCTCCTTCTAGGCTGTGAGCCTGAGCTGGGATTTGGGGCACGATCAGCACGGCCCTTAGGCATGGATGCATGAGGGCATTTAGGCAGATAGCTCAGATTGAAATCCGCCGTCCTTGAATGCCTGCGTGCTTCTGAGGGTTTGAGCTGTTGTGCTCAGGTACAGAGCAGAGAACAGCTCAGGTAAATAGAGGAGGATGGGGATCAATAAATGCTCTCCTTCAAGAGACTCAGAGCAGTGCCTGGGATAGACAAGGCATAGGCAGCTCAAACTGAGCAGTTTTTTCTGGTGGATTGTTTCTGAAGAAAATAAATAAAATCAGTAGTTACATTTTCCCTGCTGGTGGCAACCTCATTTGAGGCACTGTCTGGTAAGTTAATCCACAAGCCTGCACCAACACTGGTGACATCCAAAGAGCATATACTACCTAAGGACAGCTTCCTGGGTTTTGATGGGTCTACTGTCCAGCACCTTATCTCAATGTTTCTCCTTGCTCAGGTCAAATTTCCATGGAGGTCTGTGAGGTATAAAGACTTCCACAGTGCTATGAAAGCATCGAGCACCCCGTTTTTAATGGTGTAATTTCTTCTGCAAAGAGAGATGCGGCAGAGAATAAATAATACTTGTGTGTGCCTGCACAGGCACAAGTAATACTTCTTAGTCTGCAGTTAACAGTGTTGCATTTAATTGAATTAAATCATAATGAACTAAAATTATCTCCTGCCGCTATTTCTGAATTCAACTGTTTTATATCAGTTTTATAGTAATACATCTTACTTCCCCATATGCCACCATAGTTTTACTCTATAGAGAGAATGAATTCTATTTGAATATTTCAACAGATCCAGTGTGAGCTTTCGGGGGCTTTTGTCTGACTTAGTCTTGAGCTTTAACCTTGTCAGAGAAGAAGTAAACTTAGGCTTTTTTCCTCTGCACCTTCAAATGTTTTCAATTTAGAAAAAAAATAGACAACAGTCACATTACTTAATTCATGCCACACAAAAATCCGACCAATACAATTCAAACAATTGAAGTGAATTAAAACATGCTAAGGCAATTCAATATTTGCTTGTAATATAGAAGAATCTTGAAAAATGTCATATAAACTACCAGTACATCATTTCTGATTATGAAAATTGCAGCATATGAATTTCACTGATGTAAAACAAAGGTAGAAAACCTTTCAAATAGGAAACAGTTCCCATTGCTAACAAATAAAAATTACTTTACTATGTAAAACGAATAGTTCTAGAGATGAGGCTGTTATTGCCCAATTAAAGGGCAGCTTTCACAACCAGATTTCAAGGTCTCCCTGTTTATGTACAAGGCCAGCAAATAGGCAGAGAGAAGGGCATTCTTAGGAAGTGTTTGTGTAACTCTGAAATTTATAAAAGGCCAGAGGGGAGGAAATAGAAACATAGACTGAAGTAAAAATAAAATATCATGTTATTAGGGTTTTTCCAGAAGTCCCTATCTATCACCAGAATGTTCTGGAATGGCTGAAAACTTATTTCCCCAGCCTTCCATCACTGCCTGTCTTTGAACAGGTATCTGAATACAAAATAACACACAAATCAGAGAAGGACCACACAGTGAAACATCATTCATTCCCACACCATTTTTTTTTCTTTTCCCTGTTCTCTGAGAAAATAGGCCTTTCACACCTGGTACAGGTCAAATGACTCCCTGACTCCTCTCCCTGCAACTTGCAGATCTCCTTAAGCCTTTAAGCAGTACCACCATCTTTCCTGGCACCTAGCCTCCCTGATATCAGGAGAGTATGGACCAGAAGCTGTCCGGCACAAGCTCAGGCTTATGATCTGCCAGGAGCACAGGACAGCAGAATCTGTAAGCAGACAATTTATTCACTGCTTTCAGTGGAGGCAGATAGCAGGATTCCTCCTGGCGTGCTGTGCCAAATCACTCCAGTGTCTTCCCAGAGCCACACCGAATGCCCTGACGCAAACACCTGCCCTCTCCCATGCCACCAGAGCAGCGAAAATTCCCCATTGCCTGCCTCTCCTCTAAGAGAGATAACTCAGGCCATAGTTAACTCCAGCAGCTTCGCATGCACCACAAGTACCTTACACCAGAGGACCAGAATCTGGCCTTTTATCTTCCCTAATATAGGGGAATAATGTTTGCATTCTGTGAGCTTTAGCCTCTGCATTTGTTGCTAATTGTCCTGGCACATCTGCTGCTAATTCTTTTCTGCTCTTGGACCAGCAGGGAGTAGTAATGTATGGTACATCCAGCTCCTGCCTCCCCGAGCGCTTCTGGTGATATACTGGCCTGGGTGGATTCTGACCTCATCTTGTGAGGGAGAAACTGTCTTTGTGAGAGGAAAGCAGGAGCCTCAGCTTCTTCTCCTGACACTCCCATTTCACCTATTTATCCTTGAGACTGATTTCAGCCCAGTCAGAGCATGAGTTTCCCAGGATAATGTGGACTACAGACACGATACAGCAGAATTCATTTCTTTTGAGTCAAGAGGACATGTACTTTGCCCAGAAACCATTCAGAGCCAAGGAGTCTCATGAAGACGCGGCTTGTTCAGCATTCAGGGCTGAGTCACGCAGCAGTGCCACTCTGCCTGCCCCGGGCTCCAGAGGAGGAGCATGCAGCTTCCCTCTCTTTCTTGTTCCAGCAGCTGCTCTATCTCATGTCTCTTCCCTGATGCTGTTCTGGATTCCTCATCACACCTCAAGCAGCAACCTTTTCAACCACAGGCTTCAGTCCAGCCAGGGATGTGGCAACCCTCACTTCACAGAGGAAGCAGTGACAATCCAGAGTTCACGCTCCTTCAGCATTTCCTGGATAGTCCAGACTTGGTCAGGCTCTGCTCTCTTTCCACAAGAGGAGAGGAAGACCAGCCTCTGAGAACAAAATAATTTTTCCTTGTGTGCTCTGCTTAAAAATTGCATGATTAAGAAGGATCACTTTTTGTTCTTTGGTTGCATAAAATACTCTTCCCCTTTCTGTAGTACAGCTTTGCAACTACCCTGCTCATCCTGAGCTCGCAGATGATTATTTAAAATGTGAAATGCTTTAAAACCAGATATGTTAAGGCAAAAAGATAAAAGCATTTTCTGAGGGTGTTTTGCTGGCTTCCATGACTTGCAGACCTGGACCAAAAGACAGTTTGGGTTTCTTTTCACAGTTCCAGACTGTCAGCTCTGGTGAGTCATAGAGATGCTCTTTTTTTCCAGTCATAGTGTTGGGGCTGGCATTTATCTTTTACTTGGTGTTCTCTGTTGTTTGGGGTTCGCTTGGAGGTAAGGATACAGGCAGAGGTTGCATTCTGCCTTCCTGCTGGTTTGCCCCAGATAATATATGTCTTTTTTACAACTATTGTATCCTATGGCTCATGTCAAGCTCTCTTACAGATATAACATCCAATTAAGTAGGGAATAAACCATGGAGTGTTCCAAAATAAAATGCTGTCCCCAGACACCTTTGATGTTTAACATATGTCTGCTAGATTTACCAAAGTGGGCTACATACTTTCCTCAAGTCAGATATGATGCATTATAACATAGGTCACATTTCTGGGGTTTTTGGGCAGCATGCACTGCTTTAACGTGATCCAGCATTCACACCGCATTCCAGCAGGTGTTTCCAAGAACTTCTCCGCTGGAGCACAATGACAGCATGTGAAAAGTAAGTGCCATTACTCACCAAAAAAACAAAACCTGGGATAAGTAGTAACCTTTTAGATACATAAATAAATCGCACAGTGCTAAATAAATTAGATGCAATAGATTCTAATATGTAATAGCTTTGCCAGAATTGCACTGAGAACGTGCATTTTGAAGAGCTGTTGCAGAGACACCTAGTAAAGAGCAATCAAAGACCAGACCCCCAAACAAACTCAGATAAACAAAATAAAAGCAGTAAAAGGCATGTGTTCCTTCTCTGTGGAAAAAAACCCCATCAGAATTGGAGTCTTCAAATAAATACAAGCACCTATATAAGCTTAGTTCTTGAATTTACCAAAAGGTTCACGTAGCACCTTTTTATCCCAACTACAAATAATTTCATACACAGAAAATTTAAGTGGCTCTCATTTTGAAAGTCCTCTGGCACTGCCAAGCACTATCTTCTTTTCATATTGTATCAAACTCTTACGTTATGTCCTATAAAGTGTCCTAGAGCTAGATGTTCTTCATTTATTTCACTCAAGAATAAAATAAATCAGGTGGAGAGGAGGAGGGGGGAGATGGAAGTTTGTGGTCTACTTTTCCTAATGATAGTTTGGTTTGTAATTATTAAAAGCATCACAATCCTTAGACAGCTGCTGACATACAGAAAATAATGTCCTTGAAACTGTTTGTTTCATCATATTTTAAGAATTAATACCTTAGGTCATGTTAATCAGTTTCTGATATATGTAGTTTTCAAAATGCACTTCAGGGAAGAAAATGCTGGAAATGACTAATAACAACAAAGGTATGAACTTTATCCATTACATATCTAGCTACCAATGTGAGCACTATCAAAGTACTTTGCCATCTGAAGTATTTAGGAAGCCTTAAATAAATAATAAATCCCTCATTCAGTGAAATAGAACATCCTCTTGTTCCAAGCAAAAGAGTTCAAATTTATTAATTTTGTAGCTATATTTTAAAATGAGTGTCAGCCCCTGCTAGATGACTACATGATAAGTGTCTTGAAACTTCAGGAAAAGGCACTAAATTTTTCACAGCATTTGTGTTTCATTTTCAGTATAATAAAAATATGGTGCCCTTTTAATAATGAATAATAGATCTCCCGGTATGATTTACATGAGTGGATTAAATGTCATGTTTGAAAAGTTGCTGTTTTATTCATATTGAATTTCCCTCAAGTAAAACAAAATGGTACCCAGCTACTCTTATAATATTGCTAGTACCTCGCCACGCTGATACATAAATATTAACCAGTTGATATACACTTTAAAAATCCTCAGTTCTGTGAACTGTTCTGTCAGCAATGGTATCTTTTCATGCCTATGAACAGATTTATCCCAAGTTCCAGGTACACTGGGGAAAATGTGTGGCACGAGTGCTTACACTCTTGTGGAGCTCACACCTCTTTTGCTGAAGGGCCAGTTTTGAAAGGCTCTCACAGAATAAGGATTGATGACAAATGGATGCAGTGGGACTGGGGTCAAAAATCAGTTTGGGGAGCTCAGCCCTGACACAATTGTCCCTGTTTCTGTTCAGCAGTGCTGGACTGACTTCCCAGGTGACTGGACAGTGTAATGAATGTTTTTTAAATGTCACTTGCAGGCAGCCTCATTGGCTTATAGTGCCCTTCACAATAGCAGAAAATTTCCTATTTGAACTTCCCGTTCTGAGGAAAAACTCTTCCTAAAAGGCATTATTTTTTTCTAGAAAAGTGTTTCAGAAATTGCAAGTACTTGAAATAGGAAGATATTCCCTTATAGGTTCCTCCCCTGTAGGCAAAGCCAGCAATTTTCATCAAAATATTTTGATCCTGATAATTGAAATTATAGCTGAAAATAGTTTTTTAAAAGAAGAGAAGCATTTTTACCACATTCCAACTTTTATTCTGTTGAAGCCGATGAATATTTTGATTCTGAAAAGTGAAGATTTGTTCTTATCATTATAATTGTTTCATACAGTTATTTTATGAAGTTAAGAAAAGCNAAAAAAAAAGAAAAACCAACCCAAGTGCTTTCTTTTTCTGAGTGAAATTAAAGTTTTGCATACTGCAACTCATTTGTGCTCCTCAAGTCATCATTAAGATGAAAAATGTAATCTGGACTTGCTAACACTGGGACATAATCCCGTTGAGTAAAACACTGCTTTAAATACACCATACTCAAAAAATATTTACCGAATGCTTAGGTCTTGTCTGTAGTAGGATCTTAGCCACCATGAGACAGCAATAGGGAAGTTACACTTGTAAAATCCTTGTTCTAGTGTAAAGATGATGCAGACATCTGTACAGGTGCTGCCAAGAACAACCTAGTTGCATAACGGCTTTACTCTATGCACAGTAAGCATCTCATCTCCTTTCCTATCCTCTCCTTACTCAACTTTCATTCCAGACCTGACAAAAACCTGGCAATGAAAAAAATATATTGAAATTTTAAGAACAAATCTTCTTCACCACCAGTTAACCTATACCTCAATTTTCTAATCTCAAATTCACACTGAGTTTGTTTTGTAACACAGGTGAAACTTCAAAATAACTCTCACTTTGCCTAAACCATACAGCCTTAATCTATCAAAGCCTAAAGCCCACTTGCATAAACTAAATGTATGAAAATATCCTAGAAAACCTGAGTCTAAAACAAGTCCCCTTCAGACCATGCTGTTCGTTGCTATTCCTAAAATTGCAAAAAGTCATTCAAAACAGCAATCGTATTTTACCACAATCCAAAGCATTCATACATGTTTCTTTCATCATAATTTAAGGAAAAGAAATGACATGTGTGACTGTCTGGCCTTACTGAAGGATAAATAAAATTCAACTGGAGCTATTAGGAGCCTCTGTCTAGTATGTAGTCAGAGGTTATTGGGGGAGGTAGGTTGACAAACTAAAAAGGAGGACAATGAAGGAGCGGAAAGAGGGGAAGCTGGCAAGCTGGAGCAAAGAACATTGATTAATGAACAAAAAACATTTTTGAAAGGTCGGGTGTGCAAGCCAGACTAGCCCTGAGGCAGATCTAACTTACATGACCAGCACTTTCTGTACGCAGCAGGTAACCCACGCTGACACCAACTTTGCCGACATGACAGGGTTATTATTTTTGGAAGGATGTAGTGTTCTGGAACAATTTCTCTAATATATTAGTTAAAATTAGGCTTTCCTTCAATATCAAGCATGCGTGTCTTCATTTTCACCATGTTTACAATGAACTCCTATTATTATTCTGGCCAGTGGAAACAAAAGCATATTCTTCATTTGTGAGCACTTCTATTTCTCACACCATAACATACCCCAGGGCAGCAGTGCTGTGTGTAAGACTCTGTTCAAACCCAGATGCTCATGTGGAGCTCACCACTAAGACCTCACTACTTACCCTAAGTTTTGTGGTAGATGTTAACCATCTGAAGCCTAAAATTTGCCTCATATCTCAGCAACACACCCTAAGGGTTTCTTTTCATAGATCCTTAAGATTCTGCACCAATACCAAGGTGGAAGAACAGTAAGATAGAATCATCTAGGGTATGGTACACCCTGTGACTCCAAAATGAGCTGGTGGAGAGGGTTCTCTAAAATTATGGCATTAAGTTTTTGCTGTACATCACTCAGTAACGAAGACAGGGAATTACCAGAAGGTCATTTAATCCAGGGAATTAAGGGAATTTGCCCAACACCTGCACCCAGTTCACTAGACTAAAAATGAAGTTTGGTGAAGATGCTAATTAAATGTCCCCTGTGAAGCTCCAAGAGAACTTTGAAGCAAACTTGCAAATGCTAAAAGCTGCAAAGACCTAGGAGAAACGTGATGCTGAAAGTAAGAAGCAGGGCATGCTCGAGTCATTCAGTCCTAGTGCCCAGTCTTCTCATTTCAAGAAAATACTTCATCTCCAGGGCAAGTAACCAGGATGGGTGCATCCTGCTTAGGAAGGAATCACAGCTCAGTAATTTCTCTGACAGATGCAGGTATCTGTTTTAACATCATGTGAAAGTCCAATTCACAGTTTCCCTTTCTGTATATGCAATTCCTTCCACACTGATAGCTGTATTTACAGACAGTGTTCATTATCCATTACAGGTGATAAACAATTAAAAAGCAGAAAATGTGACTTAGCAGCACTTTACATAAAACAAACCCAACATCTGCAATGATCTATCTGCAAGTAACTGAAAGCATCAGTGCCATACATAGAAGTTGCTTTACCTGAAAGATCTCTGGGATAGGGGCTGTGTGTCTGTCCTGTATCTACACAACAGAACATCTGGAGGAGGAAATCTACCATTAAGGTCATACCACAAAATAAATGACTGAAAATGGAAAAGACTCCCTATTCTACCAATACCTCATAACATGCACCACCAAAAAAAAAAAAAAAAATCCACACTAAGAGAGATGAAGATTGTTTTTCAAACTGTAAAGAAGCTTTCATGTGCCAGTGAGTTTATCTGAGACCAATGTTCCAACCAGCACTAGGCATTAGCTACAACAGCGGGCAACTGACACGCAACAATCCTGCCATGCACAGCATGCTTAGGCAGGAAAATATGTGTGCCTCAGTCACAAAAGACAGAATAGAGCCTCAAGTGTTTGGGCTCCTTCCAAAATAATCCAAATGCTGCTTTTTTGGCAAATGGGGGTCAATGGAGCTAAAAACTCACAGAAGGATTTGGGCATTCATGTGTTTATATACACCCACTCGTTCATTTATTATTCTAAAGCTACTTTACAGAAATCAAATTACATAGCTGACAAGCTGCAGAGATAAGAGAGAATAAAAGTAAAATTTAAAATTAGCTGACAACACTATATGATGTAGTGTATGTTTGGCACCTTTAAAGAGAGTGATGAGGGTTAACCTAGGGGGAAAAAAAATGCACCTTCCTAAATTGCACCTTAAATTATTAAATAAATTATTAACATGATGGAATGCATTAAATATATAAGCCTAAAGGAGAAAGGGCGGATGTGTTTTAACTTTCAAAGCAACAGCAGCATATTTATGAAGTGTTGCTTACTGTCTGGATGCTTTGTCCAAAGTAGATTTCAGTGTCGTAGAAGTTTCCACCATGACTAACAGGTCGCGTCGTCCTGGCCTGAGGCTGCTCCTCCAGCTCAGGCCACTCCACCAAGGCACCACCTAAGCGGCTGAGAACAGAAACTTTGAGAGTGTAGAGGCCTTTAGGGGCCTTATCTTTGACTCCCCTCAGGCATTTGAGGTGAATTTCTATTGGCTGTGGCATCTTGGAGCAGTCAACCTAGGGAGAAGGCTTGGAGTTACTGACCTGGGCTGGGCTGACTTTAACCATACAATTAGCAAGGACAAATTTCTTCTAGAAAATAACTACTGAAAAGCAGACAACATGCTTCTTGTTCAACCTGCAATTACCTCCTGCTTACCAAGGATCCGCAATTAGGGAGGTCAAAAGTCATAGAGATGACAGATAAAAGAAAAAACAATACAAATACTACTAATAAAATGTTCAGCATCCTTGGGGGGAAGGTGGAGCTGGTGAAGCATGACACCAGAAGACAGTACCCTACAATAATGAGGCAGAATTAACTGGAAAACAATACCTTCAAAAGTACAGCACGCTTTGCAAGACAGGCACAATACATGATGTGATGAGCAGGCTGCAGGCACAGAGCGAAACACAGGGCAGGCCATGTTTTTATACTAATTATTAGCCTTGCCAAAGCTATTAGTGCTGTGTAATATGCAGACTATCCTTTCACCTTCTGATTATCATATAATCAGATTCTCTTAAAAATAGTAATCAAAGTGCAACACGTGTAGAGTTTAATAACAACTCCCTACAGGCACCTTTATTCCAAGTCCAGACAAAGGGAAACATCTGCTGCTTGCTGTTGACAAGATGTGGTCTGAGTTACACAGTGCTTAGTATGGAATAAGTGCTGCGTACCAGAAATGCTTTTCTGGTGCTTTCCTTGTATGCTCAGCTTCTCTGTGTGGAGGTTTGTGGAGGGGAACAGGCACAATGGCATGATCTTTACCCAGCTTTGCCCAAATAATGGCATGGGGTCTGGCCCACTGCACCAGCAGATATTTTGGTGCTGCCCAAATGCAACCTGCAGGGTCAGGCGCACAACAGGGAGCCCCAGTTAGGCTCCAGTGTTGACTTGAATGGATAAAACTGTTTCTGCCATAACTAATTATGTAGTGCTTAAAATCAGCAGTGTTGTTTCTCTTTTCCCCAAGACATCAATTTCTTCCATTATTTGGAGAAAAGACAAGTCTTTTCCCAAATGCATAGACCCATAGGTCTTCTCCCAATGCAACTGGATACCAGAACCCATGCCACACTTCGGAATCACATGGCTACCTTGACTACTAGGTTTAGTGGTCTCACAGTTTAAGCCTACAGTAGCTAATAATCTCTTCTTTAATCCTGTCTTGGATTTATTTTGGAAGAGATAGCATATTTCCATATAGATAGAAAGCTTCTGGAATTAAATTAAGCAGTTAAATAAACAGTTGAATTTGTTAAACTTCTTTTGTTTCTCAACACAAACCGTACTTAACAACTAATCTGAATGACAATTATTTTCAGCTTAATTAGAAAATCTTAATTAACAATGAAGATTTAACCTTAATATTTTTGGTTTCTGAATCATATATAAAAAAATTAACATTATATGAATAAATAAGACAATCTTTTTAAACCTCAAGGCAGGATTACTGATGCAGGCAGCCTTCGTTATTAAACACATTCTAAATTAAACGCCTCTATGAATTTTATACTGAAATATATTGTGATAGTTTTGCATGCCAAATGTGACATTTTGTATTTTAGATTCATCTTCTGTAGTAATTTTGGAAATGTCATACAAACAAAGATTTTGTCATTTACCAATGGAATTACTATGCATGGCCGGTTAGCCATCTCTTTTCTGGCTCTTCTGGTTGTTTCAAGTCAGCAAGCCATAAAAAATCTTTATCTCTCTGAAACACAGCAATTTGGAAGATAATCGAATAGTGACTGGGGGGCAGAAACGCCAGTCTGAGGAATTATACCACAATCTCTCTTGCATTTACAACCTTCCTCAAAGCGAGTGTCAGTCGAGTAGGAAAAGGAGATAGAAGATTCATCATATTTCAAGCCTGTCTCATTTGCATGGTGGCATAGCTGTCTCATCTCCTGCTGAAAGACTTTGCTTGGCCAGCACTGACAAACTGTTTTGAAGAACTCTTGCCATGCCCAAATGATTCATCATTAATAGCTTTAGACATTCTCTTTAAGCATCTGGTTACTTTTGCTGGAAAGCATATTTTGAAACCTGCTAAATCCTATCCTCTTATACTATGAAAAGAGAAGACACAAAACAAAACCAAAAAAATAAATAATAAAGGAATGCAATTGGTCCAGTGATTTAGCAGGTCCCATCAAGGAAAAGAGCACTCATGGAGAACCCCACCTTCTCGCAAGGTCCTGCAGATCCATTTAATCCAGTATTCACATCTGCAAGGTTACCAAAGCCGGCTACGATTTCTTCTTCAATTCCACTCTCCTCTGTTTTCAGCAGCTGACTTCCCACTCTGCAAAAGTTAGAATGGGAAGAAGAATGGAAAAAAAAAAACGGACTACAATGCACACACAGAAAGCACTCGCTGCTGGAAATACAGCAGTTTGATGTTTTCCTTGAACATATCAAAAGACTTGCAGGGTATCCAGGAGAAACAATAGTGTGCTAAAGCAGAGAAATGGAAAGGCTTCAAAAAGCAGTGCTAAAAAAAAAAAAAAAACCAAGAAGACCAATATTTGTCAATCTGTGCCACAGTTCGATATAGGGAATCTGAAGTTTCACTGCCTGTCTGTAATCAGCTCTGTCTGGCATTGGGGTTTAGGATTAAGCCCCAATGGAATGTTCTTAGGTTAAGAATATTCCAATAAGAAGTCATTGCCTCTGTCACCACTTTGAGGGCTGACTGAGAGCTTCAATAAACTTGGACAGGTTTTTGGAAACCACTAATTCTTTGGGGCCTAGGTTGCTCTTAACCACTAAAAAAATTAATTCTAATTTTGAAATCTTACTTTTTTGCTTTTTTTTTTCAAAAAAATCTTGTAATTTTCTGCAAATCTTACGTAATTTATAAATCTTCAGAAATATACATAGGACAAGAGCTATATACAAAAATTACATAAACACGCATACACAAATTTTCAAATGCGTGTGAATCACTGAACCTTCCTTGTTACTCACGTTAATTTCTTTTGTATTTTGAGTGATTTGAGGGGTAATTGCATCAACTCAAAATTGCTGGGTTTTTGGTTTTGATGAAAGGTCAAATACAAAAATTTATAATACAAATAATACACAGAATACCAGCAAATAGTGCAAGAACAGCCCAACACTGGATAGCCCAATGCTGCTCTGCTTAGTGCACAGGATACACAAAGGGCATGGTACCCTATGGAGAAAACCTCATTCCTAGAACACAGCAGGAGCAAATGCAAAACTAAGTCGTTTACAATGAGCACTATAAAGCTGCATGCTTTGGCAATCCCATCCCATCTTTCAACAGACAGAGAACCATGAGTAATTCCTCTGTTCCTAAGTGCCATCAGCAACTAAATATTACTGACCCTAAGTAAAAACATCTGTAGATGCTCTGCTGGCTTCGAAACACGTCAGCTCTTGCTTCCACAATGTGCTTTAGGAGGCCGGGGAGGGTCAGTCAGTCACGCCAGTGCTGGCAGTGCTCCAGCCACACTTGCAGGTGGAGCTGGGGCAGGCACAAAGACATGTGGCTCACAGAAGCTGGAGTCTGAGCAGGCTGTTCATGGCTCAGGGCTAGCCCAGAGCCATGCTGGAGGTCAAGGGAACTGCCTGCAACTTACTGAGAGGAGACACATGGAGCCAAGGAAAAATCACTGTATCAGGTGCAGTTGCAATGCAGGATTGACTTGGGTGTCTACGACGAAGGCATCAGGGAATAGGCTATCCTAGGTTGCCAAGCAATGCACTCACTTAAGCTTTTAGTCACTAAAGAAAATGCTATCACTTTGTGTTCATTCAGAAAAAAAAAAAAAAAGAGAAAAAAGAAAGAGAAAGAGAAGAATCAAGAGTCAAAACCAACATAATTTCTCTGGACTGAACTTCTGAAGCATTCCTTCGGTATTTTCTAACTTGCTTTTGAAAAATTCAACACCATTCACTTCCATTTTCCTCCTTTGCCTCCTAGGTAAGACATAAGAAGTCTCCACATTTGTAAAAATCAACATGGTTCTTTATCAAGAAAATGACAGACTCTGCAATCACGCTAAACATCCCAGACTCAAGTGTACATGCTACTTAAGTAACACATAGCTCAAATTCACCTCTTCTGAATCAGATGCTCCTGCCTCCAAAACCTTGGTACATTGCTACAAAACAGTTTCTATTGAGACCTTTCCAATTTTTTTTTTCTTTTCTTTTGAATATGTACACATTCACATCAGTAAAATTACCATTGGTTCATAGCTAAACTGTTTTCCAGATTCCTCTACAGTAGAATTGGAATTACAGAAATTCCTAAGCAATAACTGAATCAGTTGGAAGGTCTGTGTGGATGCCAGTGGCAATGAAGTACATGGAAATTTTGCCCAAGCTAGGACAGATGAGAAATAAGACAAGATACAAGTGCTAAGAAGTGAATACATGAAGCACAGGGTCAACCAGGGATAAGTCTTATCCCTGAGCTTCAGTCACATCAACTTGGCTCCAGCTGCCCTAAACAGAAATAACAGAAGATGATATGGCACTAGCTACTTCATAGACCTGAAACATATGAGAAGTTAGAGCGTTCCTCTCAGGGAGAGAAGTTGTTTGGAACTTTGTACTTACTTAGCTTATCATGATGGAAATTATTTCACTTAATTTGGTTAGAGTTGCAGTGACACAGGGGTTCATTAGGACACCCATTTGCTTGCAATTCAATTTAAAATTAAATACACTTTGTTGTTGATTTTATTACTTTTAAACTACTGTATCTATTGCCTTTATTAGCTGCTAATACACAATTATGAAGGTAAACAGTTTTCATTACTGAACATCAAACATTTAAATAACCACATCTGATCTCTTTCCTAGTTGCACCATTTTTCTCCTTTCCCTCCTTTGGCTGGGTATTAGATTGAAGAGAATAATTTATTCAGTGAAGTTAGGCCCCTTTTGTGCTCAGCAGCATGCTCATCAGCTGTCATAGCAGAACATGGCTTCCTTTGCTCTATTCATGAGGGTTATTTATTTCCTCCGTTCACTTCTTTACAGGTAATTTGATGCATGTATTTATCTGAAGGTCATGCATAGCTTGATCACAAAAACTTTGCCCCAGTTCCTATTTCCTTCACTCTCTAAGAATAATTCAGAGGCAAAGATGAAGGATGCTGGGAGAAGCCATTTGGCCACCTTTTCAAGTGTACTGTGTGTAGCACTTAAAAATTACAGCCCAAGCTGGGTATTTGAAAACAGAGGTAATCCAAAACAGAGACCTCTTTCAAATGCACAGGCTTAATTTTTCTAGGCCTGAGGTCCTTTGTTTGGGAGAAGTTCCACTCATTAATATCTGTAAAGCACTGAAAGATCTTTAGAAGGAAAGTACATTAGATGCAAGTACAAAGTAGCCCTTATCTGACATACCTTTGAAAGAGTTCATGAATCCTGGCTCTCCACTTTTTTTTCTTGTGGTGAGAAGCTCCCTTGTGCTTTGAGTCCCACATGCCAAGAAGAAAAAGAAAAATCAGAACTTATTTCCAAGTGTACAGAAATAACACGGAAATAAAAGCCATAAATGTGCAATTTTCCAAAAATTTGCCTCAGGTCTTCCGGCGGAAGCTTTTCAGAAGCAATGAGGAATTTTACCCAACATTACTTAATTTCATTTTTTTTTCTGTGTATTTTTCCATGTTTACTGCATTATTTCCAAGAGAAACTGAGCTCTCATCTTGTTTTAAAAGCTTTATTGGTACAATTTATATTTGCACATGGTAGTGTCCTACAGCCCGTACTACTACAAGACCTAATCACACAGCCATACGTAATGTACATGCAAGTGTATTTGCTCACACACAACAGAACAGCACACAGAGCAGTTAACAGACCAGACAGGTCTCATCTTAAAGCCTTGTTTTAAACCTGCTACAAATCTTGATGTCTTTCTTGTCTCACCACAAATGTTTTTAAATGTTTGGTGAGAAGGACTGGCATTTTTGGAGGTTACAGTGTGTGGGAGGCTAACTCACATGAGCAGTCCTCTCCCCCAACAGTTCTGCAGCTCTACAGCATGAAGCTGGAGGGCTTGAAGCTATTTTTCTCTTGCACAGTAAGCTGAAAAAGTCTTTCCATCTAGAAGCTAGCATCAGCATCTATTAGGCTGTGTTCTCTGTGCAAAAACTCATAACCATAACTGCTGAGGGCTGTACACTCACGAAAACAAAATTTTTTCCCCTGACCTGCACTGTTCAGAGATCTTGCTGAATATTCAAGGGCATTTCTCATGTCTGGGTCTTCTACTGGTGTCCCTGAGACCGACATAAAATGTGAATACAACACTACCAATACAGAAGAAGGCGTCCTACTATGTACACTATATTGTCATCTAAACAGTGGGAAATTATGCTACACTTCTACTCTCACCAAGCCTCAAAGGCAAAAAATCATTTCGGTGGGGAGACAATGCAATAGTCAATGGAGGAAAATTCCCCATTGGGGAATCCATATCTGGCTGTTAAAGTCTCTCCTTTCTTCCAAATCTCTAAATTTTTTGACAAATTTCTGTCTGTTTTGAAGGAAGCTTGGAAATGTCTGTTGAAGACTAAGGCAAAGCATCCCACTTATTTCCAGAATGGAAATTGTCAGAGTGTAAAAACAGACAAAAACAACAAAAGTCCATGCATGTAGCTTTTAATGTAACTTTCTCAACCCCATAAAATTAAAGCAGAGACAACATGGTTGCCTTAAAGAACAGTGTGATTTGTTGGCAGTCCTAGCAGAGATCCTCAGATGGATGCTTTAAATCCTGCAGGTCGAGCATTGCACATAAACAATTACAAAGGCTACACGACTGAACTAACTCAAAATGAGACCTTCCAGTTCTCAATATGGCAATTGTGTCATGGGCAATGCTGCTCCATTGGTCAGAACCAAGCCCTCCTGCCCCTGGACAGCTTTTGACTAAAATTTACCTGGACTTTCTGGAGCAGGACCCATTTCTCTCGCATGCCCAGTGGCACAGATTTTCTTACCCAGGCCGGTAAATCATCACCTACACCACTTCCCCAGGAAGGGCTGGGAGCTGGCTCTGCTGGCTGGTTAGGGCTGTCAGACCCACCTTGTGACGCTTCCCACATCCCAATGGGCTGCAGTCACCAGGGAACATGACAAGAGGTTTCAAGTTTTGGGCTGACACAGTTAAAGCTAAAGTTCAGAAAGTTGGAGTAGTGCTTGGCTCACATTTTTTCTCCAGGATGCAGTTCTTGGTGATGCCTGTGAAAGCTATTCTTGAGGTAGACACTTAGATTAAGAAATAAGATTAAATAGTAAACTCACTTCATGTAAAATATCAAGTAGCCATAACACTGTAACAACATTCAGACATTACCACTCCAGGCTTACACTGAGCCAGTAGTAAAGAAGCTTTTTTTAAAATAATTGATTTTATTACCAGACTCCCACAGCTGTCCAATCCCCTTGTTTATCTTCCTAATCTTAATTAAATAATGAATATTCAAAAGAAAATATGAATCAGGCTTCTCTGTATGAACTGCACTGCTTTCCATCTCTGCTTCTGAAGTGGCAATGGGAATATGATTTAAAACAATTTCTTCTGGATCCTAGTAAAATATTTGTCACAGTGTGTCATGATAATTTTTAAAAAGCTCTATCATCTACCTAATAAATTTGTTAAGTTTATTCAAATCTTATTGAACAGGAAAAGTGCAATGAGTCATGGTTAATATTTCTTTACCTACACTAAGAAAAAAAAATATATCAAAAATTCAGTGCTTAAGGTCCTATTCCGAAAACCTCTATGAGTCTGTAATACATCTTCTACATGATTAAAAAAACAGGAAACTTGCTTTAAAATGAATTATTCACCACCTTGAATAAATTTCCATCTTTCCTATTTGCAAAACCCCAAAGTCAGTTATGTAAATTTTAACCTACACTAATTACCTCAGGGGTGTGCAAGCTAAAAGGAAAGTAGATGCAGTAGAAAAAAAAAATAAAACCCAGACATTTCCATCACCAGGAAGCAATTTAATAGAGGAAAAAAATGTGTAAGTTTTCAAAAACAGAACAGCCCATATATTTTTCTTTTTTTAAAATGTGGAATAGTCATTTCTGCAATACCCCTTGAATCAGAGCTTTACTGGAACAAACCAAGTGCTTTTTCTCAATGGCATACACCACGGCACTCATAGCAAGGCGCTTGTTTCTCATCATGGCACCAGCATTGTCTAGACTGTGACAACGACCCATTGTTGACAACGGGCGTTCCCAACGAGAAGGCATGAAATGTGGTTTAGCTTCAAGTCTGTACAGACATTGTGGGCCCCTTCAGAAAGTAAGTGGCTAAAATCTGTGAGCTGCTGGTCTGGGAGGTACTGGGAAAAGCGGGGAGTTGTTTGAAGGCAGTAGGGCTCTAGCACAGCACCACTTTGTCCTACTCCCCATCCTGATAGCAGGCTCTGCTTTAGCTGTGAGCCAGCTCCTTCACACATCTTTCCAGGTTGCTTCATCAGCCTTCTTGAGGTCCAATTACACAAATGGCCTATGCCTTTCTACTGATTTCAGAGCCTGTGGTCAAGAGCAGAATTTGAAAAGGTCTCTCAGTCTGGGCTAAGCCTTGACACACATAATGGTGCACATTGTTTCTACAAAGACAAGAACTTGACTCAACACAACTAATCAGTGCTGGCTGGTTATTTTCAGCTTCAAACTACTTCACAAATGGCAGGACCTGGTTGTATAGTACTTTTCAATTTTGAAGAAAATTAAACTAAAACCCCACCCAAACACATCCCTTCCTCTGGAAAGCAAGCCCACAAAATTTAGCAAAGCTTTGAAGCAAAATCAATTTGGCTTTTATTGTTCAGCAAAAATGAAGTATTTTGGGAAAACATTTACACACACACACACCCCTTTTTGGTCAGTCCTAGCAGTGGTATTACAGCCTACCGGTGAGGAGCTCTCCCCATTGCAATTTAAAACAGCCAGTGGAGCACTGGCATTGGTGAAATTCATACTCCATGCAAGGAGTGCTTTAGGGGCCCACCTTCCTGCAAGTCTTCCTCACCAGATCAGGGTGCAGCAGAGGCAGCATGGAGACACAGCCTGTGTCTCCAGGAGCCTCCCACTGCCCACAGGAATCCCGTATGCAGAGCTGGTGCTTCCCCTTCATTCCACTCCTTGAGATATGCTGGTACATCACAGTGCAGGTAGTGATGCTTTTTTTTAGGAGTAAACAGATGCCAAAATAGAAGCTTTTACTTAAAATTTCGGTTTCTCCATCCTAAAATGCTTTTCGGTGATTGAAATCCTGCACACCCTATTTTTACAAATGGGAGAAGAGAGAGCTCACGGAGCAAACTGTCAGCAGGACTAGAAGCAAAACCCAGATCTCTAGTCCCACTGTTGCCACCTAATTCTCCTCCTTCACAGTCTGGCTGCTGTGTGGAGATTCATTCCCAGTGACTTCAATATCTAATGCACTGTTATACCACAAAATAAGTTAAAAATGAAGAAACATTTGAGATAAACAAAAAAAAAATATTGCAAGAAAAGTTAACATTTTTTTCAGGCAAACTGAAATTCTAAGAGGCTTATCTGCTCCACATTAACTAGAGAGAGATCACAGGGAAGTCAGGCATGGAGAGGTAGGTTAAATGAGTGCCCTTCATTGAAAGCAAAGAGTCCAGTAGCTGGATAAGACCTACTCTGAAAATTGCACTACCCATTACCTGTTGGAATTTGTGTGACCTTGTCAAGAAGATCGCCACAAATCAGAAAATAAAGTTGTGCCAAACCCTGGACACATGGAAATATTATTGATGGTGCACTTTGCCAAAAAATGCGCCACAAGCTCTTAGATACTTTTAAAGAGAAAGAGAAAAAGCAACAAAGCAAATCCTCTCTGACTTTCCTTTCAAATAGAAAATTAATTTACTGTTCATGAGAATCAAATTAAAAACTTAGACAATTAAGTGTTTTGTAACAGAATTCAAACTCTCTTTTACAACTGATACTGCAGAACACAAAGTGAGATTTACTTTAGTCATGCTACAGACTTATTACACTGATACAGATACATTTAGTGACAACATTATGGGCTGATCATTTTGATAAATCTATAAAGCACTGCTTTATCTCTAAAAATGCAGTAAAGACTGAGCTACAACAGAGTAAAGTAGTATTCTGCTACCAAGGTGAATGCTTTTACAAGACATATATATCAAAGAGACTAATTTTGAACAGATATGGAAACTAGACCCAACTGTAAAGTAGGTGTGATAAACAAGGACCTGAATTTCCTCAAAACTTAGAGATGTTTTCATTCAGGATTTTGATCCAAGCTGATATAACTAACAAATTAAAAGAACTTGAATCACTTTGCTTAAGATGAGTTGAGAAAACTCTGGAAGGATGTCTGCTGCAGAGCTACCCAGCTTCTGCAAAACAAAGATTTTGCCTCTCCACCCTCAAAACAGAGAACTCACTCTTCTCATTTTCTGTCTTGCTGTTCACAGAGAGATCACCTGTAGTTTCTGCAGAACCGCCAGGTACTCCTTCAGATGCTTCCTATTTCACGGTGGAGAAGACATAGCTTCAAGGTCATAAACCTTTGTATCCTCATCAAAATCAGGAGAGTGTTGTAAGCGAATGCAAGGCCATTTATGAGAATGTCTGACTACCATAGCCGAGCACTGAAAATATGTAATGCTGAAATGTCATTTGCCACTCATTAAGAGACTTTGAGCAGAAACATCTCAGCCTATCAAAGTTCCACAAGTTCAGATGGCTCCAGATTAGCCTAGAGATCACCAGCTACTAAGAAGATTCAGGCACTTTTAGCCTAAACAGTAAGCTATAAAGGAACATGTTAACAAGATATGATGGAAGACACTAACCTCAACTTATTAGGGAACACATTCCTTCCAGTATAAAGCCATGTAGCATGAGCAATGCCAGTGAAAACCAAAGCAAACTATGCTGGTCTGTAGATCTAAAATGAATATTTTAAATCAACAATGAAAAAGAAAAAGTGTTCATAAGCCATGTAATGAACTTCGGCATTTTACAACCTTCCTGTTTTCTGGATGCGGACAGCAAATCGGGACACAAACAACTGAAGGGAAACTGAAAGGAAATACCAATCAGAAACACTGAAACTTTTTTTTGTGGTTTTCCCCCATTCTTCTTCAATTTAAAAATGTTTGTCAATTTCAGCACAGAATGTTTCCATTATTCGTAAAGCCTTTTCAAAGTCCCTCATGAAACTTTACTCCTGTAATCCTCTTACTCTTCCACAAAGCAGGTATCTAATTTTAGGTCTGTTTTGCAGATAGGGAAAACTTGGGTCATGGCAACAAATTTGCTTGTTACAGCTGTCAGAAAAAATCATGTTCAGGTCAGAGGTTACAGTCTATTTCATCTTTCTGAGTCCCCGTTCTTTTTTTTGACTGCCAATAAAGCCATTGCCTCACAAATCTGCCTCAATTATAATTGTAGTCAAAAAGAGTAGACTTTATCCAATAACTTCCATTTGTACTGCCTTTCACATCACCTTCTGTTTCAAGTGTGCAGACACATTTGAATGCTTCATAATTAAGAGAGACATTCACTTACAATGAGTATATGAAAATTAAAGAGAGGGAAAAAACATTTCTAAGTACAGTTTACTGTAGGATTGCCTTAAATACAACAGCAGCAATGATGAGTTGCCATGCCTAATGATTTTTCTCTGTAACGAACAGGCCTCCTCCTGCAAGCCCACATCCTGCTCCATGTGTCTGCTGAAAGGAAATTGTTCCACATATTCAGCTGAGATCCTTCTCTGATTTGAATCTTGATATGAGCAACTGTATAATAACATCATATTGTGCTGACATATCTTTGAGTGAACGTGTTAACTTTATTATATATTCTCATCATAACCACTGAGTCCTGAAAACTGCATCTTGTCTAAGGGTCTGGCACAGTAATGAGAGAAACCAAGTGTGCTAACAGGTTTCCAGCAGGCTGAACAACAGTGATGATTTTTCAGCTTTGTACTAAATAAATAAGCATGCATGTAATGCAACTGGATTCTCTTTCATAGTATTTCAACCTCTCTCAGCTTACAGGCTCCCTGGTTATATTTCCCACTAACGAACTAATGTGAACTCCAAAGCCCTTAAAAAGTCAGGTTACGCATGAAAAACCCAATACACCTCAAGAGCAGGAGGTTGGACTAGACAGGCTCCAGAGGTCTGGTTCTTCTCCACCTGAATTAATCTGTCCTATGAAGTAAAGGTGAGATGTACCTTTACAGGTACATCAGGTTCCGCCAGCACAGGTTCTGCCCAGCAAATTCAGCTCTACTATAACACTGCAGAAGCAAAACGTTCCAGCATTTAGAGCAATTCCTTTATCGGCAGCTCAAAATCTGTGTGGTCTATTAATGCTGCTAAGGAGTCCCTCCGTCATAAAAGCTAACCAAAGGTAGACTTAGCTACACCTGTGACTACAGCTTGGCTCTAAATATATAAAAATACAAATAAAACAACCCTGAGGGGAAAATCATTCTGGAGAATACATGAGCAATTAAAAATTTGGTTTTATTGTACTTATTTTTTGCAAGTTTGTGCCTCTATTCGCCAGTAATGCTGACCCTTTCCTTACAATCCTCATCCGAGTTCTGTTTCTTTTAACAGGTGGTCCATACTTGATGAAGTCTCTTAAACTTCATCAGGACTCGGCAATCACTAATTCTCTTTGAATAATCTTTCCAATTGCCTCTGTTTATTGAACCATAGAAATGGACTTCCTTACTGGAGTTTATAGTAGGATAATGAGCCAGAGAGCTGACCAGTCAGATTACCTTAAGCAGAAGCAAATGCAGTATCATCATTTACAGCAGCTGTAGGAATCATTGTTCCAGCTCAATAGAATATCAACAATTTCTTCAGTTCTTTAATTGTGTCTCTGATCTTAAAGTGTGAAAGAACATAAACAAAACTAAGTGAATCCATTTTCAGTGAAAAACAGGAAATATGGAAGAATTTCATTACTTTCATTTAAATATTTACTTAAATGAAACTCACATAATCCCTGAATAAAGCAATCAAAAAAGTATTACCATTTAAAAGAGCAGCTATAGCAACATTGTGGGTATTGTGACAGCACAGCAGCAGACTACTTACAAACATATAGGATATATTTTCCATTATTTTGCTTATGTTTATGTTAATTTCTATGCTCTCCCTTCAATCCCCTCACTTTAAAAATAAAAAAAATTAAAAAAAAAAAATTTTAAAAAAAAAAAGTGTGTATCTGAGTGTCCAGGAACAAAGAGGTAGGAATCTTAGAAATTTGTAAAGTTCCCAGGCTTCCATCTGAGGAAGCAGGAGCAAGCCTGATAGTATAAAGATATTTAGAAATCTCAGGTTACCAGCCTACAGGGTAGAGAAGTCCCCTAGCTACATCTATGGCTTCTACATCCCACTATAGGTCTGCCGAGTGGGTGCTGACACATATCTGAGGGCCACGGACTCTCACTAAGCAGAAAATCAGAAGTCCGATGGACAGAAGCCAAATATCCCAACCATTGGGAAGTCCACCTCTCGTTTTTTTGCCCCTAAACATAGGTTTCAGGGATTTTTACTTTTTTTTTTTTCACAAGTCCAAGAGCAGGCTACCTGGTAGAACTACAACAAATTCAATGAGCTCAGCCTAATGATAGATTTCAAAAGAAAATCACGTTCTAAAGAAGATACCCATAATTCCTACTATATCACACAAATGAAATTGAAGCCATTTCAGTAACTGACTGTAGAAATGCTTTGACAGTCAAATAATGAGTGTAGCATATAGGTAGCTTCCCTAAAATGAAGTCACCGACTTTTAAGATAGGGTGTAAATCAAACATTGCCAGCTTTTCCATTCTTGACCTGCACCTCTCAGGAAAAAAAAAAAAAAGAAAAGAAAAGAAAAAGGAAAACAAACAAACAAGGAAAAAAAAATCCCCACCCCAACTCATTTGCACACAACATTCATTTAAATTCTTGGTAAATGTCAAAAAGTAGGTTTCTGCTGAGGAAAAGTCACCTTCAACTCTGCACTGCTCTTAGGTGCATATATTCCCACAAGGACTATACTCAGAACAGACTGTACAATGCTTAGTAGGCTAAAGCTTTGATGAGGGAAGGTCTGCAGGAATCATCAAGATATAAACAACCTTTCAGGTCTCTTCCAACTCAAATCATTCCATGATATGTTTCTATGACAGTATTACCCACATGCAAGCAAATGTGTGTTGTTGCTTTTTATACCACTGAGGTCTGATACCACTGGCTAAATTCATGATCGGAGAGTAAATTTACCATCTTACATAGTACCAAATTTTACCCATGTTCTATCCACTATTAATGAAAGGAAAACTGATCTCTCCATCATCACATAGATTGATCTCTGTGACGTGGCAAGGAGTCAGAGCAGCGATGATAATGACCCTGTAAGAGTATTAGATCTAATACCCCGAGGCATTAACCTTTGTTTAACCACAAGGTAAATCTTTTGATGAAAGACAACATTTTATTACTATCCACCTGCAACAAATAGCTCATTTCTTACTACTATAACTCAACTGCTGGTACCGAAGAGCAAAACTTGCACTTTACTTTCAGAGGCTCTTGAGTAATTCACATTGAGGTCATGGATCAAAACTGATTATATAGTGATGATGATCAAGTTCTGCAAGGTGCTATGCCCTGCACAGAGGGCTAAATGTAGCAGCTGAAACTGGAAGAGAGAAACAGAGGCTGTGAACAAATTACCCCGGTAAAGAACACTGACCAAGTTACAGGAAGAGGGTGGACAAACAAGAAATATGTTCTTGGCCTGTGAGGCAGTACTGATCCTTTCTGTCACCCCATTATTAATTTTTTTCTGAGAGAACCTACATAAAGCCAAGTAGTCACTTGCAGATGCTGAAAAGCTGCTGGCAGAGAAAAATCCACCATTTTGCAAGTATTCTGTTAAAGTCCTTGGTTTCAATATACCAAGCAAGATGCTTTTCTAAACACCTTGCAGGTGTGTCCTATTAGGAGTCAAACAGGTGGTGTGGAGTCTGGCCAATCACTTGGAGAGGTGGTTGGACCAGGGACCAATGATCCCTGCCATAGACCAATGCAAGGATTATATAAGGCCTGCCTGTAATGAAATAGAGTGGGGTTATCATTTCCCTCGACTGAAGCTCTGACTTGGTCCTCCACTCTTTTCTGCGTCACTTGCGCTTCAACTGCAACAGTCACTTTCATTGTCTCAGTTCAGAAACAGCTGGAAATCCTGGAGCTAGTATATTTCCACAGCACTTAAATTAATGTATAGCAAGATTATGTTGCCAAAAGCCCATCAAGTGCAATCTCACCCCAATCACCACTGTTTGCTCCATCTTCAGCAGTCTGCCATGTTTTGAGAGCACCCAATCTTTAAGCAAACACGGTAAGTCAGCCTTATTTCAGGTATTTCCTTGCATATCTCTCTCATGTAAGATCAGGTTCCACCCATAAGCATGTGTCCCTGCATTGTCTCATGACAAATGGTTTTCTGTGGCACTCTGAATATCCAGCCTTGGTTGTACCTGCTCAGTTTCTACCACAACGTAGTCCCAAGTTAGTATTTTCTTGCAACAGTTTATTTTTCTTTATTGAAAGCAAATATCATTGGGGCCTTTGAAATCCTTGGGTCTACATGGCAGCCCACATCAAACAGCACTGCTTTCCATATTTAATGTTTTTAATGTGTTTGTTAACAGAACATTGACATCTGCTTAACGCTTTCTCTACAAGAATCTACCAGATCTCCCCTTACGCATTTCTTGACAAACTCAACTCTCAGTTTTTGCATTTACAAAGCAGGATATGAAGAAGAAACAATACAGCTTAAAGTTCCAGACCTAGAATCTAACATAAACCCTTTTTTCAAAAATTATTATTTTGAAAAATGCATCTGCCCTTTCAAAAGCTTTCAATCACAGTCATCTCACACACTGAGCCGGTGTTTAAACCCATTTTTTGTAAAGCTACAAGCAAAGAGAAAAAATAAACTAAGGGATAGACAGTTGATACATAGCTATCCTTTTCATGCCAACACTTCCAGCAATGCTCCACTGTAAATCAGGAGCCTCACTGGAGAGAATTTTTGGCAGCCTAAAAAGAAACAGCAGCAACTCAAGTATGTTTCTGAACCTCACCTATAAAACCAGTCTCACATACTGTAAACTCTTACCTGGTAATTCTAACCCTTGGTCTCCCATGGTTTTTTTTTATTTTGCCTAAACAAAGGAATGTGAGGGAGATGTCTGTTAGACTCCTTTATTCAGCCCAAGGGTTAATTACTCAGTTTTGTAGACATTTGAAAATATTATGCTACCTCTAATGGCAAAATTGATAGAAGCTTGTTTCAGGCTCACTTTATGTCATTACGGCAGATTAAATTAACTAATCATAAATTATGCTGGCTAAAGTACATCTGCTACTCACTAAACCTGCAGAGAGAAGGGAAGGGTTTTTTCCTACTGAATAAGAAGTAAATGCCATGCACAAAATTAGAGAGTTTTACAAACCAATAAACATACATCCAAGCAACAAAAGCTGGAAGCATCCCAAAGTTGGCAGCAACAGATTCTGAGGACCATGGCAGCAATCTAAAAATGAACCTGTAGCTGTTGGGGAAAAGCATCAACTCTGCAGTGCTGCAGGGGTATACCCACAGATCAAAGAGCAAAGATATCCATTAAAGAACAAAGAAGATCAATTAAACAAGAATTAGCATGCTCACATTATTGCTAGAGGTCTTCGAATACCAATATGACTGTAGTGGGCTGACTGTGGCTGGATGCCAGGTACCCACCAAAGCCCTCTCCCACTCCCCTCTGCAGAAGGTCAGGGGAGAGAAAACATAATGAAGGGTTCATGGGTTGAGACAAGGACTGGGAGAGATCGCTCACTAAAGACCGTCACCGAAAAAACAGGCTAGAATTAGAAATGTTAATTGAATTTATTATTAACAAAATCAGGGCAGGATAATGAGAAATAAAATAAGGTCTTAGAAACACCTTCCCTCCAGCCCTCCCTCCTTCCTAGCTCTACCTCCTCCCCACAGCAGCCCATGGAGAGGGTATGGGGGTTACCGTAAGAATATCACAGGATGTTCCTGCCACTGCTCAGGAAGAGGAGTCCTTCCCCTGCTCCAGCATGGGGTCCATCCCATGGGAGACAGTTCTCCATGAACTTCTTCTGTGTCAGTCCATCCCATGGCAACCGTTCTCCACAAACTGCTCCAGTACGGGTCACTCTTTCACACAATTTCGTCCTTTAAGGACAAGCTACTCCAGTGTGAGTCCCCCACTGCATCACAAGTCTTACCAGGAAACCTGCTGCAACATGGGTTCCTCTCCACAGGTCTGCAGGTCCTCACCAGGACCCTGTCCCAGCATGGGCCTCCCACAGGATCACAGCCTCCTCTCAGGCATCTACCTGCTCTGGCATTGGTCTCCTCCATGGGCTGCAGATGAATCTCTGTGTCCCCATGGTCCTCCATGGGCTGCAGGGGGACAACTGCTTCACCATGGTCTGCACCCTGGGCTGCAGGGGAATCTCTGCTCTGGTGCCTGGAGTACCTCCTCCCCCTCCTTCTCCACTGACCTTGGTGTCAGCAAGGCTGTTCCTCTCCCTCTCGTGCATTCTCACTCTGATTTTCTTGGCCACAATTACAACTGTGCAATAGCTTGCCTTTTATTTTTTTTCCTTTTTATTTAGCACTTTTTATTTTCCTTTAATTTTATCACAGCAGTGTTACCACCATTTCTAATTGGCCCAGCCTTGGCCGGTGTTGGGTCCATCTTGAAGCCACCAGAAATAGGCTCTGCTAGACGTGGGTGAAGCTTCTGGCAGCTTCTCACAGAAGCCATCCCTGTAGCCTCCCACCCCCTCCCCAATACCAAAACCTGTCCACACAAACCCAACACAATGATATGAAGCATCTACTTCCAATGTCACCTCTTCCATTTTCTGTTCAAAGGGACTGAATACACTTTCTGTAGGCTTTCAAGGAAGGGATGGACGTACAGATCACTGGTCTAGAAGACGTCACAAATTTTACAGTGATCCTTTTCCTACTCTCTGTACTGCAGGATGCACATGTGACAGCTAATACCATGTCAGCGGGATTAAATTCCTTGAGAGGGCATGAAAACCTGAAGTTAGAGATGTGTGAGAGGAATGGACAGAAAACATGGGCATTAAAGACCTCTTTGCTGCAAAGTAAAGAATGAGTCCCTCTCTGAAAACTCATGGTAGACCAGCTCAATCAATCACATTAAATGAGGATTTTCTTTCTTTTGGACCAGTATAATGAAGAAAGGCAGTATTATATTGCATCATGGGTAAATTCACATATGTAGTTGTCAGTTTAAAAGCAGAATATTGTTTTGGGGTGACCAGATAGATTACTTCTGTCTAGGAAACAAACCCTGCTGAACACCTCCAAAAAGATTCCAAGTAAGCCATGTGACCATGTTTAGAGGGAGGGCAAACAAAGTTTTGACACATCTATTGTGCTCCTTCCAGTGTAATAGAGCCTCATGAAGATTTGGGGGCATCTGAATAGTCCAAACATAGTTAAAGTACAAACTCTCAACACATTATAACCTTCTGGAAAGGTGCAGCATTTTCTGTTCACCTATTGCCAGGTCCCTACTCCATCAGTCCCTTGAGGCAGATGAGGTTCTTAGGACCATCTGAGTCCTTTTCCTGCACGTTTCCCTTCTATTTCACATTCTCTGAACAGTATTACTCATACCACCTTCCATGCATGATGCATACAGCTATAAAGAAGTCAGAAGGAATGAAATATAGCTACAGTATTTAGAGGAAAGCAGTAAGGAAGAGAATTGTGTCCCTCACCATCATGCAGAAGGCAATGATAAGGTTTAGTCCTGCAGTGGAAAAAAGAAAAATCTAAAAACTTCCACTGAAAATAAAAGAAAGCTTAGATCACCATCAGTCACTGGATAACCTATTTTAAGCCCATCAGAGGCAGTGCGCTGTTCTCATGTTACTAATTAAAAATGATAGATTCATCAATTAATCTCTCTTCCTGTCCTCTAGTCTTAGCATGAGATTTTTCAAAGGGACAAATGGTCATTAGGTGCCCACAAGTATCATTTCAGCCCTGCAAACTTGTGCCTTTGTCAACATGAACCAGAACCCGTCTCTTTATGCTGTGTATGACAAAAAGAAAACCTTTGCCACCCTGAAAAACATAACAGATTTATAATGGGGGAATTATCTTATCGTCTGCACAACGAACATTGCTACATAAATCCTCCCCGGGCTCGAATCTGAACTTGCTCACTGATGAATAAGCCTCTGTTAAATGTGGCAGAGAGAGATGTCCTAGACTTAGTCTCTTGATTGAAACTCAATTGCAATATTACTACATAGCAGTCAGAGATCCTCCACTATTTAGGAAAGAAGCAACGAAGGCAATCTATTTTTATTCACATTGAAATGGAGACAAAGATAAAGGTCCTGCTGTTATCTTAGCGAAGTGCCAGTCACATAAAGCATGCCAAAGACAGTGGTTATCCTTTCCTCTTTCAATATATGTATCACCAGGCAGAGAAATAGAATTGGGGTGTACAAGGTTAACAAGCCAGCATCATGTTATGAAGCAAGCGATAAAATTGTCTTATAGTTCTTAACTCTGACCTGTTCCAGAGAAAAGCTGCCAAGTAGAATTATGTCATCCTGAACATCTCTCTCAAACTGTTCGATATATGAAAGAATCTCTTCATCTTCAAGCTCTCTGTGAAGGTCACATGCCTTACTGGAGCTGACAGGCATTACAGCGTCCGGAAAATCTTCACTGACGACACGGGCTGCTTGAAACAAAAGTGGCAGATTATCTCTCAGCAAATGGGAGTTCATTCACTGGTTACTACCTTCTCAATTAATATGTCTGGCCCACCAACACTTCAAGTATGAAACAGCATCAGTAACACAACCAACAGGTGCCAAGTGCCAGTACCAGGAAAACTGTCCTCAAGTGCAACATCTAAATTCAGGTACAAATTTAGCATGTTCAGCTTGTTCCTTAGGTACTTTTTAAAAGGCATGCTCTACATTTCCACGGGCACTTCGCTCGCCAGTAAATCTTAGAGGGGCTGGGATTTGGAACAACTTTGGCTTTCCTTCCTGAGGAAGAGGAGTAATAACTGCAATTGAATGGAAGTTTTAGGTGGAGCCATACCAAACATTTCATCTGCCTTTCAACTCACCCCAAATGATGGGATTCCTCCTCCTAGGTGTATGTGTGCAGCTCCTGCCTAATTAATTGGGTCTGGCTCTGCTCTCACCCACAACATTCCCCTGATTTCACTGCAGTGACATATGCAGAACCAAAGAGTACATGCCACACATAAATGAAAATAAATCCCATTCATAAAGTCAGCCTTAAAGAAAAACTTTGTCTTTTTTCAGTTTAATTGATCATGCTATGTTAAAAAAAAATTGGATCTTCTCATTGATATCTGCTATAGTACTAATACTAATTTGGGTCATAAATAATGACAACTATTTTTGCTCGTGTCTCCATGTTAGGATCACTAAAAAATAACAGATATCAGATTGCCCACATCTGACTATCTATCTTGCTTCATATTTTTGTGTGTAAGTTTTTAGAGTTCCCTGTGCCTATCTCTTAATGAAATTGCCATATCTAGTTATTTGCTTCTTTTTGTCCATCCTACTACATGAAAGCAGTTAAAAGAGAGGTTTTTTTCCTCAGTCTCCTTTGAAGTCTTTCATTCTCTAATGAAGACCAGAAAAGGAAAGATAAAACTAAGGCTATTAACATTTCCAGTTTTGCTCACAACTCGTTGTTTAATGACTTTAATTGTTGAGCCTCCCGAGTACTTAAATCACCTCGGTGCCACCAACACACAGGAAGTAGGGTGGGTTTTCTGTTTAATTACAACAGGATACAATTCAAAATCATGTTGGGGGAAATGTACAGTAGATATAAACAACTCAAACCATTACCTTAGGGTACACATCTCTTCATGTAGCACTTTACAAGCCTAATGAAAAGCGATTTGACCTACAACTATTAACTGCAAAAACAGAACAATATTTACATTTAAATTTACAGTAACATTAAGGGTTTGGCACGGAGAGAGAAAACCCAGGAAGCACAGGAAAAAGAAACAATGCCAAAAGCAGAAGATGGAGCATCGTTTGTTCCCCTTGATTCTGTGTTGTACACAACGGGCCATATGCTCAGCTGGTATAAATCAGCTGCTTTACTGCTTTCACAGGAGCCCTGCAAGTTTACATCCTGGGAAGTCAAGAGATTCCCATCTCAGAGAAGAGCAATAGTCAAAAAAGGAATAAAACCATTTGGTTCAGAAAGATAAACATGAAGCAATTCATCAAAATACACTTTTTCTTTTTTGTACTTCTTATTTTTGTGAGGAATGATATCAAGTGAACTCAGTTTTGGTGGAAGACACTGGACTCATTAGCACAAATTTTGTCAAAAAAGAGCAGAGAGAGAGAGCATTTTCAAAAGCCTTTTTGGGGAAACCAGTTGTGAAAAATACAGAGATAAATTATAATTTAGATTTGAAAAATATTTGATCAAGAGATACATATGCTTATTTAAGCACAGTTGTTCATTTGTCTGAGTCTGAAACAAGGAGAGAACATGGTTAGTTCAGCTGATCTATTCCTTCCACAGTAGCTTTGCAAAGACACTTCTCAAACTTGGTCAGCATCAGGTTGGTCCTTGCTTGAACAGATCCAGAAATTGAAGGATCAAGCTGATGTCTCAGAGCAATACTTGACCAAAACAAAGCAACCAAATCCTCACCACACAAAAGTAGCCAGTGTTAAAAAATCTACTACTTCGTACACAGAGGCTGAAAATTCATTAATGGATTGATAAACTACTTAAAAACTTGCTGCTTGAAGTTGTTAGCATGGGCATCAAAAGTTTTCATTGCCTTGGATGTACTTAACTCTGAGAGTCATGCTTTCCTTGTAGCTTAAATCACTTTAGCACAGGCTGTATTTTCAGATGCTAGGCTGTAATTTAAACATTCTCTCCGGTATTATCTTGGCTGCTTGTGACTTCATTTACTCCTGTATTTGTCCATCAGCTAGCAGCAGGTTATATACTGAGATGATAATTTAAAGGGTGCGTTCAGCAGCAGACTACACCTCAGCATGGGTTTGAATGCATTAAACTGCAACAAAGTCCATATGCAAAAATAATTTTGGCTACCTGGTTCTAGAAAACTGTGTACAAATTGTATCTAAAATGTTCAGTGCCAAAGGTTCATGTGCCAGCTCCAGACAACTAAAATTCTGCAAAACTTGGCACTGCAATTTTTCAGTTCTCACCAAAGAACAATATAATAGAAATTATTTTTTAGGGTGCTCACATATCATCATTTAAAATGTGCATGGATCACAATCTTACATTGGCAAAAATGCAAAGTAAAAAATATATAGTCTATATCTTTAAAAACAAGCAACCAATGTTGCCTTTTAAGTTGCCTTATAATATGAAATAACACAAACTACAAGAGTGACCAACAGGGTACTCAAAGACAAAATGCTTTAAATATACAATTATATAAATTCTGAGCCATGTTCTCTCCTTTCCTTTGGGGATCATCTATTAATTAGGACTGTATGACTACGTGATTTTTCAGCTCAGTGGTCAAATGAAGAAACGAAGCCGTTCTGTAAGAGTGAAACCAAATGAATCCTAGTTTTCTTTGGTTTTTCTGATGCTTAATAAGGGTCAAACTTCCATATTAGCTTTTCCCTCGGTGGAGACATTAATAATGCTTGTCTGCTCTGCTCAACTGCCCACTTCCATAAAACTGGTAGGGAAGTCATACCTGTGAGACTTGCTCCCCGTTAAAAAAAAAAAAAAAGGGTTGGAAGTGAACAAGAAGTTCAAATACTGGGAGGGAAAAACACAGGCAGAAATAAGTACACCCTGAGATATGCACAGAGAGGTTGAAACCACACAAGCTTCACCTCCACAGGAAAATCTCTCTTTTCTGAATTTTCTTCACCCAAGCAAAGAAAAGCAATAAATTCAGCTAGAATGGTGTGCAGCTTCACCCACAGGACTGGCTCTGATACCCACCACGACACTTCTCAGAAATAAAAGCACCAAGGCGCAGCTTGAGACACACAACAGCAGTGGCCTGCAGTGTGTCCCCCATTTGCTGCCCTCACACCTACACGGGGGGCTCTGATGTGCACATGGAGTGTGTGACACGCATGCTGATGCATTTGCTTGCCCCAGAACTGAATCAATGAGCAGTGAGCTCAGCAACCTCGGCAGCCTCAGCGTGAGTTCACTATCCACAGAGCACACTAGGTACGCTATCATATTTTTAATAGAGTGACATGTTTTAGGGCACCTTGCTGAAGGAGAGACTAACCACTGACGGACAGAGAAGGCTTCCCCTTCACTCCCTGGTTCCCTTGCTTAGCAGTGGCCAAGTACACACAGCACAATTAAAAGCCACTCAAAAAGCAATGGTCAAGTCTAAGTCAGTTGCCCAAGACCCATCTAAAGCCAAAGGAAAGAACAACTGCTTCCAAGGTGCAATTTGTCTGTAAATACTGGTAGACAGGGACTACATAAGTACCACAGATAGACAATGTCAATATTTCACAAATAATGTTGACTTCACAGCTAAACATCTTTTTATTTTCATCTATGTTGTTGTGTGATAAAAGGAACAATCAACCTGCAGCACTGCTGTAATCCTTCTCAGCAATGTGGAGTTCTACATTAACATAGAGCAACTGAGATCTTGCTAATAACTTGTTAAAGGTTTTTGCTTAAACTATCCATGTGAATTTAGTTGTGATGGTTGCATTTTTTCCCCCTTGCATTTAAAATGAGATAAAATGGGTTTCAAAGATGTTACTGATATGACCAGTGCCAGTTCAAGAGATTTTGCAACCCTAGGCAAATGAAAACATTTGCCTCTTCTAGAACAAAGTTATTTATAAACTAAATAGTCATAAAACAAGTTGCAGCTCCTGGAGCTCCTGTGCCATAGGCTCTGTCTCTCTGAGAGAGTAGGCCCATGTACTTGCTGAAATACAAGAGGAAGCCTCATACAAAGGACAGCAAATACTTTTGCACAAAAGATATCTACTGAAAAAGGAGAGGGTGGATACGCAGAAAACAGAAGGGCAGCTCTGAGCTGGGCCTTGTACAAACGTCACTTCTAGGATGAACCAGAGGAGAGCAACTGACGTGAGCCTCATGCAAAGGCTGTGATGGGAAAGGGCTCGTGAATCAACCAGATTTTAAGTAACGCCTGTAAAAATAAGTGAAACCAAAGAAAGGCTGTTGGCTTGAGGTGAAGAAATCTCACATACTTCATTGTTTTTACTGTAGAGGGAACGGCAATATTTATTTTCTAACAAAGACACAGAAAACACTTTCTTACTCATCTGTTAGTGTAAATCCCGGGATAGATGACCTGAAAAAGTGTCACGTGACCCGTGCATCCAACAAATTGCCCACCCCTTTATCAGCTTAAATAAGGATTTAAATTTCTAGATTTGAGCACAAAAGCAATGATATTTCCAGTCTTCTTTCATAAATGTGGAATTCAACATGCAGTGAAGCAACCTAGAGAAAGCATGCCACTTAAGTTACACTCAAAACCACATAAACATGACACAAAACAAAAACATTTGGAGAAAAAGACCTTACAGGCTTGCATTAAAATCATCATCCCTTTGACTTCTGAGTTCAAGGGGATGGATTACCCACTCTCCTTCCCACATGCGGACTCAAAACAGTTTTATTTTTCTTTATGCAATTGACTTTGTTATTTACCTTGGAAGTCCAGCATCTTGTTTTCTTCATCTAGAAGTTTCACCAGTTTAGAGTACAGGATTTGCTCATCAAATTTCACAGGATCTTAAAAAAAAAAGTGAAACAACTATAGTCTCTTCCAATAGTATTTCGGGGAAAAGTATTTTAAATTAAAAGTAAGGATATAAAAATACAAAAGTTAGGAAGTTCTTTGACACTTGAAGAGAGTTTTTACAGTGCTAGTTTCATAGCTCAGAATGAAATTACAGTCACTAGTTTGATACAAGACAATTTAAAATAAAAAATATGTACTTTCAAATGGTGGGCAATATTACATGTTGTCCTGGACTGAAACTGGTTTATTAATTCTACAAATAAAGTAGCTGAAATGACTGTTTATATTCAAATTTCCAGATGGATTCTATTTGACTCTTAATGAAAATCAAAATATCCAATTTATTCTAATGTGATTTTGGATCTTCATTAGAAATTTTGCCTTGCTGTCCATAATAATAAGACATTATCTAGTACGAGTAGTCATTACAACATACTTTGAATTTGTGGCTGGTTAGTCATTCAAATTTTCAGTAATATCTGCAGATTTTAAAAAGCAGCAAAGGATATGCACACTTACCTTTTTCCATGAGACCTGAAAAAAAATGTACTTAAAGGTTCTATATTCAAGGGAGAAATGAGCAACTGGGACCATTTTCTCTCCAGATCTCCCAGACCCTGACTTCTCCAAGTTGTCAGTGGAGACAGGCAGATAGAAGACCAAAGAAATGCATACAAGGCAGGTGGATTGAAGTACAGTGACATGCAAGCTTGGGTGTCTCCTTCTAAGTGCTCAATAGAATCTCAAAGAATAAACTTTTTTTACCGTGAAATTTCAGAGCCAGGTTTTTCAGTTACACTGAGCATTCAAAGAAAGCAGTGGCTTCTTCAAAGCTCTTCTGAAAGTACAGAATCTTTTACATTTCTTTTAGCCTGCAACATTGAAATGTTCCTTTGGCAAGGGGGGCAAGCAAATCCATAGTGGGATGTTGTTTGCTCTCAGGGCATTATGAACTCATACAATTTTCCAGAACGAATATAATCTATCAAATATAGAAAAGATAACTGCCAATATCTTCGCTTTCACAGAATAACCCATTAAAGAATAGTTAGTGGCTGAAGATTTGCTTTACACCACCTATTCTCTTTGGACATTAAGCTTGTCTTTCTAAAGTTCTAAGAGCGTAACTTCAAAGTGTGCCCTGATTTCTTCATGTTTTTCTGGCTTTGACTCTTGCTCATGGCAAGCCACTAGCTGGGAAGATGAGGTAAACCAGTATGGTTTCCAATCAAGGGATAACCATGCAGGACCAAGCTTTAGTTCTGTCTTTTTTCATCCACTACATACAAATGTACTTCCACTAATTTAAGACCTCTGCAAAGAAATAGGAGCCAGACAGAAAGCCTGATTTGTAAGCATCAACAAATCAGACTGGTTAAGGTAGGAAGGCACGTCTGGAGTCCATCTAGCCCAGCTATCTCCGCTCAGAGCCAAGTAGCCCAGGACCGTGTCCAGGCACCTTTCGAATATCTCCAAGGTAGAAGCTTTGCTCCCTGCAGAGGTGTTGGTAAATATAGCATTATAACTGCTCTACAGAGGTCCACAAAGCCAGCCTGAGGCTAGTACTGTTGCTAATTGTCTTTTAATAAGTAAGTGTTCTCCCAGCCTTTGAGTGACATTTTTGCTAGGGAGAAAAAGGAAGACCACCAAAAGACAGCTCTTCACACATGCATCGCAGGTTTAGCATGATATGCAATTGATTAAAACCACCTCTCCACTCCAAACCCTGGAAGTCGATGGATGAAGAGCCTGTCCCAAATTCTAAAATGAATAAATATATAAAACCCCCACCACACAATACAAATCAGCATTTACAGTTAAGTTTATCGCTCAGCCTCTTCAACACAGTCAAGAGAACATTTCCTCCCAATGAGAACTGTATTTCCCTGTATCCCTTATGTCACCACTCTGTCTGTACATGATTTTAGGCGTACATGCACAGGTACATAAATCTAATCTGCTTTTCATTCTCTAGTTATGAAGCAAATCATGACTCATAAAGCCTTTTCATAAGATGAACCAAGGCAGGACCAACAGGAAAAAAATCTTTCCTTTAAAAGTCCAAGCCAGAAGTTGACTTCCAAGGTATTATACTGGTCTTCTACACAATGAATGAGGAAATTGTTGTGATTAGATGTAATTCAACCTTGATCAACCTTAACTTTTTTTCACCACAACATAGAAATTCAAGTTAGTGACATGCAATAGAGCCTGCTTCTTTTAGTCACACAAGTTTTTGTCTCAACATGACCTTCAGAAGCGAACAACTTTGAGACCCTTAAGAGTAGATAACTTTTTTTAGACCTGACTACAACTGTGCATCTAGAGAGTCTCTGCAGTACAAATAAGCACAGGCTTTACAAAAGCAAAGGGCTAGCAAGGTAACAAGGGAGAGCTGGCTCTTGCGTGCTATCGGCTTGTTAGTGCTTAACAACAGGAGCTGGGCCAAAGCACTCAGTGCATAGCTAAGCACTTCATTACCATGATGATGTTCTTACTTAAGCCCATGCAAATTCAGGCAGGCCCGTTCCCACCCTTTTTTATCTAAAAGCCATGACAGCCGAGGAGAATTTCCTTGCTAGACAATACCTCCTGGTTAATCTCTCTCATACCTATGCATAACTTCTGTTCTTCCAGCTCTGAAGAGTCACACCCTCCCACTAGTAGCTATCACCCATAGAGAGCAAAGTTAAATATCTCAGCTAAACTGGCAAAAAGAAAACCGAAAAAGCCTCCTCATGCACTTTTAGGCACTCTGGGGTTTCCTTCTGTTAGGCAAACACACGTTAACTCCATAATAAAATTGCTCTCCAAGGAGGACTTTGGGAGAAGGACTGTGAAAAAGCTACAGCTTAGCACTCAGTTCTGGACTAACTTCATTAATTGAAAGGAACATGGTGTAGACAATGCTCTTGGAGCGTGCTTCATTTTGCTACAGTAGCAGAGTGAATACCGCACAGCCTTATTTTTACCTGCCCATTAACTCACTGTCCTTGATCAAAGTCTATGCACACTGCCTATCGTGTTCAGAGCAGTTAAGGCTTAGCATTTAAATTGTAAACCTCAATATTTAAATAGAACTGCATATGTGATCTCTGACACCTCATTTTCATGAATGGAAAAGAATATTCTGACACCAAAATTACATACTTAATTCTGCCTCACCTTCTTCACTGACCTCCATCCCACACTGCCTTGGGTTTATTTCCTCATCCATCAACGGGTCAAAGTAATTTCTGCTGTATTCATTTCCTGTGGAAAGCACATGAAGTAAGGGTCAGCGATTATTAGAAGCACATGAACTAAAATGTTAATTTTGAAATCGACACCAGCAAGCAAAGGGGCATTTTTTGCTACTTTACAAGCTTAATTTTTTTAACAAGTCCTCTAAGCCTACTGGTACTGCAATTATCATCTTGTGAAAGGTCAGAAAAGGTAATTCTGGAAACAAGTGCACTTTATGTTACTTTTTCTCAGGAACTAATGAGAAAAAATTCTCAAATTTAGATGGTGGAAAGATAAAAATTTTTAAAAATACAGCATCTCCAATATAAGACAAATCATTCTTGAAACACACCGTACAACTGAATTTTCCATACTGCAAAGGAATTTGTGTTCCACAGCTGACCTCTCCAATTTCAACAGTTTTAAATTTCACCGCTGAGGTTTCAACGTCTGGTGCATCTTTAACACTGTATCGAACCAGAGAAGTGTTTAATTACAGAGGAGATACTAGGATACTGCCTCATTAATCTGAGCAGCAATTATGTTCAGTTGGACTAGGTAACTAATCCAAGATTTTGATGGGATAAACTCACTCATTTCACTACTTGGCTATTTTAACAGCTACTTTTTTCTGCTCTTTAGAAAATAAACAAGCTTACCAAAAAATCATTTGATAGAATTATCATGAAATAATACAGTGTCTAGCTGCCTATAAGAACTCACGGTAAAAGCCAGAAGAATTTTCTGTACACAAGGAGAGAAGGTAGGCTTTTTCCTCAAAATACGTCTTTTCCTCAGCAAAAGTGCTACACTATTAAAACCATCCACATGTTCACTGGGTTTTCAAACACAGCAAATCATTATTAAACAGGAAAAAAAAGTAAAATAATTAAGTCCATAACAATTTTTTAAATTGCTTGAATAGACATGGATATATATCCTGGAAAATACATAAAAGCTAAACGTATGAGGGAGTTAATTCATCCAAGATACACTATTGTTGTCTACAGTGTACTTGTTTTAGGATCAAAAATAATCCAAGCAGCAGCTCCTTTTCAGAGACTAAATGAAACTTTGATATGAAACTAGGTTTAATTTATATTTCTGGACTGGCACATTTTGACTGTCAGTCTCTGTTCCTTCAATGTAGTAAGTACAAGAACTGAAAATTTGCTTTACCTTGAGGTCTCAATAAAGCAAAAATAAATGAGTTTCATTTTTGTTACTTTATCTGTCAACAACTACTAGGCTGGTATGAATCTTGGCAGTATGTAATCAAAGTCTTATGTACTGCAATAACAGAGCCATTCTACCTTATTCACTGTAATTGTTTTTCTCTAGCACAAAGCACCGTGATGTTATATGAACACCCCTTCACATGTTGGTGAAATAATTCACCTATGTGCTAAAAAAGAAAATGATGATGATTTCTTTATTCGATTACTTCATAGCTCTAAATGTAAATTGCTGGAATGTATGTTGCACTCATACAAACAATATTCAGCTCTTGCATAGGCTTTTTGCACAATCTTATTATCACAACAGCTTTCATTGAATTTTAATATCCCATGCAAGTCTGGTGCAAAACTTTGAGGAGTAGACTTTTGGGCAACTCTTCTGGACAGAATAATTGGCATTTAGGAGGAAGTGTCATGTTATATTTGAATCTGCAAGGCATGGAAACCATTATTCAAAAAAAGAGATACATTGACAAATACGATTAGACCAGAGCTTGCTCTCTGTTCCTCTTTAAAAAAAAAACAACAACCTCAACACTTTGAGGAGCATGAGATATTTTGTCCAGGGCTTTGGTTCTGTCAGAACCACACACAGCTGGCGACAGACAGTTATGCAGAGGGAGAAAGAACCACCAGGCTTGATTTCTTCAGAGCAGCATACACACTTAAAACTTACATAAGCAGAACAAGTGGCAAACACTAGACTAACCTCTTCATGGTGATTTTATAGATAATGAGCTATTTTAAACTGCAGGACTCCACAGAAGACTTTTATCGAGGCTTTCAGAAGAGCTGAATCACACAAACCTTAGGGCACTGCTCTGGCCAGGGGATGTCGTTGTTTGTGGGGTTCTTGGTCTTTTTCCCCCTCAGCTCAACACACACCTTGACAAGTGGTGTGACCACGAGGTCTGGGCTCTGGACAGGTCCTAAAATTTTTCAGGGGCAGTGGGAGTTGCTTTAGTTTTAAAATACAAAATTATCAATTTTAGTCAACATAACACACTGCCCAAGGCATTTTGCTAATAACATTTTGTGAGCATGTGAACAGATTACTAATCATTTCACATTTGCTTTCGGAAACATTTGAAAGCGTATAACATGTAAATTAACAGTCCACTAAGGAATTCACATCACTCTGCTTTGTGGTATAAACACAGAAAATGTTAATACAGAGCTTGCTTGTAGGTATTTTGAACAGCACCATATAGCTTGGTGTTTTCAACAGAGCAAGCTACTTTGACTACCTGATCCCAAAAAGACCTGGCCAACTTTAGAAACTTGGGTCTTTGCTTTGATCCAGAGGTTGCCTAAAACCCATTAACTCAATCTGAAGTCCTGTTCACCCCTCAAAATTGTTTTGTTTCGTGTGGAAAACACGATGGATAATTCAGGAAATCAGAACTGAAGTGCAAAACCACAGATTATCTATACATTAAAATAAAAATGGAAAGAGGGTGTTGGCACAACAGTGACCAGATGGGAATTTATACAGTTTAATTAAAGCAAGAGGAGTTGCTAATAAAATTAGCATAATCCTTGGATGCAGCCCATGGGACTGTAGACGAATTACTAGGACTGGATGAAACTTAAAAGATGGCTTTTAAACTAAGATGTCTGTAGTCAATTATGCAGTCTATGTCCTGAGAATACCACACAGGAAAGGCATGACTAAGCTGAATTTCTACGTTGTCCTCTACTCCACAGAGAGATCAGGTAGTCCATGTCAATCACACATGAAAGGTACAGCATGGAATTTGGGTAACAGGTAATTATTCCATTTATGTTGTATTACTGATCTAGGTTTTTAGTTTAATGAAAGAATAGAAAAAACTCTGTTGGATTTGTTAAGTAACTCCCAACCAATGTAAAAATTAAGGAATTATCAATAGCCAGATGACTGACCACTAAAAGCTTGAATAAACAATCACTGGTGCTTATTTTCAGAGTGATGCTGGGTCTTCAGGATATAAGAAAAAAAAAAATTGGCATGAGCCATCTTTCCTTAGAAGACAATATGCAGATTATAGCATGCACAAACTTGCCCTGATAAGTAACAAGTCCCTTTTCAGACAGCACCGTGGTCAACACATGGTAACTGATGACTTGGGAGGACATTACTGGGCATTACAAAAGCAATCCATAGAAGCCTTTTGCATCAGATAAAGACAGAGGCATTTTGGAAAGATGAAATTCCAGCTGAGACAGTATTTTGACCCAAAGTGCTTTTGAAACATAGTGATGCAGCTGGGAATGGAAAAGAGTAGTCCTCCTTTCCCACACCTGACTTAGAGCATTGATTTCAGCAGCAATTCTTACTAGGGAACACCACAGCAAGTACTCGCTGTCTCCATTCAACAGAACTGGACTTATTTCCCTGGGGATACTTTTCATTTTACTTAGCAGATACGGCCCTTTGGGCTGCCCAGACTGAAGGCTCTGTGATAACATATTTCCCCTTTTCTTTATGAGAGCCAAAGCAGTGTCCTGGGGTCAGACTTGAATATCCTCAAAGAAAAGTGACCACCTCAACTTGGCCAGGAAGAACCAAGACTTGGGGTTAGGAGGAAGGCAAAGCAAGGGTCCCACTTCCTGCATTTTCAACTACTTCATTTAACCTTCCTCAAGTCATGATGGGTTATGTAACTAGAACTCCCCCCCACCTGCTTGCATGACTCACTACCTACATTGATATAGTTTGATATCTACAAGTTGCTTATTTGAACCTTTGATACTACTTTGTACTTTGAAATAAGTCTATAAAGAACACCAAAATAAATCATTTAAAAGAATTAAAGAATGAGAGGAGAAGGAAGCTTTTTACCTTAAAATGAATCTCATAGAAGGCAGAAGTAAAGAAAAATCATCAATGAAAACTGCATAAATAGTAGGAGTTCCTGCACAGTGAAAAACTGACTGGGTTTCCAGCAAATTTGTAAGTTCTTACTTCATATAGGCAGTGATTTAAAAGTGGAAAATTATGTAGAAAAATTTGAAACTTTCACAAGAAAAAAATTGTGTTTTTATCCCAAAATTTTGTGCTGCTAGAATTACTCATATCCAAATGTTATGAAGATGTTAAAAATAAAACTACAGTCTTGTAGAACATAGTAAATTAATTTGTAATCCAGAAAACAATGTTAACTTTTCATTCTCATTTTTTCAAAGAAAAGAAAAAAAACTATTGTGAGTTAACCAGAAACTATACTTTTAGTTTGGGTTCTTAATTATCTTTACTGGCTCAGGTTATCGGTCACATTTACCTCAGCTCATGTCCATTTGAGACACACATATCTAACATTATTTTCTATATTATATGTATAGATAAGTATTTTCTTCGCAGATCTGAAATAAGGTTCCCAGGGAGTGCAACTTTATTTCAGATTATCAAATATATGGAAAAGTGGTAGAGATGTTTACACAGAGTTTTTTGTGAATATTCATGAAATTTTCATGAATACTAAGAAGTATTCAACAAAAAATTACAAGCTAATGGCACCCTCATCCTGAAGAGCATTAAGCCAGTGACTGGACAGTAGATTTTATCTTGAAAACACAGCTTGTTAAACACTTCCAACACCAGGTGACTTCCCAGTTCTTAAAAAAATGTTTTAAATGTATCGTATGTCATTCTCCTATCCTTAGCAGACACTATAGGTAATGACGAAATCAGATAACTGTGTCTTATGTTTATATTGCAAGCCTTGAATAAACTCACTTGTCAGCTTTGACAGGACACTGGCAAAGGGGCCCTTCCTGAGGCTGAGCAGTGCAGACTGTGCTGTGCCTGCCCCAAACCCTGGAAAACACCGCATCTCACTCATGGCATCCACAATTTCTTGCCCCCTGCTCTACTCCTGCAAGACTTACCACCTTCTTTACTGTTCAAGTGAAGGTACAGTATGGGAAGTAGTTCTTTTTCCCTTCTTTTTTTCTTCCTGCAGGCAACAGAGGGCACTGTGCCAAGGGATGCCAGTGTGAGACCTGCTACTTTTCCTGAGGAAACGCTGTTGGTCAAGGGCATGAGAAAAAGATTTACTGATGATGATGGAGTTCATTTAAGAACATTATTAGATAGTGTGACACGTGTAAATGGGGAAAATGAATACTGAGCTCTCCCAGGCTGATAGGCTTGGCTGGTCCCACTTTATGCCAGAGAGGGATCTTGCCAAATTCTGAGGATCTGACAGCACCATTACGAAGCAAACAATTTCCAAGTGTAATAAATTAGCCTTAAAAATATATATTCAGTCCCTTTCTGGAAAAGTATTTTCCCAATTATAAAATGCATCCATTCTTCACAATTCTTCTTCCCCTACCTTTCACAAATTCAATTTTAGCACATTACTTAGATGAGTGGTGCGGTATCCCTGTTGTTAAAATTGCATGCAATGGATCACGTTTTGCACACTACATTACACCTTGTGCCGTTCTGCTGATTTCAATTGGATTACACATTGTGTAATTCAACGCAAAATTACTTCCAATGACAACCCTTTTATTCCTATGCATACATGGTGATCCATCATGCCCTGCATACCGAGTTTGGCATTTCCATTTCAAAGTCCCTGTTGGAATCAGAAAGCATGGAACCACATACATAGAACTTGAATTATTAGATATAAACTTTGCCATTGTTTAAGGAAAAAAAGAGTACAGTTTTGATTCATATTTCTGGTCCCATCCTTTATGCAAATCACTTTGTCCAACACAAATCAGCAGTGTTGCCAGCTCCCATTTCCTTCACATGGAGCACAAACATGAATTTACAGCAGATGCCTATTTCTTCACCTGCATTTACTGTCTCTCCAGTGGGTTCCTACCACTTCTTTGGAACAAAATTAGACCCTGTTCAAAAAGCGTTAGCCTCCAGTTCTCTATAAACAGACTGAACTCAATGCAGTTGCTGATACTTTTAACAATTTGATATCCCACATGGCTCCTTCACAAAGTTCTTTCTTTTTTCTGTGTATTCCGACTTCAAGGTCCTTGTCTGGTTACATTCTTGAGCAAGGAAGGGCTCATATTGTCCTGACACAGTTGAACAACCTTTGGCAATAACTGTTCCTTAGCAAAGGCTTCTCTCTGCTTCAGCTTTTGATAAGGAGCAGAGGTGCTCTGTTTTACAGTGGGATTTTCCCTGTAGGACACATGCAGCAGTGTGTTAGGTACATCCAGCCTAGCTCTGCAGCTTGGAGGTGATGCAGCAGGATCCATGCAGACACTAATTTGCTCCCAGAAGCAGTATAGCCATGCTAATGCCATTCTGTGTCTGGGATAATTAGAAGAATAGTTCCTGGTCTTCAATTGAAAAAGCTTTTTTCCCCTCCTTTTTTTCTTTCCTTTTCTTTCCCCCCTCAGATGTTGTTAATCTCTGTGGGCAAATTTATTGGAGCATGATATGAGATGTTAACAGTGCCTGTTGCAGATAAAATGGTAGAATTAATTAGAGTTTTTGATTTTAAGAGATAATCTAGTTCTGAAAAAAGATTTGTGTATTGGGGATAATAGGGGGAAAAATGAATGCTTCTTGTCATCTGGAGACAATTTTAACTTGAATCATCAATATTTAGGGTCAGATTGCCTCAAGCCTTTTACAAGTGCACAGCATACAGGAGAACACAATTAGCCTTTCTTTTATCTTCCTTGCAAAAGCTGCAGACTATCAGAGTCTCCAGAGGTGTCTATGCAGCCACCAACTACAAGGTGGGCCATGCAGTGGGAGTATGCTCAAAATGCCCCATCTCTGGATTCTGCAGCTTGCATGTGCTGTTGACACTGCAGAAAGACCACATTCTAATTTGATCTGACATATATTCTCTCTGTATGGTCAGGCTGGAAATTTTACCTATCTTGTGGCAATGTGAACCGTGCCATCCCACAGGGCTCTTCTCAGCACTAGCCAGACCAAATCTGTGTATCTCTGCAATGAACACTAAGAAGCAAAGACTGGTATAAGGCACTGGGACTTTTCCTGATAATACCAGTTGAGGACAAAATGTATTGAATGCTAAAACAGAATAACATCTGCTTTACAAACCTACAATAAAATGCTAAGTACAGTAGTCCTGTGTCCAGGGGTTGCTTGTGACATACATCATCCATCTGAAGCTGAGCAATTGCCCTTGTCTTCTGCTGTCAGACAAAGATGGAATAATTCCTGGAGGTTTGGTGCTCCTGTCATGACAGTTTGCTGGAAGCTCTTTGCTGGGCAGAGACTTTACCAAGCCAGCCTGAACTTTAAGACACTCTACAAAGTATTTTGGGTATAAGACTCTCTGGAGAAATGAGAAAAACTGATATTGGCTAACCTTGAGAGCAGGTGTCTGACAACGGAGGAAGAGGTGCACACAGATTCTTGCAGATTTGGGCGCTGTAACCCCAGATGTTTTTCCCAGGGAAATTTGTCTATCAGGCCTTCCACTGGGATGGATGAAAATCTCTGCAAATTCAATGCTTGATGAGGGGAAGAAAGGCAGAAGGGTTGGTTGGATTTAGCCACGAGGAAACTGAGTATTTTAAGAAACAAAAAAAAATTGCACAGTTTGACAAGTACAAGGCTGCTGCTAGAGGAACTTCATTTCACAAGTGATACGTGAAAGAAATGAAGGTGATCGAAGCAATCAGCAAAAAGTGAGCATAGAATCCAGAAGAGAAAATAGGATGGAAACCAATTAGCTGGCTGAAAAATCAGGAGATTAATCTGAGTTAATAGTCAGGCAGTTCCCCTGGGTCACTATAACATTTAACAACAGCATCAGGACTTCACTGATGATGGAGAGAAAAGAACAGAAAGAGTTACTCAGTGGCCTAGTCCTGAACAACAGTCTACCGATGATGATAAAATGTGGAATTTTGTCCATCAGTGAAAACAGGACAGTGAAAGATATGGAACGACCTAATGAAAAGAGGAATGGACTAAGGATCAGAGCTTTTATTTCTGTCAAGGGTCTGCAGGGTGACAGCAGGGAAGGTCTCATGCTCTGGCCCAGCTTCCCCACAAGCAAAGGATGCAGGAGCCATGCACTTTGAGTCACAAGAATAGCGCCCACCAATCTAATTTGAAAAATGAAAAAGTCTCTGACCAAAAATACCAAAATGTTTTAATAAATGTCTTGCAAACAAAAATCAGTTCGCAAACTCTTCTTTCCAGAAGATATTCTATTATGGAAGAAAAAAAATGAAAAAACACAACATATACGGGAATTAAGCTCTTCAGGGGCAGATGCAGACAATTTAAAATGTCATAGACCTTTCCACTTGCTAATTTATTTCCAAGTAGCGGGTGTTCTGTAGAAGAGTCCCCTGTGCAGACAAATAGCCAAATTCCAGGAACAGGTTTTAAGCCTTTCTTGAACATGCAGCTGACGACTCACACCACTTCCCAGTATATTTAGTATGGAGGTGTGCAAGAAGACACCTCAAAAGTAGGTGGAGGTTTTTCTAGAGAACACTTCCCTCTGGCAATTGCTGACAGAGGAACAGCCTATGACACTGTTGCCAGGTGGAGGAAATGATAGCAACCCCTGTGGCTATTATTTGCTGCCATTAACAACGTGGGCGATAGGTGGAAAGATAATGGAAAGGCATTGCCATCTCTCTGCCTTGCCTCCAAGTGCTTAGCCTGAAAACCCAGCCTGATGTTTATATAGTGTTCTCAACCTGTAATCTGCTAAATCCTGCGATTAAATAATTTTGCTCAAGGTTATAACTGGTTTTAAGCTGCACAGTTTAACACCAAGCATTAGAATTGACAAATGCCATTCCCCATTGAGTAAGCAACTGAACCTAAGCCTGAGGGCTGAGAGCTGGAAGAGCAGCCAACAGTTGTGAAGAGAGGTAACCCCAACAGAAAGAGTATTTTATTACTATCTGGGGAAGAAGAGGAGAAAAGGAACAGGAGCAGTGTAAAGCCTAAAACATTTATTTAACTTGGGCTATGCTGTTGTGCCTGGTGTGTGGGGACACCCTCCTAGAGAAATAGCTTCCAGCATGGGGTGCAATTCTTGCATCCCAGGTGGAAAAAAACCGGAGAATTCTGTGCTGTTCTCTCTTGTGAACTGCATAATGGTTCTGGAGAGCAGAGGAGCAGGAGAGGATGCTGTGGAAATGCTTCCCCTGTGCTAGAAGATAGTAATAGTGTTCAACACCATGTCTGGTCTTGCTATAAGCTGGAATGGCACCATCTATGCAAAGCATCTGTGAACTTGGAGGTAAGGAAGATAGGCTCAAAGAACTGATCCCTTGGGTTCTGGAGGACCCAGGCCTCAACAGACTGATGCATGAAGGACAAACTACCTGTAGACCAAGTCTGCACTGAGGACTGTGAGAAATGACTATTCATACATTACTACATTAATGTGATACTGTATTTACCTGTGCAGGTGACTTTTCTCTTTCCCTCTTTAATGAAGAATTGTTACACTTGGAAATGGGGAAACTTAGTTCGTGAGGTACTTGAAGATTTTCTCCCAGGTTTCAGGCTTGAAGATGTTGGCTTATTAGCAGCTCTTGATAAATTTTAACTGGTCCCTGTGATTGCCAAACAAGTGCTGACACAAGTTAGACTAAGAATAATTTAATGCAAGGTTGGACCAGATGATCTCTGGAGATATTTTCCAACCTAGACTTCTTTATGATGGTATAAATGTATGATTACTTTTTAATAGCTGCTTGACTTAGAGGCAGAGCTATGTGAATAAGTGATCTTTTGGTTAACTGGATGAACAGAAGGTCAAGAAGGGAGACACAGTGTTGGGAAACAAAATTTTCCGACTCTCGGCAAGTTTCCCTCTCCTATTACAGAAACACTTAGCATTGTCTCAAGGCATTGCATTCCAGGCAAAATAGAACAATTTCTACTCCTTTCACAAAAATTATATTCAGCTAGGGTTTTTTTGAACAAAATGCTACTTAGGATGAAAAATCAAAATGTTTAAAAACGCATTTCAAGCTTTTAAAAAAATGTGTTGTTTTCTTGAGGGAACTATTCATGAATTTCTGAAGAGGCGACTGAAAGCATGGATAGTCTCCAGCGAGCCCGACTTCATTTTTTGCCACATAGACTATTTCATTAAAAAACAATCAATCCCTTTGTCTGCTTAATCACTGTTCTGACAGTCTGCAAAGGAAAGACGAAGAATTCCTGCTCCATGTGGCACTGCACAGAGTCACATGAAGGCTAAATGGAAAGCCAAACCTAATTTTGCAAGAAGCCATTAGGAGCCGTGGGCTCTCCAGTCCCGCAAGGATAAAATCTTAACACAACAAGGTCTAGTGTTTTAAAAGGGACTGCCTGAAGGTCTGCTCACCAGCCTGCACTTACCCAGTTAAATACCTGGGCTAGCGGGGTGCAGGGGTACTTAGCAAGCAGCACCTCCACTTGTGAGTTTGATGGGTAATGCTGGGGGATCAGGACTGTTCAAAGCCACACCAGTTACTTCGGTGCTTTGGGAGGTCTCAGCCCTTATATTCATAGATGCACACAGTCTACTTGAAGTTAATGAGACCACATAGTCTAATCAGGTGAAATTTTTAATGGGTATTTCGGGAAGATTTTGAGTCCGACTTCAGGAGTTTTTGCTGTTATGCTAAATCTTGGCCCAAGATCTTCCTAATATAACTCACAAGATACCTTTAAATTCCTTTTGTCAGCTCCTTCCTCACTGTATTACTAAGCAAAGACAACCATTTTCCATAACATCCAGGGTTAATAATAATTCAACATGGAGTCATTAAATAATAGATTAAAAGATATGAAAACTGACATCAGGTGAAGCTCCTTATAGTTCGGATAAACCAAAATAATAAACAGAAATTGCTTCCCAAGTCAGCAATTCTTTCGGGTGCTGCATCAAAACTGAGCTGAAAAGCCAGGATCGCTCCCTTGGACAAGCCAAGTAAACAGGACTCTGCTCCAAGCATCTGAGCAACACTGGCTGAAAAAAATAATGAAAGATGGAGCAGAGGCAAGATGCCGATTGACTGAGGGCATATGGGAGACCTAAGGACAACAATCAATCATAGATCTGTAAGCTGTTTAAAACTATTCAGCACAGGGGAGCCAGTGAGGGAGCAGCATCTGTGTGCTCAGACTGGATGCAGCTCCTCCAAAACCCAGCTCAATCCAAATTAGGTGGAAGCACTGCCATGAGCAGCAGCTCACTGCACTCCCTCCCACGGGCAGAGAGCCCCATACAACCTGCAGCCCGTCCCAGGGATTCACTCGAGCATGGAGACAATGCCTGGGTCTCTAAATATTTAGACAGCCCATGTTTTTTGGCAGCATGTTGGATTTCCTACCCAGGGTTTGCAGGGGTGCCTGCTTGGACATGCCGGGATGGCAACGCCCAGCACAGACCACGGAGTGTGCAGATTAGATGGGGAACACAACCACTGTTGCTGTGTTTGAGGCTAATCAGGTTTGATGTCTCACCTCTTGGTTCAGCATGGGCTTGCAGCCCGAGTTTTTGTTGGTGAGCTGCAAGGGTGCTATCTGGCTTGTCATGTCTAATAACTTTCTCTTCTGAAGGCTGATTTGCTGAAAGATCTGTGCTGCTGATGTTAAAAGCTGGATTTTCAATGCCTTCTGTTGCTGCTCTCTCTTCTTTTACTATAGAAAACAAGGAGGTCAGAAGAGCACATTATAGCAAAGTGTATTTCAATGACAAGCAGAAAATTCCTTCTAGTAATTCCTTTGCTGAAAGACTCAAGTGTATCGTCCTCAAATGTCACCAAAACAGAATTAGGTTAAAATTAACTCTAAAAAAAAAAAAAAAAGAAAAGAATAAATGATTAAAATAATTACAAATTGCACCCTGACAAGCAAGAGCAAAATTTCGCCCACAGCCATTTGTCTGTAATTAGTTAATTAATCCTTACACAAATTATGAGCAATAACTCATCAAGCAAGGCTCACCCATCAGAAATTCAGCCGACTTGGATTTCTTCTGCTTAGTTTGCTTCAGAGCCTTCTGCTGGAACTTCTGGAGGGAAATTGTTAAATGAATAAATTAGCTAAAGAACGAAGATCATCCTTTATGATCCACAACTAACACAGTATTTTAAATATGGGATGGCACTGAAATGTCATTTAATTTAAATCTCTGCTAAAGGGGTCAAACACTAATTGAACAACAGAAGTGGAAGAATTAAATAAAACAGAAGAAAAGTTAAAACAAATGCCAAATGAAGGTCACATTAAAATACTTTGGTTTTCCCCAAATTTTAATTAATGCAAAGAAACCTCAACAAATGAAGAACATTATAAGACTTGTCTCTCAGTATGCATTCAACAGCAACTGCTTTATTTCACTTGCAGAAGGGCAGCGCTTCATTTAGAAAAGTTTGGTTATGTAGCATATTTATAGACAGACTTCCCCTGTCCTCCTATTTCCTGAGTCCACTTACATAACCAGTGTTTCTGTTCATCACAGAGCAGCTAAAAATGAATGAGCTCTACCCTTTCTTACTACGCAATAGAACGAAAATAGAAACAAAACAATTTTAAATGAGGTGTCACAAAAGAGAGATCACGGTCCAGGGGAGAGAGGAAGCAGGACTCATTGCAACAATGAAAAGTTCATTTAATATTAGAGACATGCCAACAGTGGCTACAGTAAAGTCAAACCGCAGGAGGTCTCGAGGGACCTTAAGTCTGATAGGTTCCACAGTAATTCCCACGGGGAAGCAAGGCTCAAAAAATATATGGTCACATTGAACTAAGGAAGGCCCAAGTGCTAAACACTCTTTGTGTAACACCTTGAGCAGCACTGGGCAGGAGTCACACTTGGTCTGGTATGTGGCTACAGACCCTGTTTCAGATGCTGACAGTCAAAACAGGCAAAGATTACCTAAAACAAAGCACATTTGGGAGTATTAATCAAAGCCAAAACCAAAGTAAGAAAACAGTTCAGACCCATTTGTTTTAGAACGTCACATGGCAGCTTCCAAAAACAGCATTATTTTTTCAAGCCAGTTGCTTAATTGTCCAGTGATAGAGACCACTCCTGGCAACATAGCTCCTGGAAACTGTCAATACTAAAGGATTAATTACAAGAATCATTGAAAAATTGCAGTTTTTACAGCATCCATCTTTCCTGTTTGATTGTGGATGTCAATTTCCAGTAAAAAACCAGCATTTGCAGAAGACACAATCAATAAATCTGTCAAAAATAACTGAACCATACCAATGGCAGGTTAATATAGATATTAATATCTTCATACTTATACAAGTATATATGCACACACATACATGTTTTTCTGAAAACAGTGGACTTCCTCTAAATTAAGACTGATACCCTACTAAAAAGCAAATATGTAAGAATGACCAGACACATTCTGAAAGCTACAATAAATAAATAAAATAAGAGAAAAAATTCCTACAAGCCACATGCAGCACAACCAAAGTTAATGATAATTTTGACAGGAGTTCAATAGGTTCAGAAATCCACCCTATTGCTTCTGATTTTTTTCAAAAATACACATTCATTCAGTTAGTATCTTTAGAATTATGTCTGCTCTGCAGTATTAAAGAATTGCTGCATTCCTGCATGCCATAAAATTTTAATTGAGACACTTCTAAAGATTCCAGAGTATTTGTAACACTGCTATGTGATAATTATTCTTACCATGATGTATATAATCACCACACAAAAACTTCATGTTAACAGCTAGAGAAGCAATATCAAGCCAAAAATTCTACGGCAAATTTTCAAGTGGTATAAATCAGTATACATCTGTAATTTTGATGGAATTAAGATGAACTGCATTAGATTCTGTGTATTCTTTCTGCATGTCAGATTTCCCTAGCAAAACTAAGCGCTCACTACGTTGGCCATAGTCAACTTTCAACTGTTATGGTCCGGAAAACACACAAGCTCCTTTCACAGCACAAAGAAGAAAACAAAAATGTATTCCTCCTCCCCCATATATAATAAAGATGTGTACTGGAGTGGGTTTTGGAGTGGGTTTGTTTATGTGTATGTTTCGGGGGTTTTATTGCTCAGGATTTTGGGGGTTTTTTTGTTTGTTTGTTTTGGGGAGGGTGTTGAAGTGTTGGATTTTTGAGGTTTGTTTGGGTTTTTTTTTTTTTACGATTCAATAAAGTTAACACCAAATTCTGTATTTTTCAGCGACACAAACAGCTACATTATTCAGTAATTCAGTCAAATGCAAACTAGTATTTTTAGGTAATTGATGTAACAGGCTTGTGATCCCTACTTACTACAAAGAGATGATGCCCTTGTTCCTTAACGCAATCAGGTTTTGAGAATATGTTTTGCATGAGCTCATATTTTTTAGAATGAAAGCAATACTTGATTTTCAACAGCAGAGTGGAATTCTTCCAGTGTTGCTTCTCAACATAACTGAATAACAGAGTATTTCAGTAGTGGCCTTTGTGTAATCAACACATGTTCTTGTCACTTTGCGCTCAAGAGGAAATTAGAAGACATTTTCCTTTCATACCTATTTCCAGCCAATTTCCTCATCCTTCTTTCTTTTACACATGAGCAATTTTAAGTAGTGTAAATAACACTATTTCCTCTGCTTTTTATTTTAGGTTTTCTTTCGCAGTCCCCCTACC